>CM076580.1:271647170-272102216 GCA_034641835.2 Pinus albicaulis | reverse complement strand
CATACACTAGTACATTTGGCGGAAATTACGACACTTGGTTCTGACACTTTTGACCAAATGTCGGAAATTTCCCCAAATTTTTTCAATCCCGCCCGAAACCGTCGCTATACCGACGTCTAGAGAAAAGTGTCGCAATACCGACACTTAGAAAAAGTGTCGCAATTGCGACGTTTGGAGGAAGACATCGCAATTGCGACACTATGCCCCAAGGCGTCGCTATTGCGACGGCTGCTTCCAAATGTCGCAATTGTGACACAATGTCTAAGTGTCGCAATTGCGACATTTGGAGGCATTCGTCACAATAGCGACGCTTTGTTTGCGACACAATGTCCTAGGAAGTATTATTAATTCTGCGGCTTGGAGGCATCCGTCATAATAGACGCTTTAGTACGCCATCGGTATAATGAGACTTATATGCAATAAACAACAATTATATGCCTTTGCAAAAATGGTCAGCTTATAGAGTAGCGCGAGGAGTAGTTCATGGAGGCACCTTTGCGATTGCGCATAATTTGGAGAGAAAATAATAATAATGAGAGAGGCTCCTTTAATTGTGTCTTTGATTTGTGAAGGTATGGATTTTCCAGCCTGCAATTCTATGCTATCGAGAAATACTCACAATCCTTTGGAAACAAGACTGTTGTGAAGATGCTTGGCGAAGAAACGGACATCAGGTTCACGACTGTTGATGAACACATCGTAGTCCGGCGAAGAAGGCACCAAGGAGGGTATTCTCAGTGAATGAGGGATGTTGAAATATTAATTTCAACTACCCTGTCCTCTGGCCGCTTTCTAAATCTGTTTGAATGGCTCTGTCAAACAACCGCTTTCTAAAACTGATGAATAGTCAATTTTGGTTTTGAAATCACAGTCCCTGCACACTTAAAAACAGAGCGCTGTATTGTTTTGGAAACAGAGCAATTTAATAGTAAACGCGGGAGATTTTAATTCAGAAGAACGTGGTCCCACAGACCACAGACCAAATCAGCCATCCGCGTGGAAACAGGCGATTCGATCGCGTTATTTTTTGGCCCGTCTGCATTGTGGAATTCCGGACCCGAAACATTATAGGGCGGAATTAATTTGATTTTCGCGTCACAGTTTTCCTCCGTACGAAAAGCCAAAAAACGGACCCAAATTTTTATATGGCGTATTCTATGAAGTTTTCGCGTCACAAATTAGGGTGACATCAGCAGGCTATTTTGGAACACGAATTTGTGATTGAAATCGGGTTTATTTTTTTTGAAGTCCGGACGTATGATATAGTTTTATTAATATTTTGTTATAAGTTTTGTTTCACCACCCGATAGTTATTTAAACCATTGGCTCATATATAACATATGTGCAAATATTTCACTTTGGGCATTTGTAATGTGGGCCCCGAATACTTTAAATAAGTACATATACATTAGACAGTTTAAAAGTTTTGAGGATTGCACCCCCGGTGCAATTGTTTGTTTATAAGATTATATGATACATGTGAGATAAAGGTTTATTATTTATCATATATAAATACATTTTATCAATATTGTACATTTACACTTTTATGAGGTGATGTTATAAGTAAATTCATAAATATCTCTTTTTAATCCTCATTTTACTCCATGAATATGTTTGGAAATGAAATTTCAATAGATTAATTTTCTCCTAACCTATGCATCATCAATATTGTACATTTACATTCTTAATTATGAGGTGATGTTATAGGTAAATCCATGAATATCTCCTTTTAATCTTCATTTTACTCCATGAATATGTTTGGAAATGAAATTTCAATAGATTAATTTTCTTGCTATTATATGTTTTACGAAGATATGGTAAGGAATTATCTCTTGTTCTTCTTAGAAATAGTTATATATAATTTTTTTTTTTCAAAATAGATTAAAAAAATTATATGAGAAAAATTATTAATTCATCAATATGTGTGTGTGTGTGTTGTGAGGAATAATTTCATAGTTCAACTTAATGGTTCATTATATAATCATGTGATTATCACCAATGATATATCTTAAAAAGCAACTGAAAAGCCATGTGTACAAAATCGATGTATACTCTAGAGAGTGGTTCTCATATCACTATGTAAATTGTTGTATGCTACTTCAACAAAATTATAAGATAAACTATAATACACATCATATATGCACCATAACAATTGGTACAGGGTAAAACCCACCTGCCACACCTTTGTACTCGATCCAATTTTCTCTGTCAACTCTTCTAGCTGTGGGAGTTTCCTCCAACGATCATAATACCCCCAAGGCCTGTTATCACCCTAGTAATTCTCAGGTTGTGGGATAGGGATTTTTGTAGTTAAGAACACCAGGGGTAACCAAGAACCGCTTTGGGAATTAAAGATCTAGCCTTCTTGAACTCTAGAGAGGGATCTCTCCGTATGATTTAGCTTTGTTTTAGTAACAGATATTAGGCTAGCTATGATTGTGTATTTGGGTTTGATTTTAAAAGATTGGAGGGAATAAAGAGATTTCAAGGTAAACCAGAAGGATCTACCAGAATATTGGGCAATGGAGTCAACTCTCTAGGCAAGAATAACTAAGAAATAAGGCTTAGAGATGCAAATGTGCTAAGGGCAAGATAGGTGACCTTCTAAGGCTATGTATAGGCTTGATTTGATGGAGTTGATGGAATCTAAGCAAAAGGGCACTTAATAATCCTTAAGCTACAGATAAGAAGATTGAATAAGGGGATCTAACTAGGAACCTTAGAACTGCCCATAAGGTTTTACGAACAGGCTATTACTGGCCTACCATCTTTAAAGATGCCAAAAAATTCGTGCAGGCCTGTGATAGCTGCCAAAGGGCAGGACGCCCTGGGCAGTCTAATGAAATGCCTTTGAACCCTCAACTAGTGATTGAACCATTTGAACGCTGGGCACTTGATTTTGTTGGCCCTATTAGTCCTCCCTCAAACCAAAAAACATACATCCTAGTTGCAACCGAATATGTCACTAAGTGGGTCGAAGCAGAGGCACTTTCAAAAGCTACAGAGGACTCTGTAGTACAATTTCTTTTCCAAATATTTGTGCGCTATGGTCTCCCAAGGGACATAATCACAGATGGAGGACCACAATTTGTAGGTAATAAATTAGTTGAAACATTGCAAAACTACCACATTCAGCACAAGATTACAACTCCATATCACCCACAGGCCAATGGCCAAGTAGAGAGCACGAACAAAGTAATTGAATCTATATTAACAAAAACCGTTGCCTCACACAGACGAGATTGGGCCTACAGATTGCCAGAAGCATTGTGGGCATATCGAACAACGTGGAGACCTACTACAGGATATTCACCATATCAATTGGTATTTGGAAAAGAACCCATCTTTCCTATAGAATTTGAAATTCAAACATTAAGAACAACTCAAAAGGTGGGTCTAAATTTGAATGAAGCCCAGGCTAAAAGACTGCAGCAAATTAATGTGTTAGATGAAATTAGGCTCTCTGCTCTTCAACACACAGCATTAATTTAGCAACAGAGAGCCAAATGGCATGATGCCTGTCGGTATCCCGTGTTTTGACAGTTTGGCAAATAAAAAGACAAGGCAACATCAGAACCAATCTTTAGAGTTCTAGGATCTAGTCCTCCTGTTCTCAGAGAGGGATCTCTCAAATATTTGTTTGCAAAGGTTTATCTTGTTTGCTTTGGTTATGGATTTTAGACTAGTTATTACATGCAAATGTTTGTTTGGTTGGGTTGAGTTGATACAGCAGAATATGAAAGGTCTAGGAAAGATAGACAGAAAGAGGAAATATCCGGTTCATTGGGCAATGGAGTCAAAATAAGATCATGACAAACTCTTCAAGGGATATGGGATATCAAAGGGCAAATCTAACTTGGCCATAGGATCCTTTGTTTTGGAATGAGATGGACATTAATGATTTGGAAAAAGAAATTTAATTCTCAACAAAGGGAACTTGAGAAACATGACTTAACAATAAAGAGATATTTGATAGACAGGGCTAACCATAAATTCTACAAACATTATTTAAGCAAATAATGATTTCAAGACAACTTCTAAAATGAAATCTAAGATTCAGGGAACACCCTATTTCCTCAAAGATCTTATTTTAAAGGATTTAGAAAACATAAAAGATTCACTAATAGTTGCATTCATAGAAGAGGGAACACCTAAATAACATCTGTGTTTGCGACTATAAAGACCTTCAAAACAATTGTTTAAGCAGGAGAAAAGGGTAAGATCAAAACCGACCTCTTTGGTTAACTTAAGACAATGGTACTTTGAAGGGAGATTTCAATAACGGCTTTCAAGTGATGACAGACAAGCAGGGAGAACCATAACATGCTGAAACCAACTATTCGAGCTATCAAGGAAATAAACGAACATGAAGACTAAAGAGAAGTTTTAAAGCCTCTAAAATACTTCAGTAGAAGAAAACATAAAACAGTGAAGGGTGAACAGGTCTAAGGTGCTTCCAGGAGTCATTTCTTAGCCTAAAAATTTCAGCCTACTGTAGTAAGAAATTATGGAACATAATGAAAACAAGGGAAAAAAACATTTAACAGTTCAGAGCACTTCACCAACAGCCAAGCTCATGGATCCAATGATAGAGCCTTCTCAGGAACAGACATGCAACGGCATCATCAAGACATCCAAGACTCAAAATTATTTTCAACTTCAACAGACTTGTATATTTATTTCAGAGAGTTTCAATATTACAACTTGTGATCAAACAGCAACCAACAACCCCCCTCTCATCTCATGCAGAAGTATTTATAGGAAGATGAGGAGGTGAGAACTAACAAAAATATCTCGTGAACCATTAATACAGATTAAATGACTTCTCGGCCTCTTGAGGGGTTCGATGGAGAAGTGTACAGGTGTATCACTGTATTAATGTTTTACAATAAATATCAAAGCTCGGTGGGAGCTTTATTTGACTTTGAGGCTCTGTACGCTGTGTGGAGTGACTCTGCAGATATTTTTGCATTTATTATCTTGCAGAAGTAACTCCTTAGCTGTGCTGGAGGTGAATATATGATTTTCTTCAATAAGTTCGGCCCCTGTTTGAATGCTTTGAGGCAACAGGTGGCTCCCGTGGTAGCTGAGGAATCAATTTGCCTCAAATGCAGCGTTGGAAGTCTTTTCCGTCATCAAAACATTTATGATTTTATTTTAAACTGTGTTTTAGATTGGGGATTAGGCTTTTGATATTCAACCTTAGCCGTGATCCCCTCAATATGTCTTCAATCTTCGATCTCATTTGTGTGTTGTCCTTCAAAACTTATACTCTTTTATAAAGCGTCACGCGGTGTCGACGTCATGTCTTGAAACCGCACGGGGCTTTGCAGGATATCGGCGCCCATGGGCCGCGTCCAGACATTGAAATGAAGCCTGCGAATGGTTCTTTTCACGGCGAGCCGAAGGCACGAGTCGTCATTCCCAACCCACAGCTTTCTTCAATATAATGGCAGACTCTTTAAAACACATAAAACATAAACTCATAAAGAAATCCTTTGCGTTTTTAGGTTTAAGCGCGAGATGGCGGGGAAGAGGCACTAGCGGGTTGGATGAAAACATCCAACGGTGGAGATCTGCGCAAAAAGGAAAAGGAGAGCGGGGAGAGGAAAACAGGCGGGGTGGCTTTGGACCGTCTGATCTGGACACGTGGACGGTCCAGATCTAATCGGAGGATCGCAATCGGGGAGGTCACTTAACAACATGCGATAGAAACACTGCGATTGAAACTTTGCGATTGAGCGCAGGCCGTTGATCTGCAGATTAGATCGACGACGGAAAATGAATCGGAGGGTTTTCGAAACGGGGGCAAGACTTGTGATCAGAGGGAATAAGGACCGTTGGATCTTTGGGAGGATGGACGGCTAGGATTAAATCGGAGGACAGTGGAAAGGGCTTGCGATTAGCGATCAGGCGATCAGTGCGATCAAGCGATGACCGTTGGATCAGCGGGAAATGAACGGCCCAGATTAAATCGGAGCCATCGCAATCGGGAATGAAACAAAAACGCATGCGATTTGAAACTTGCGAATTGAGCGGCGGGTGTGCGAGGACAGTTAGCGAGCGGGGAATGAATCGGAGGGATCGCAATCGGAGGTCGCGAGAGATGGGCATGCGATTGCGCGTGAGAGAAAAAGTTGCGATGCGATTGGCACACAGGGTCCTTAACACTTTGGGTCCGAGAGTCATATGAAAACGAGAGCGGGGAAACTTTAACATACGAGACAATCGCATCGGAAATTTGATGCGGGTCTTTATGATCTACCCATTTGATTTCCGTTGCGATTGCGCAATTGGTCTTTAATCAAACCCATTTAAAATATTTCAACATGTGTTTTTAAGTTTTCAACTTAAAACATTCGGAAAAGTGAGTTTTGAGATTTATAAAGAAATATGATCGGAGAGGGATTTTTTCAATGGTTTAGCGCACAGTTCGGGAAAGGGCATTGTGGGGGGAAGTTTTAGGACTTAGCCCAAGGGGCTTAGGTCCATAACGATAAAACTTTGATTTTTTATGAGAAATTTCAAGGATTAAAACGGATTTGGGGGATGCCAAAATAGTTAAAAAGTGAGTTTTTAACTATGAAAGGGGAAATTTTCATAAATGGAGGGAGAACTTATGAAAATTAAAGGAATAATATGGAGAAAAAAGGGAAGAAAATGACGGTTTCTTCGGCGGTTTGTTATACGAAATCGTGAGATTTTCGAGTAAAAAAATGGAATGACAAATGAGGATTTTGGACGGAGGCATGAGGCCTAGAAGGAGTCTTCAAGAGCCAACAATTTTTAGTGATAAAATTTGTTCCTTGGAGGCTCAAAAGATCTTAGCCACCTTTTGGTATAACAAAATATTATAGGTGGCTAACGGTGGCTCCACTTGGGGATGGTGCCTTCTTGAAGGCAATTCGGACTTTTGATTCTGGGAGGCTAATTAGTTGCCTCATCCATTGGGCATGCTCCTTTGTGATTGAATAATCTTTTCTAAAAACATATTTGGCGGCCATGAAAACAATGGACCTTTATCGACAAGCTTGCTACCTACCCAATCCTACGGATCTAGCATTTTTTCTTCATCGAGTGCACTTGGATTGGCAAACTCTATTCACAACATTTTATTCTTTTGAAAGTAGGAAATCTAATCTATTTCTACTCCTTATTTCTCCACGAACTCGAATTAAGCAGTTAAGCTCGGATATTTCTCTACCTAGTCTGTCATAATTTGGGATTAAACGAGTCCAACAAACTTTCATTCTCTAAATTCTACAACAAAAATTTAAAAATAGTCAAGTCGAATTGAAATTTGACTTCTTATGATCCTATGGCATAAGAACAAGCTGCACATAGATTATTATTTGCAGAAAATTAAATCAAAATGGAAGGCTTAAGATGCGAAGTTTCTCATTACGGCCTTCTTTTTCTTTCTGACTCTGTTTTTTAATTTTGTTTTAATTTGTCTTTTTCTTGATATCTGATTCGGATTTTGGGCAAATTAGAACCGAGTTTTTCTCTTTTATGACTCGGAAAAATAAAACGGTTTTGAGTCATCTCTCTTTAGAAACTTTGGTTCGGATTTTGAACATGTTTGAACCTTTAATTTCTATCCTAATCTATCTACTGATAAGCCAAGATTAAATAGTTTGGCAAATCGAATTCACTTATCCTATCGGCGAGAAAATTTAAAGCTAATTAGTCGAATTAAGTTGTTTGACTAATTAGAAGTGTGTTTACTGCTAGGGAATTGTACTAAGCTTGCACACTTTCAGATTTATTTCTCTTTTTGGCATGGAGCCTTGCCTTTCTTGTTTTCATTTACGCACTCTTTTCTTTCTTTCTTTGTTTTTGTATTTTTGAAGTTTAATAACTTTTGAATGCAGTAAGTTAGACTATGATATTTACAATGGAGAAACAAAAGCTTTGAAACTTAAGACTGCTTAGCGGAATAATGCTTGAGCATCCTGCCATTGTGAGGACCTCCATATAGGTCTTCTCCATTCAATTCCTTTCAAGAAAAATGTATTATGACCCCTCCCGGCCATGAATAATATATGGCCCTTTCCCAAGTTCTCAAACTTGCCATGTTTCCCCTTCTCTTCCCTCCTTGAATCCCACTTAAGAACAACACTTCAACCTGGAAAGTGTTTGCCTTAGTCCTCTTATCAAATTGCTTCTTCATATTTTCTTGAACTAGCTGTGTTCTCTCATAAACTTCTTCTCTAGTCTGCTGTAATTGGATGGTTTGGTTGATCTCTCTTGCATATCATTTTCCTCAACTTTGTACTTCTTGAAGGAGTTTTATAGTAGGAACTCCCTAACGAGGTAGGAAAAATTGCATCCATGCCATAAACTAGCGACAAGGGGACATAATTTATTGATTTCTTTGTAGTTAGTCTATTCCGGCCCATAAGGCATGAACCAACTTATGCTTGTGCCATGATTTTTGATTTTCTTCCAACGGTTTTTAATGATATTGATGAGACTCTTGTTGGAAGATTCAACTAATCCATTTCCTTGGGGGTAGTAAGCGATGGAATGGCCCAAGGTTATATGGTATTTGTGACAGAAATCAACCATCTTTTGGATTTGAAAGCGACGACGTATGCAGTATGATTTTTTTGGGACAACCAAATGCGGATAGGATGTGGGTTTCGAAACTTGATAATAGCCGGTGTCATTAGCATTCTGATGAGTATAGCTTCTATCCATTTGGTGAAGAAGTCGGTGTTGTGAGGATCCACTTATGTTGAGGTAGGGAAGATGGATGAATTTCTCCAATGAAGTCCGGCCCCATTGTTGGAAAGGTGCCTCAGCTCGGAATAGGATGTAGAGGTAAGGGAAGAGTTTTCTCTTGCCATCAAAGATTTGACACTTATGGCAAGACATGACCGGCTTTCTGATGTGCGGGAAAGGTAGGCCAATAGTAACACGATCGAAATTTTGTTTGCTATGGCCTTCGGTGAAGTGCCCTCCACATTCTCCATCATGCAGCTGCGATGCATGATCTTTCTACATCATCTTCAAGTAAACATTAGGCAAAATCCCAACGACGTTTTCCTTTGATAATATAAACTCTAATATGCAAAAATTCAAGCTTTTGTTTCAAAAATCTAGCTTTATTTTTAGACAAAGAAGGAGGAGTATTCAAATATAAAAGCACATAAACAATGTACGGCATACCAAGGGAATTTGGAAAGTTTCCTCAATAAAAAGGGGCATCAGTTAACACCCATTCTTCCAACACATCCACCATATTTATGTCTAGTGCTTGGAAGTTTGACTAAACCATAAGTTTTGCTAATCATTGCCCCTTAACCGGTTTGGTGGGCCCTATTTCTAAGTCATATTCAAGAATAGTTGCAATCCATTTTCCCCTTTTACCATCGGGGTCTTGACTTAGAATATCCTTGACAACGATATGCGGAACAAAATCAATTATGTGAGAGTGTAAGATGTAGACCCTAAAGTCCTTTAATGCTTTCACTAATGCTAAGGCTTGCTTTCTCCATAATGTTATAATTGAGAGGAGCGTCTCTTAGGGCCCTACTAAAAAATGATATTGGTTGTTCTTGTCAGAGATCTCATTCTTTTGAAGCAAAATTGCAGCTATTGTATGTTGGATGCAAAGAAAAAATGTAAAAGTCTTTAGTAAATCGGGACTAAATGAGTGCGGCGCTTGGAGTAAGAGCTTGCTTGACCGGTTCGGAATGATTGTTTGAGTTTGGTAAAGTCATTTTACACCCACATTTTTTCTTAAGCATGTTTGTGATGTTTTTTTAATAGCTCAACAAGGTTGGGAATAAACCTTCTCAAAAAATTTATCTTTCCAATGAAAGATTTTTCTTTGAGGCTTCTAGGATCGTCGATTTAACGATATGCCATCTATCCTTGTATTAAGTCTATTTTGATTCCTTCTTCGAAATTATATGGCCAAGAAGTTTTCCCTTCTTGGAGGCCAAAGAGGTCTTCTTGAGGATGAGTGATAAGCCAAATTTCCTACATTTCTCAAAAAAACCTTTCTAAGGTGGATCAAGTGCTCTTCATCGGTTTTGAGAAAACGGTTATGTCATCAAGGTAAATAATTATAAAATAGCCAATATCTTCGAGAGAAGGCTATGTCCATGGCCAACTGGAAGGTAGCCCCTAACGTTCATTAATCCCGAAAGGAATTTTGACATACATAAAAGTTCCCCGAGGTGTGGTAAAAGCGAGTTTTGATTTGATCACTTGGGAAAACTAACACGATTGTAACTTGAGAACCCATCTAATAGGGATATTCTTCTTGATCCAACTACCCTCTGAAGTATATGGTCCATCTTAGGTAAAGGGTAGTTGTCTTTTAAGAAGGCTCTGTTTAAATTTCTGAAGTCAATACGAGCCTGATTTCTGATTTTTCTTTCTAACGAAACTAAGTTTGATACCCATTCCGAAAATCTAATAGGTACTATGATCCCGACGTTGTAATTTTCTCAATTTACGCATGCTTGAAGGTAATAAAGAGGATTTGTTCTCCTTAGTTTTTGCTTAAAAGGCTTTTGATTTTCCTTCAAGGGGATTTTTATCTTCCAAGGATGATCTTTGGTATCATATGATTTCAAATCTTTGTATTCCCAAGCAAACACATCCTTAAATTCTTTAAAAAGCTCTATGCTCTTTGTGATTTTATGTGGGTTGGGAGGTCTTTGGATAGCTTGATCATCTTAGGTTCTGCGGGAAGTTTGCCTATGTTGTGTTCTTCTACCATTTGTCTCCACGGGCTCCATTACGGTTCTTTAGCTACATCGTTGAGATCAAACGGGTGTTCTAAGGTGTGAGACCTCTTGGGATTTTATCATTTTTGCATTGTAAGACTTCCAAGTCTTCTCGGTCTTCACTTGTTCACTACCTACGTTTCAAGGATTTTCGCAATGATTTATATCGAGCGGGATATATCATTTCAGCCTACGGATTTGTTCAATATACAAACGAGTTTTCTTCATGGCTAGCTTGGTGTTGGTATGCTTTGAAATCATTTTCGATTTTAAGAAATCATCTATGTGTTTGTCGAGATTCAAACGCATGATCTTAGATTATTAGGCACGTGATCTGTGTTTTCACCTTTATGTTTGAGTTGTTCATTTATCTCGAAAGGTAGTTGGCAATTGCGCGGTCGAAGGCAAGTTCATTTGCTAGATGATTTCAAATTGCTAGGGATAAAAATGAGTTCACTTTTCGAAAGTTTTAACGAGGTCAAGGGCGACATTTCGATATTCCCTAAGCTTTGGATTCTTAGTGAGTATTCTCCTTTGATTTGTTTGATGATAGCTCGGAATCCCTAAAATGGATATCCTTTGGGCTTCTAATTCTTTAAGCGATTTGTAAGCCTAGGAGAAGTGCTTCATACTCGGCAATATTGTTAGTGCATGGGAAGTCTAATTTGTATGAAAAACCTGCGATTTTGTGTTTGAATCCGGACACTGCCCCTACACTAGTTTTATTACGGGATCCATCGAAATTTATTGTCCAAAGTATATTTGACTCATTCTCATTTTCTTGTTCTTGTTGATCGTCAATGTTTTGGAGTTTATTCGAGGTGAAAGTGGGGGGGGTCTATATTTTCTTTACATGGTTGAGTAATTTCATCTTATTTATACAAGATAAATGAGTCTAAACTTGATTGAATAGAATAGATCGGAGTGTTGTTTGGTTTGTCCATGTTACTCACCATATACTTCATGTGGGCTTCCCTGTGTATAGTCTTCTATTTTGGTTGAAAACGGGGATGGTGGCATAAGACATGTCCATTTGAAGGCTTCCCTAAAGTTTGGCTCCCCATGATCTTGATAAAAGCATGCCATACTTAGGGGGAATGGCAAACTACAACGATATCCACATCACTAGATTCTTGGCGAGGATACGAGCTAAGTTAACACACCAATCTTTGATTAAACCCAAACATTTGACTCTCTTGAGTCAAAGGAATACAAATCTTTGTATGGTTTAGTAATTTCTAAACTAAAATTTCCATTACTACTTTGGGCATTAGATTGTGTGAAGCTCTAGGAATCTAACATGGCATTGTGTAGAATTTTATCGTGTATGTTCAAGCCCCGACATAGAAGGGAGAGGCCAGGTCCTTCTTGATATTTTCCTTCAACCTGTTTGGGCCAAACAACGACTCGGGTTTGTCATCTAAGTAGTTTTAAGGTGTCAGTATCACTTCCTAAGTTCAAAGCTTTAAAACTTGGTTTTTGTACACATCTTGAGTTACTAGTTCAGCTAGGGGGATGGTAATCTTAATCTTGGCAATCTCCCCCTCAACGGCGAAAGGAATAATTGACTTGTTGATATTTACATCTGTTTTTCAATTAAATTCTTTTCGGCAATTTTACTTTATAATCGAACCTTGTTTGGGCTAGTAATTGGGATGGTTTATTGGGACCACTAGGCGAAGTGCTAGGGGTACTCTGTTCAACATTTGTTTGGACAACTTTGTCTTTGTTTGAGTCGGTTTTTCTTGGCGAAATGTTGATTTTTAACTGTCTTTGGAGTGATTTTCCGGAGTTCTTCTTGACAACGGTGCTAGTATTTACTATCTTTCGCATTTTCTACCCACTTCCCTTACTCCTAAGATCATCTTGTTTGTGCACCTCCATGATTGCATTTTCAAAACTAATCTATAGTCATCGAATCTTCATATGTGTTTGTATTTTGATCATTTGAGAAGAAACCTTGTTCTTCATCGGTGAGGAAAACATCATCCCCAACATCGGTCAATCAAGTTTACATGTGATTCTTCCAATCTTTCCAACTCCCTATCTTCCTCATATTGATCTACATAGTTGTTGAAAGGGAGGTCTAATTTGTTGGTCACTTTCTTTTTTTTGTTTATCTGATTGTTATCTCTTCTATAATTCGATTTCTATTTGTTTTGATTGTTTTTGAAGTGCGGTCTGGTTTTGATTTGCTTGCGCTTTCTTAATTATGCTCATCTCTTTCATCATTTCTTCCGGCATTTTTCCATTTTTGAGCTTGGGGGGGGGGGGGGGGGGGGGGGGGGGGGGGGGGGGGGGGGGGGGGGGGGGGGGGGTCTTCTAGAATACTCTTTTATGAGTTTTCATTCTTACTCTTTTTTCTATTAAGTTGACTTCCACGAGAAAGAGCACCCCTTTGCATATCTTCGGGTTGCAAAATCTCTTTTCTCTTGGTGAATGATCTCATCTCGGAGTCCAAAACCTTCGGGGGAATTTGTTCGAGGCGGAGCCTTGTGGAGGTTTTAGTTCGGGAAAGTGCATTATATACCTTTGTTGAATGCGGTACAATAGGCTTGTACACTTTCCCCGGGGTTTCTACGGAGGTTATTGTAATCGAGAAGGACTTGGAGAGGATTCTTCTTTACTTCCCATTTGTTTAGAAATGTACGATGGAAGCCTTGGAGGTCATTTATACTACGGGAGCTAAACCTTTAAACCATTTTTCTTACTTCTCCCCCTAAGCTCACGGCCAAGCAGTCTAAGTTTGATAGAATCATCATTGATTTCATTTTCGATCAAAATAGTCATTCATCTTATCCACATGTTGTGATGCGGTTAGCATTATTAGCATCATATAATGGAATTTTTGGGTGATAGTCTGTGGAAGATTGATTAGTGGTATATTAAGGGGGCTAAAAGGGAGCATACCATGCTACCATGATATGTGAATTGAGGGTGGATTAACAAGTGGTGGATTAACGAAGAGGGGGGATTTGGGCTGGGGTGGAGTGGTTTGAACGGTGGATGAATGGTGTACGAAGTGGATGGAACAACGGTCTTGGTGATTTTGGATGAGAGACACCTAGGTTAAAAAGAAAATGTGGGTCAGAGAGTGTTGATTCTCTATCGGGATATTCTTGTTTTCGGGGGATGAAAGTGAAGACTCATAATCTATCACCGTTATATATTGAATGACCTAGTTCTAAATAGGTTTTACTAAGTCTACTTGTGATTTTTGTAGAGCTAAAAGATTTTCGAGGCCCGAATTAGCTCTCAGGGTGATGCAGCAGTTGAAAATTTAACCTTAGGAGACTTCCAAAGGATACTTTCTGGGTCATCAACTATCTCGGGGTGGATCCCGGGGTCGGGATGGGCTCTAGTATAAATCTTCCTAGAAGCCACTATGTTGTAATTTTGAGATCCAAATAACGGAAAAGTTCAACCAAGTATGACAATCTTTGAAGTTAGCTGATGCATTTACAGAATTTTGATCTTACAGTCCTCTAGCTTGGATTAGGAAAGCGTTATAACGGTAAGGTTCTTTCCGGTGGAGTCTTTAAAAGATGCCTTGCTCGGGATTATGGAGTAGCGGTGGAAGTTTAGCTCCTAAGGGGGTAAAAGGTATGGTCCACCACCATGTTTATTATGAAGCCAAACTTGAAATATTTTGGGTTTTTTCGAGTTTATTTTGTTTTTATAGGTTAGAGAGTGTTCTAAGTCGATTTTGCCTTAGCTAAAGGTGTTGAACAAACGGAGAGTTGCTCTTATGGCTTGAGTAAACTTGGTTCCTTCAAGGTTTGATAAGGATTTAAAAGGAATCCTAGGGTTACTTAGTTGTCAGATTCCAAAGTCCTATCATGATTGCCATTATGTTAGGCGATTGAAGAAAGTTACTATGTTATACTGACCTAAAGTTGAAGAAAAGGTTTTGAAAACCTCTAATTCTCGGCATGTCCCACCGTGATCGCCATTATGTTGGTATCTAGTGTTTTTGTGATTTGGCAAATCAAAAGACAAGGCAACATCGAGAACCAATCTTTAGAGTTCAGGGATCTAGTCTCTGTTCTCGAGAGGATCTCTCAAATATTTGTTTGCAAAGGTTTATCTTGTTTGCTTTGGTTATGGATTTTAGACTAGTTATTACGTGCAAATGTTTGTTTGGTTGGGTTGAGTTGATACGGCGGAATATGAAAGGTCTAGGAAAGATAGACGAGAAGAGGAAATATCCGGTTCATTGGGCAATGGAGTCCAAATAAGGTCATAACAAACTCTTCAAGGGATATGGGATATCAAAGGCAAATCTAACTTGGCCACGAGGATCCTTTGTTTTGGAATGGAATGGACATTAATGATTTGGAAAAAGAAATTTAATTCTCAACAAAGGGAACTTGAGAAACATTAACTTATCAATAAAGAGATATTTGATAGACAAGGCTAACCATGAATTCTACAAACATTCTTTAAGCAAATAATGATTTCAAGACAACTTTTAAAATGAAATCTAAGATTCGGGGAACACCCTATTTCCTCAAAGATTTTATTTTAAAGGATTTAGAAAACATAAAAAGATTCAGCGATAATTGCATTCATAGAAGAGGGAACACCTAAATAACATGTTTGTGTTTGCAACTATAAAAGACCTTCAAAACAAATGTTTAAACGGGGGCAACGGGCCAAGATCAAGCCGACCTCTTTGGTTAACTCAAGACAATGGTACTTCGAAGGGAGATTTCAATAACGGCTTTCAAGTGATGGCGAGACCAAGCGAGGAGAACCATAACATGCGAAACCTACTATTTAAGCTATCAAGGAAATAAACGAGCATGAAGACTAAAGAGAAGGTTTAAAGCCTCTAAAATACTTCGACGAAGAAAACATCAAACGGTGAAGGGTGAACGGAGTCCCCAGGTGCTTCCCGAAGTCATTTCTTAGCCTAAAACTTTCGGCCCTCTTGTAGTAAGAAATTATGGAACATAATGAAAACAAAGGAAAAAACATTTAACGATTCGAGCACTTCACCAACAATAGCTCATGGATCAATGATAGAGCCTTCCGAGGCAGGACATGCAACGGCATCATGTAGACATCCAAGACTCCAATTATTTTCAGCAGTAGACTGTATATTTATTTCGAGAGAGTTTCAATATTACAACTTGTGATCAAACGAAAACCAACAACCCCCTCTCATCTCATGCGAAGTATTTATAGGAAGATGAGAGGTGAGAACTTAAAAATATCGTGAACCATTGTCTGATTAAATGACTTCTCGGCCTCTTGAGGGGTTCGATGGAGAAGTGTACGGGTGTATCACTATATTAATGTTTTACAATAAATATCAAAGCTCGGTGGGAGCTTTATTTGAATTTGAGGCCTACGTTTGTACGACGTATTAGGTGACTGAGATATTTTTGCATTTATTATCTTGCGAGTAACTCCTTGGGCGCGGCTTGGAGGTGAATATCTGATTTTCTTCAATAAGTTCGGCCTGTTTGAATGCTTTGAGGCAACGGTGGCTCCGTGTGGGCGGAATCAATTTGCCTCAAATACATTGGAAGTCTTTTCGGGTCATCAAAACATTTATGATTTTCTTTTAGCTGTGTTTTAGATTGGGGATTAGGCTTTTGATATTCAACCTTAAGCGTGATCCCCAAATTTGTCTTCAATCTTCAATCTCCTGTGTCTTTGTCCTTCAAAACTTATACTCTTTTATAAAAAAAACGCGTTAAAAACGCGGTGTATTGTCCCGATGTGCGAGGAGCCGCACGGAGGCTTGCCGTTATCGGCGCCCATGGAACGCCGATAAAACTGACCAATCAAAGCCACCAACGAATGGTTCTTTTCACGGCGAAGGCACGGGAATCGTCATTCCCAACCCCTGGCTTTTCTTCAATATAATGTGAAGACTCTTTAAAACCTACATAAAACATAAACTCATAAAGAAATCTGCGTTTTTTAGGTTTAAACTGCTTCGGATGGCGGGGAAAGGAGCATAGCGGGTGGATGAAAACATCCAACGGTGGAGATCTAACGCAAAGGAAAAGGAGAGCGGGGAGGAAAACGGGCGGCGGGGTGGCTTGGACCGTCGATGCGGACACGTGGACGGTCCGGATCTGATTCGCAATCGGGAGGTCCTTATGACATGCGATTGGCTCTGCTATCGATTGAAACTTTGCGATTGAGCGCGGGCGGGTTGATGCACGGATCAGTCGACGGTGGAAAAATGAATCGGAGGGTTTTCAAAGCGGGGGCAAGACTTGTGATCGGAGGGAATAAGGACCGTTGGATCTTCGGGAGGATGGACGGCTAGGATTAAATCGGAGGACAGTGGAAAGGGCTTGCGATTAGCGATCGGGTGATCAGTGCGATCAAGCGATGACCGTTGGATCAGCGGGAAATGAACGGCCCAGATTAAATCGGAGCCATCGCAATCGGGAATGAAACAAAAACGCATGCGATTTGAAACTTGCGATTAGGAACTTGTGATTGAGCGTTGGCCGTTGATCTGAGGACCAGATCAACGGCAGGGAATGAATCGGAGGGATCGTAATCGGAGGTCGCAGAGATGGGCATGCGATTGCGCAATGAGGAAAAGTTGCGATGCGATTGGCACCTGGGGTCCTTAACACTTGGTCCCGGGGGAAGTCATATGAAAACAGGGGCAGGGGAAACTTTAACATACGAGACCCAATCGCATCGGAACTTTGATGCGGGTCTTTTTGATCTACCCATTTGATTTCTCCGATTGCGATTGCACAATTGGTCTTTCAATCAACCCATTTAAAATATTTCAACATGTGTTTTTAAGTTTTCAACTTAAAACATTCGGAAAGTGGGTTTTTGGATTTATAAAGGAAAATATGATCGGAGAGGGATTTTTTTCAATGGTTTAGCGCCTGGTTCTGGGGAAAGGGCATTGTGGGGGGAAGTGGTTTAGGACTTAGCCCAAGGGGCTTAGGTCCATAGCAATAAAACTTTGATTTTTTATGAGAAATTTCAAGGATTAAAATGGATTTGGGGGTTCCGAAATAGTTAAAAAGTGAGTTTTTAACTATGAAAGGGGAATTTTTCATAAATGGAGGGAGAAATTATGAAAAGTAGAGGAATAATATGGAGAAACAAGGGAAGAAAATGATGGTTTCTTCAGCAGTTTGTTATACGAAATCAGCAGATTTTTCTGAGTAAAAAATGGGACAGCAAATGAGGATTTTGGACGGAGACACCCACACCCACACCCCCCGCCTGCCTGCCATAAGAGCCTAGGAGTCTTCAAGAGCCAAAAATTTTTAGTGATAAAATTAGTTCCTTGGGCTAAAAGATCTTAGCCACCTTTTGGTATAACAAAATATTATAGATGGCTAACAACGCCCATCGAAAATATCAACCACGAGGCGGGCACTCCTATATGATTCTAGGTTTCAGTATTTCCCAGGGAAACTCCAGACACGATGGCTTGGACCCTATGAAATACAAAAAGCGCATGATAATGGCACTATTACATTAGCCACCATTGACGGATCTGGACATTCCTTTAAGGTAAATGGTCATCGAGTACGATTGTATCATAAACCGCTTACCGGGAATCCTTTTACCAATAGTTATGGGAAGATTCTACCATGGAAATTCTCGCTGAAGGGGAGAAATCCTCCTCGACACCAATTTGTTAAATCATTCCTTTTTTAAAAAATTTGTACATAAAGCATTTTTCATTTTCTTGATTGTTGTTCGTTTTTTATAAAAATTTCTGTTTATATCATTTCTTTATTCTGTCATCATTTGTTTTATGAAATTCTGAAAAAAGAAGAAGAAAAAACTCTGTTTATTTCGTTTGTTTTGAGTTTTTCTGTTCCTTTCCAAAGGAACAACACTTATGTTGTTCCTTTCAAAAGGAACAGCAATTTCGCAGTATGCTTTTGCTATTCCTTTCGGAAGGAACAACGCTTCCGCAGATTGTTTTTGTTGTTCTTTTTAAAGGAATAACACCTTTTTGAGTGGATTGTTTTTTTGTTTTAAGCCAGCATTTTGATAATTTTTGATCACTCTTCTAAAGGCAAATATATCATTTATATACAATTATACAAATTAAAGCTTACTGTAATAAGAAAATCAAAATAAATCATCATTTTTCAGGAAATTGTCTAGTAATGATAAGAAAAAAGGGAAAAGGGGCATGATCAATAACATAATTTTGCTACTTTATTACCATTGAATTAATCTGATCGATTATCTTTATCATGACTGGTTCTTTCCCATATGCTATAACTTTCTTTGATTTTTATTTATGGAATAGGAATAAGGGCATATTCTTTTCTATTGAGATGTTCAGACTTCTTCCACCATCCCTACTCTTAAGGAGTGTTGAGCCATCCTTTATGAATAACTAAGGAAAAGTGCTATATGAAAAAAAATATTTACATATTTTATTAATGATTTTATGATTTTGCAGATGGAGGATAGGGGGTCTCATCAAGAGCCAGCCTACCGTGATCATAAGGAAGGCATTGAAGTGGCATTCCCATCATGGCCACCAAACCAGGGATATGGTCCAATAGACAATTGAAAAAAATAAGAAGTCTTTGGAACAGGAGGTCTCATCATGAGCCGGCCTACCCACCTTTCACTTCGCATTGTGGTTTATCTGGTCACCAAGCCAGCACAATGGCCTCCGTCATGATATTCAACAAAAAGCACTTCCTCAGCATAAATAAAGGACAATGGTTCCGTGGGTAAGAAAGCAACTCTGTCAAGGTTATGGACACCTGTGGGCAATAGAGCTCTGCTGATGGTATTGGAGTCACATTTATACACATCAATAGTTATATTTAACCCTTTTCCTATATCTCTATTTAAATATCAAATGAAAGTATGACTCCCTTACCTTTACTTCTGAACCTATTATACATGAAAATCATTACAAATCGATCATATTAGTTTGAAATGGTAAATAATGCAATTGTACTTATATTTATCTTATGCTGTCCCTTCTCCTCATATTTGAATCATTACAAAACGATTTTCTATCCATTACCGATTCATCACACGCATTGATTTCAGTAATTGCCATAATTTGATTGAATGTATCATAATTACGCCTGCTTTTTACTGCTGTACTACTACTGTGCCACACTTGCCTCTCTCAATTGAAGGTCGAGGACAACCTATGATCCATTTGGGGGGCGCGGATGTCTGCATGCAAATCAAATCCCGAGATTTCTTTACCTGTATGTGAACCAAATCCATGCATTTTAGGAAATAACAAATTTTCAACGACATTATTCCAATTCATTGTGCTGTGCTATTCCATTGCGATTAATGTGTGTTGAGAAAAAATAACAAAGCGCAGAGACGATGGGAGGACGGCCAATTCACAGTGAACCACAGGTGCTGATTGTTTCTGATGTGGCACGAGCAATTTTAGAAAGACTGGGGTGGATTACATATTTTATGAGAATGTAGCAACCCCATGAAGTAGTGGCCATCGAATTTTTACAGAACCTGCAGGAAGGATCTTCCATGGTTAGAGGTAGACAGATAGCTGTATCTGACGAAATAATCGCAGAGGTGTCTGGCATCCCAGCGCAAGGGACTATTTGGACACAAAAAAAGATTAGGATTCGAGAAGGCATGAAGATTTTTCAAGATGACAGACAAACATTAGTTATGAAAGGAAAAGGAGTTCAGCCATCATCATTAGGAGAACCATGGACAAAGTTGGCCAAGATTGTGCAGGCTTATATAACGTGCGATGAAAGAAAAGATGTGGTAAGACCTCGCCACCTTAAGCTACTGGCTGTATTAAAACAGAAATGCACCATTAATTTTCCTGCATTTTTAAATTCTTTGTTGCATGATACTTCTCGTGGTATAAGAAAAGCTCAACATGCAGATATGGTGGTCAGCCACCATTGTCTAATTCGATTAATAGTGAGTCGTAGTCTCGCCCAACAACAGACCAGCTGGAACAATTGATATTTTCCATTGACAAAGGGTTAGCTTTACTTTCTCCAAAACAAAAGAGGATGGACGACTCAATAGCTGAGCCATCTACTCACAGACAATCCCTCTGATCAAAACGAAGTAGGAGGATGGTGGAAGGACTTCCGGGCAGCAGCAGCCAGCCCCTGGAATTGCACAGCTCAGAGGATGAACAACCTCCACGATTGGAGGGAGCAAGCCCCCATACTGATGAAGAACAGGAATTGGAAGGAGAAATTCACTACTCAGATGAAGAAGAAATAAGTCGCCACACCGGTAGTGAAAAAAAATCCAGTGCAGAGGAAGCAAATAATGAGGAAGAAGAAATCGAAGGAAATACTGAGGAAGAAGAAATTGAAGGAGAAATTCAGTATTCGGATGAGGAGGAAGGACGTTATCATACCTGTGAAGAGGATGAAGACAATCATAGCAACGATAAGGAAGGAACAGAGCCTCCCGAAAATGCTATTGTAAGCCCTTTACAGGAAAACCAATTGGCCTAGATTTTGGCCAATATGAGTGATTATATACGGCCTCATAGCCCTTTGGACCTTAACATTGATATTAATCAACTACTAGAGTACTCTGCTATCGATAGAGAAACAACTGGAGAAATGTTGAATGAAACAGTAAACCCTAGCGAAGCTAGGGTTGTTTCTCCTAAGAGGCGTGAACAGGAGAAAGAGAACACCAAACCAATATCTCAACCTGGAAGCCCCCAGGAGATTGTAGAGTCAACTGAGAATATGATTCCCGAGGAATCTAGCTAAGGGCATATGAAAGTGGAAGAAGAACCCCAAGAATAAGGTCAAGAAGAGAATTTAACTGAAGGCACGACTGATATAGATCAAAACCCTGTTGAGCAAACAGGTTCAGATAAAGGAGCCACTGTTCCATTAAGAAAGAAGAGGAAAACAACTGAGATTGAGAAGCTTCGAAGGGAACAAATAAAGCTTCATAAACTAGTAGAACAGATCAAGAAAACCATTAGGGTTCTGAGAATGAAACAAATGCCTAAGAGAGCCCTTCAGAGAAGAAGCATAGCTACCAAAAGAATATCGAAAAAGAGAAAGGTGACTGCTAATAGGAACCCCCAAGTTGTAGAAGAAACCATACCTGAGCCTAATTATGAGGATGTGGAGCAGCAAACGACTGTGCCAACACAAGCTGTTCCAGAGGAGCCTGTTTTAAGTGAAAATATGCAATCTAGTAGCCAGCACACTTTTAGTGATCCGACACTGGCCAGACTCCAAGAAGAGTTGGAACAGGCCCGAATAGAAAGGAAAAGATTGGAGGAAGAAACTGTCCTAAGAAATAAATATCAGGAATTGCAGCAACAAATGAGAATTATTCATGAATCAGAAGCTGAAGCTCATGAAAAATGTCAGAAAGCAGAGGAAAAGGCTGATAAGGTAATGAACCAACTAAAACTAGCCTACAATCGAATGGACACTCTCTGCTCGTTGTATACTGATGTCTTAACCTGTAGATGCCCCGCCAAAAACTATGCTTTGTTTTTACTAGAAAGATATTTACAACTAAAGATCAAGGCAGTTAGGGCAGGGAAATCCATAGAGCTAAAAACTATAGATGACTTTGTATCATGCTGCAAACTTTATGGGATCAAAGTACAACGCCTTTTGTGTGAATTTTACTTGCATAATCTAATACTTGAAAATGACTGTGAATCAAACCCTAGCCCTTTTGTTGGAGATGTTCAATTTCAGGCATTCATTTCCTTTGTTGTAAATCAATTAAAATGGCTTAAAGCCTATAACGCCTTTCAAAGGCAGGAAAATGAATTAGATCTGTGGGTCAGAAGTGAACCTCAAAACCCACTTCAATTTTGGGCTAGGCAGAAAAGATTGATGACTAAGGAAGGCGTTACCCAAGCTTTGGGGCCTGTCCACAAATCAATTGTTTTGAATGGAACAGATTATTTCTCATCCATTAGAAACCAAGCTTATATAGCGGCTAAGGTCCGGTGGAGAACCTCCAATCAGAATGTGCAAAATAGGGAACCATTTAATTATAGAAACTTTGGGCTCGCTGCAGACCGCTTGATTTCCTATAGTCATCTCATTTTAAAAGAAGGACCATTCTGGTTAGGATGTAGATTCCGCAGCCCTATTGCATGGTACCCTACTTCAGACTACAAAGCTATTTATGAACTCCCTGAAGGACAGACAGAACATGTTTTGAGGAATTAACTGCACTACATGGTTTTAGGCATGTCGATGACAAACCTTATCCAGATTATTCTTTGATTGCTCTCCATGTGAACTATAGTTTTCATGAGGACATGAAAAAGATTAAGCAGGGGGGTATGTTGGGCAGTGAAAAAGGTATGAAATTACTATGTATTTTCTCATTATTTTACCATAGACATACTCCTTTTTGCCTTGGAAAGGTAATTTATTGTAAGAATTATAATAGAATTGGAAAGGTTTATGTTTATTGTAAAAAGATGGCTAAAGGTTACTTTTTGTTGACAAAACAGGAATTCGACGAGGTGAACAGCTGTACCAAAGGCGGGGCTGAAATGAATATAACTGTTGCTCCATCAGCGTTGAACCATATCCAGCCAAAGGCAAGGAGATCCGAACGAATTGCCAAGAAAAGTCAGGGGACAGCTCGGCCTCGGCTAGAGTAAACAGGATGATGACTAAACAAAGAGGAGCTAATCCCTCAGGATCCTTCGATCTTTAGGGATCGTTGTTTAAACTCATCTTATTCCTTTATTTGTCCGTGGAGATTTGATATATAAAGCAATGTCCTTTAGTGACAAAGGGATGGTGTTGTTGAGAGAGTAAATTGGTCGAAAGGCTTTACATTTAAACATTTCCTCTGTAATATAATGTTCTATTGACTCTCGGCCTTGACAGAACCTCCTCTGTAATTCTTTATGTTTATTTAATATAAGACACGCATTTCGTTTCATCTTCCAAGTTCTGAATTAGCCCAACAGTATTTCACTGACGCTAAGGGCTCGGCTCTGGTGGAATCACTTCGTTGTTTGTATTTTTAATCCTTGCTTACTGTTGTGTGAAGTGTGTTTAATGTTTATTTCAATTACATAATTGATTTATCGTTGTTAGATCAAATACAGAGTCATTGCTATTTCATCCTTTACAAGAAGCACATTCGTTGTTCAGTTATCTTGTTATCTTTATAAATCTTTGTTGTTCTGTATCTGATTCGAGTTGCTGTTCCATTAATTTATGATGATTGATTGTTGCGTAGTGATTGGCTGTCAACGGGATTGAAGCGTGGAAATATATTTGTTTGATCGTGTTAGAATTGTAATTTTTGTTCATTTTATATTGTTTTTCTATTTCTGTTCGTTGTTTATTCATAGCTTTCGATTAGCAAATAGATGAGTTATAGTTATATGCTGCTATTCCTTTTCAGATTTTGTTCCTTTTAGTTATTTCCATTAGCACGAAGATTGAGTTTGCTTTTATTGATTTAAAGATCGCCAACTGTAGAGGACACTGGTTATTGCTTCCAAGTCCCCAGATTGGTTATCTTGCATCGATTTCTAAGGGAAGGAGTTATTGCTATTGTATCCCTGATCGATGTTTTGCAGATTGATGTAGTTTAATTTTCAAAGCATTTCTATTCATGTCACTGTAATTAGATTTCTTTACAAGCATTTGTTACTTTTGCATTTAACATTCTGTACTACATCTTCATAGCATTGCTCTTAGATAATTGCAGCCTCAGACAGAGTACACTCTTGAAATAAAATTTACTCCCGGATTGATGATTAATGTAGGCTAATTAGGTGTTCAAAAGATACCTTTTTACGACCCAACAGTTATCAAGTAGAAAACATTAAAATGCCAACAAGTTTCGAAACAAGGAGCTTATTATCACTAATCCTGTTTAATTTTTCCTTAGTTGATCATTATAGACTAGAAAAACATAATATGAATGAATGTAAACTTTAAAGAAATACACTGAAAACAAGGAAAGAAATGAGACTTATCTTGTCACCACAAGAATCCTTAGCTATGATGTCTCTGATCTCTTTCCAGTCTTCTGCTTTCACTAATTGACTCACCAACTTCAATATAACCAAAAAATAAGACTATAGTTGTCTTGAGAAATTTTATTCACACTGAATACTTTGAATTGTGAAGTATTTATACAAAAAACTGTTTACAAAATATCTCAGGAATTGAGATAATGTTTTAATAAAAAATAGGAAAGAAAACTTAAAAAGAGGGACAACTGCAAAATAGTTTGCAAGTTGTTACCTTTTTACAAGAAAAAATAGAACTGATTATTCTAATTTGAACTGATTGTTGTTGTGCACTTTAACCCTGTATTTTTACCATTTGAGGTAACAGTAAAAAATGAATTTCCAAGTGAATTTCCTATTTTTTATCCATTAAATTCACAACAGATCTGTGAATTCTTGCCACTTTTCTGCAGAGGGGATCTTCATAGTCTTCAATTTTCTGTAACTTTCATCTGCCTCTGTATACTTGGAAAAGTTAGGCTTGATAGTGAACATATGCCTGATCTCATTATCTAAAAAGAACAGATTTTCAAAATACTGAAGAAGTATTCTGCCTGTTGGTGATCCTTGAGGCAGTTGTTGTCTGGCTTGCTCTTTTGCATGATTTCTTATTTTTAGATCATAATCTTTCTGAGGCATTAACTTGTCATTCAATGCGTGAATATCAGGCAAACCTGCTTCTGACAATGTTTTGTATTTGGCTAAAAATCTTGAGATGGATACATTCATGTCTTTACACCGGTCCTCTAGATTACTCATTATGTTTCTTTTGTTCGGGACCTTTTTGATTTGAAGAATGGTTTCTGTTCTATCAACAATTTTCAATTCTTCCAACTCTTCCCTGGTTTTACTGTTTAAAAAAGCTATGAGTTGGATTGCTTGGGCTGGTTTATTGTCAATTTCCCTCTTAGTATTGTCAATCTCTGCACTAGCAACTTGAAGTAACTCCCTCTGTTCATAAATTATCCGAATTGAAGGCCATTGAGAATGAATGCCTTCAATAATTTTGGTCCATAAATGATTTTTTATATAGGCCACTTGATCTGTAAGATTTACTTGTGCTTACAAAATCTTTACCTGTTCTTGTAGTCGATCGGCCCTTTGCTCATGTCCTTTAGAAGTAATCAAGGCATCATTTTTGGAATTTTCTAAATTTTTAATAATGCCTTTCAAACTAAGAATCTCTTTATCTTGGTCTTGTAGTGTGCTCCTCTGTGAGGATGAAGAAGAAGAGGTAGAGATTAGAGAAGTAATTGGCACTGCAGTTGGCAGTACTCCTTTCGGTGCCAAGTGTTCTGCCAAAGTAGATGGTATAGCAGTGTTTACAGTGGGGATCACTGTAGGAATGACCATTGGTTGTGCTTTTCTTAGTTCTTCATTCTCTTTCATTAGAGCTTCTATTTTACTTTCCATTGTTTTTATCTGATCTTTTATTTGATGTACAAGCTACTTTAATTCATCATTCTCTGTTTTTTGCTATAGAATTTATTTTTCTTGAGAGTTTTCACTCTGAGGCAACTTCAACTATTTTCTAAGAGCAGTTATATCCTCATTTTTCTGTTTAATTAAGACTTTTTCCCTTCAATGTTGGCTGGGTCACCCTCTGCTTCAATCACTATATCTTCTAGTGCTTTTATTCTTAAATTATTAGCATACAGTGAGGCTTTGTCCAACTTCATTTGATTTTGGAGGTTGAGCACTGTTTTCTCAAGCCTAATTGATTTCATAGTTTTACTAACAATTTTGGAATATAGCATTTCAGTATTGCTCCTATGAAATTCAATTTGATCTAATTCATGAATGGCATCTGCATCCACTTCAAAATCTGTTTTGGAATAATCTGCCACTGATTTTGGCTCAGCCACTGTAGGCTTCAAGAATGACATTACCAATTTATTGGATGAATAATCAAATGCTGAAAGAAGCTTGTCTTTGTTTCCAGGCTTTTCCTTAAGAAATCTAGAATAAGCTTGATTCTTGATCTCTTCATTCTTCTCTTTAATCTGTCTGAATCTGATCTGAATCTCTGACTCTGTATTGTCAGTTTCCTGAGAAGAAGGAGGCAAATCGACAGTAGCCTGGTTTTCCTTCATGATTGTATCTTTTTGTTGTGTTCCAATTTTTACATTTTGAAGCTCTTTTAATGTTTGAGTGACTATTCTTGTTGCTTCATCATCTATATCAATATTTACAGCCTTATCCTTTTCTTCTTCTGTTGACTTGCTTATTTTACTATAAGGAGTTCTGAATTTTATGTCCTCAATAGTCTCAGCTATGAAACTATCTCCTTCTCTGTCTCTTTTATGTACATTATCAATATATTTGCTTGTAGAAGCCACCTGTACTGTCTGTTCAATCTGTTTTCCTTTGCCACTGTCTACCTGTATTACCTGTACTACCTGTGAATCATCATCAGATAGGGTGTTTGGCTCCCATTCAATTTTATTTACATATCTTTCAATATGGGGCTTAGGATCATGCAAGTAAACAGGAAACTTACATTTTACCCTTATTGCACTCAAAATACCTTGTGGGTCATAATTCCATGTAAAACTACATGGGAACTTATAGTCTTTAAGTTTGACATTTATCTCATTGGCAGCTTCTCTGTTATTCACAATGAATGGCCCAATTTGATTTTTCAGCTTAAATTGGGTCTTTTTCTTGAAAGCTATGAAGTTGATTTCATCTACATTCAATAGTTGTCTCAGATATTCTAAAGAAAATATTCTTGTAGTAACAAATCTAGGTAACTTATATGGGGCCAGGGATGAGCCATACACTCTGATTTCTGTATGATTTTTATATAAATACCAATCTCCAGTTTTGTAGCTCTCTGATAACTGCAGAATTCCTCTTGTCTCATCATTGATCCTAGGGATCTCTTCTTTTTCCAAGAGATACATAGCAGGGGATATAAATGAGTCATTGAAATCTGTAAAACTATACTCTCTGTTCCATTTCCTTAGAATAGATGACCAAAATACTACTGACAGAACTTTTCCTTCTGCATCCACTTTCTGACATTCAATTGGAAACTTATTTGTTTGATAATATAGGAAGAGGTGGAGTAGATAAGAGGAGTATCTGAAAACTCCTTCTTCTGATAATTTGGATAACTGATAATGCATACTTTCAGCAATAAATCTAGCAAAATTGAACTGAATGGATGGTGATTGACCATGGCTTAGAGTTGACAGAAAACCTAGGATAGCCACATCAGTGAATTCATCACTGGTGTATCCTAGTATGAAGGAGAGCATTGAGACAATCTATCTAGTTTCATCTGGGAAATCAACAGTGTCGAAAGGAGGATTTAACTTAGGAATATCAACTTGATTTGGACAAAAGTCTGGTATATTTTGAATCTAGTATTGAAATCCAAGTCAAGATATAGTTGGGTTAAATCTTCTATTGATAGGGAAGCAGAATTGGGGTCATGATTCATTTGCAGCATGGAATTTATCGACTCTTCAGTGATGTAAAACAAGATCTCTTTTTCTTTGTTTACAATACATCTTTGTTTTGGCATATAATAGGCTTGGCATAATCTGATAAAGTCAGGAACAGAATGAGTGAGAGGGACAATATATCTAGGCAGATTGGATTCCCAAATTGGAATATCTTTGTCACCCTTTTCCACTGATTTGCCATAGCACCAATTATAGACATCAAGCAGGTTAAATTCTACATTAGGGTCTAGTATTCTATAGTCTAGATCAACTAAAGGGCTGTTCTCTGGAGAAATGACTGGAGGCTGGACTGGTCTGACCACTTCTGTAGAATCAGCCATGAGTGCAGGAGTTGGTTTGTCGATTTTGAAGGACTTAGGCTGAGGAATCTTTGCAGAAGACTTCTTTTGAGATTTTGGGCCTCCATTCTTGGGGGTTACCTGTTTCTTGGTCATTTTTAATATGAACGAAGCAAGCTTAAACGGTTTGCTAAGTTCCTTTACGAGAAACAGGGGTTTCTTGGCGAATTTCTACTGAAAATGGGGTTTCTGAGCAGGGTTTTTAGGAAATGCAAGGAATTTAAAGCTCAAAACGTGTATTTAAAATCGATTTCAATAGCAAAATGGACCAAGGTATGGAAAAAACTGCGAGAAAGGGAAATTAGGGATTCCAGGGAAATTTTGACAGAGTTTCCCCTGAAAAATGGACACTTTTTTGCGGTAATTTTGGTAATTATTTGAAATCGAAAGGAATTTTGAAATCTCAGAGGGCAAGTTCAAAGAAAAGTACCTGGATAACCAGCGGAATTCGGTTGAAGACGTTGCAGAGGTGCTCAGTCTTCAATTTTTTGAAAATGGCTTCGCAGAGGACAATGTAGTACTTTGTAATGGAAATTCAGGGCAATGGGCATCGAAAAATGGTACTGGTAGGTTGAAAATGGCTCTGCAAAGTTTCTCAAGGTTCAAACGACATGATTTTGAGGAAAAACGGTTCTGCAATGTTTTTACAGGTTTAAAGCGAAAAGGTGAAAATTTGAATGAAAAATATAATTTTAATGTATTAAACGATGGTATAACCATAGTTAAATGACATTAAACTCGGGTTAAACGGGTGAGGTTTATGGAATACCGCCAGTGGTATTCGCGAGGGTAAATGGTGGTAAGCGAAAACTAGCTTTTCGAACGCGATACAACGTGGTGGCGACATGTAAGCGCGGGTGGTTTGGAAAAACCACCCATTTCACGCGGCTTTGCCAAAACATCAAACGATTACTTTATGAGCGCGAAAATGTATTAGCGCCGTCGGATCTGGATTCAACGAGCGAACGGCCACGATCAAAAGGAAAGGTGCGGGGAAAAGGTAAGTTATCGGGTTCACTTTGGGCCATTGATCTTGGGAAACCGTCGCTATACCGACATTTAGAGAAAAGTGTCGCAATACCGACACTTAGACAAAGTGTCGCAATTGCGACGTTTGGAGGAAGACGTCGCAATTGCGACACTATGCCCCAAAGTGTCGCTATTGCGACGGCTACCTCCAAACGTTGCAATTGCCTCCAAACATCGCTATTATATGTTTTACGAAGATATGGTAAGGAACTCTCTCTTTTTCTTCTTAGAAATAATTATATATAAATTTTTTTTTTTTCAAAATAGATTAAAAAAATTATACGAGAAAAATTATTAATTCATCAATATGTGTGTGTGTGTTGTGAGGAATAATTTCATAGTTCAACTTAATGGTTCATTATATAATCATGTGAGCATCACCAATGATATATCTTAAAAATCAATTGAAAAGCCATGTGTACAAAATCGATGTATACTCTAGAGAGTGGTTCTCATATCACTATGTAAATTTTTGTATGCTACTTCAACAAAATTATAAGATAAACTGTAATACACATCATATATGCACCATAACAATTTCCATACAACTAATTTGTTTTAGGATACATGTGGCATTCTAGGGGTAAATTCTATATGATGTGTATATCAATCTATTAGGTGTTGGTAAGTTGTGAGTATCTAAGAAATGATAAGGAATATCCATACATCATGATCTTGTATTGTGATTATAAATTGTGTCTATAATTTCCATAAAATGTATAAATGATTTGTTTAAAAAAATTCAACACAATCAACCCTAAATAATGCTCATGATGTGGAATGTCATTGGCGAAACCAAAATTATGGTCACATGTCCAATTTCTATGGTAATGGTGATCATATATATGTTGTAGCGACACTTGATGAGTAATTAAATAAATCTCAGAGTGTGACTCATTGTGCCATATTTTTTTAAAGCATGATTTGTTTTTCTAGTTTTTACTAATTTGTTAACATATTTTATTCATTTGGAAAGCTAATTAATGATGCTTTAAGTAATTAGGACCTAATGAGAGATCATCTTCACATCTTCACTGAAATATATTTGGTAATTGTAGTCACTATATGAACCGCACATGCATGCTACTTAAGAAAATTGAAATATAAACTATAATACACATCTTATGTTTGCCATAACAATTGTCATACAACTTATTTACTTCTAGATACATATGAAATACTTCAGATAAATGCCATATTATGTGTATACCAATATAGTAGGTGTTGGTAAGTTATGAGGATCTAAGAAATGATAGGGTATCCACACATTAGTGCCCTGGTGAATTTTTTGCATAATTTTATATTTGTTGTAATTTTGTTGCCTGGATTTGTTATAGATTTCAAATAATACAATTATCTACCAATTGTTCTTTATAAAGAAGAAGTACAATAAGTAGTCACCTAAAAGTGAGCCATGTGAAAATATTGGTAACATGAGTAACCTGGTAAGATGTAAATGAAAAGTGAATAACCTCCACTCACCAACAGGTGGCAGGCAGGGTTGGAATTTGGATTTCTCTTTACCCGTCACACAATTTTTTTTTACGTTTTGGTCATTATTTTTCTAGTCAATAAATGTTACGTTTAAAATTTTGCACTTCATTAATGACGTTCTCGTAATAAATTAACCCTTCACCAATAAAATTTTGATTAAAAAAATTGAACGCTCTTCCATTTTCTTTGGATTTTGGAGTGTGATATATCTGTGTCATGGACTTTTAATACCTAAAGTTTCAAGAGAAATAATTGATTCTTGTCAAACTAATATTTCCTCAATATATTCTATGATCTACTAAAATTACTTCAAAAATCAAGTAACCTTCCAATATAAAGAAAAAAACATGAACGAGCTTTCCCTAAATTGCAATAAATTTATGTTTATTATTAATATTGCATAATCTGTCTTATAAAAATTGCATAATCGGACTAAGAACAAATCCTCGGTGCATTTTTTATTGTTGTTGTGATTAAAAAAATGAGCCAAAGAACGCTAAGGCACTCAGAGAAATCAATCTATGTATTATTTCTCACAAAATCATGTTGAGTAGTGGAGACTAAGCGCTAGATTTTTTTCTATCCTCAATCTCTCTATTAATTATGTCTATGTAGTTATAAGAATAACAAGCCAAAGAAATCTTAGGCTTCCAGAGAAATTAGTCTCTGTGTGCAGAAATTAATGATTATTGTTGACTAAATGTTATACCATTTGAAATTGCTGAGCGAAATTAATCAGGCCATGATGTACCATTTGTCAGTATCTATTTTCTCATGTATGAAAGTTGATGTACCATTGAAAGTTTAATAATTCTATTGAAAGTTTAATAACTATAATAACTATATATATATATATATATATATATATATATATATTTTTTTTTTTTTTTTTAAATTTAATGATTAATAATAATTAAATTAAAATTCTTAAAAGACAAAATAAAAGCCTAATAATCACGAACTATTATGATAATTTAAAAATATAGAACTCAAGCTGAACATAGTTACAAAGATACCAAGAAAATAAGAGTGCATGTGCATGATAACCTCTTTCTTGAAAACCTATGAATGCCATTCTCAATGAAGACTCAAGACTCAACTGGATTGGATTGTGTATCAAAACAGTAGGAATGAATCAAAGTTCAATGAATGAATAACTTGATCAAGAAAATTTATAAGGAAAGGTAACTTGACTATCAATCTACTAAACCTCACTTCCATGATTAAAAAAACACCCCCACCTTCTCAGTGGTCCCATCATGGTCCACCTATTGAAAAATAACCAACAAATATTATTTTTTATATATTTTTGCATGGCCATTGGACAATGATTTACTATGGTTTTCCTACTAAATTCCAATGGATGATTATTCAAAAATATTTAGAATTAGTTTAGTCTCAAGGCATAGCCAAGAGTCTTACTGGATAATTATAGATTACCTCTCCATTGGATGATTGTACATTTTTCATCTACTTTTTCACGTGAGTTTCATTTGATGCTAGATCTTTTCCTTCTATTTCTTTAGTCAAGCTAAGAGTTAACTTTGATCTTACATTAATAACTATACTTGCATGAATATCCATGCTTTTATACTTCCCCACTGTGGTCAATGTTGATGTATGGCCTTGGCCTATTGATCTTACAATTAACTCACTATTCATATTCAATTTTCTCCAGTTCATCCCAATAAAATAAGGAAAATAGAAAATGAAGTCTTGATTTTTCTTTCCAGTGCTCCTACATAATACAAATACTCTTAAAAACCAATTAATATATAAATTTTCATCATTCATGCTAAAATCAGTTTGAATTTTTTTAATGAATCTTCTTACAATTAATAGATTACATTGCTCATAGAATAAGAGATAATTTAGAACTATGATTTCACAATAATAAATTATCGGGCTCCCACAGGGCGATGAACTTGGTCGGATGTGACCCTTCTGCAGCAGCTCCTGAATCTGCCTCTTGATTTCATTGTTCTCCATAACAGAGCACCGATAGATCGGTCCGTTGGGTAGCGGCGCACCTGGGGTCAGATCAATCGGGTGCTTGACTTGACAGTGTAGAGGAACCCCTGTGGGTGAGGTGAAAATGTCCTCGTACTCCTCCACAACCTTATCCATTTGTTGTTGTCATGCAGAGGAGCCTTTTCTGGAGGTTGTGGCCATAGTCTTCTTCTTGCCCTGGGGGCGGATCATCAGGAAAACGAATTTCCTGGTTTGGGAAATGAGCTTACTGCATTGTTTTGCAGTAACCAAAGAGATAGCAGCAGGAGGTGGTACCTCTGGTATCCTGTACAACTTATTTCCCAAAGTAACAATAGCAGCACGAGGTCGAGACTCATACACAACATGACGCTTCCACAAGTATGGTTGTCCTAATAATACATAAGAAACATCAATAGGAGCAACGTCACATAATACCTCATCCGTGAAGGGCTTGATGCTATAGGGAAGGCGACACTGCCGGCTGACGCGGAGATCTCGTCCTTGGTGAAGCCACCCGATGGTGTATGAATGTGGGTGAGCTGTGGTCGGCAAGCCCAACCGCTTCACGGCGTCTGCTGAAATGAGGTTCTTTTGGCTCCCATTGTCGACAATGAACTGTACAGGGGAGCCCTTTACCCACATCTGGGAGTGGAAGAGACGTTCCTCCTCCTCTGGATCTTCCGGTTCCTCCTTCTGGACCTTTGTAGTGGCAACGGTGGCGTTGGGCTCCGCATCAATAATCTGTTTCCCTTTTTCATTCCCCTTTTCAGGTTCTGATTCGGAGTCAGAGCATGCATCTGACTCAGAAGCCCTCATCTCGGCCACTAGCGACTGCTTGGCCCGGCACTCACTTGTGTTGTGAGTGGAGCTCTTATGGAACTCACACCACTTTCCCGTGTCCTTCTTTGGCTTTACGGTGTTGTTCTTTTCTTGTGGCTTTGACGGGTTGTCTTTAGCCACCATGCTCTGTCCTTTGTTCTGCGGTTTGGAAGCACCTTTTCCTTGCTTTTGATTCACGGATCCAAAGTCTCGCTTCTTCTGTTTGAATTTCTGCTCAATCTTGGCAGCATACCGGTATGCCGTACCAAGCGAGGAGATGTCGAGGAACTCCATTTCCTCCTGAATGTATCTATGTAGACAGCTGCGATACTTTAGCACCAAATTTTTCTCGGAATCTTTGATACCCAACTTTGTGCGCAGGGTATGGAACAGATTCGTTATCTCATGCACATCTTGATCCCTTTGTTGTCGCAGCGTGGTCCATTGTATGTAATTGTCCTCATAGCTCCCCACGGGATAGTACTGTTCCTTGACGGCGTCTCGGAAAGAATTCCAAGTTGGTACGGCCGAGAACAGAGAGGGTTCTGTCTGGCCCTTGTTCTCACAGTAGGTTTCCCACCAGTCCTTAACATGGGGGGTAGCTTTGAGGAATGCAAAAATAATCTTCTCCCGGTCTGAAAAGTCATGAACAGAGAAATATCCTTCTAATAGATTCAACCATCTATCTACGGCATCTGCGTCTATTTGACCCTCAAATATGGGAATGTCGAAATTTACTTGTACCTTAAAGGGAGTCGCAACTCCAGAGTGGCTACTGGATGCAGATGCGCCGCCGGTGGGCAGCCGTTGAAGGATCTGAGCAAAGCTATCCATCATCGCGTCCCTTTGTTTTTCGAGGGCCTCCTCGAGCAATATTTTGATAGGATCTCCTGCTCCCTCATCTTTCTTTTCGTCCCCCATGGGCGTCCGTCGAGGTTTGCGAGGCTGATCTTGCGAAGGTTCCACCAGATCAAGCCCTAGCTCCTTATACCCCGACCTCGTTGGGGACATGCAAAGAAGGATCGAGAAAAAGCAGACCGCTCTGATACCACTGATCCGGATTTATGCAGGAACGCAACAGAATAAACACATAACCATAAATACAGAGATGCAACGGAAATAACACTTCATTTTATTAATATCAAAGAACTGAAATTTGCTTATAGACAGAATGGAAATAAAACTAGCTAGGGCACTGGTAGCTATCTCTGAGGAGAGATGTGGCGGCTACATGCCTCTGAACTGCTTTACAATGAGGCGCGAGGGCCTATTTATTATTGAGAAACAATGGAGAACCCTAAACATCCCAAAAACCTAACCCTAGGAGATGAAGCGCAAAAACTATGGGCCCCGTTTGGGTAAATTGGTGTTTCAACTTCCCAGGGACGTAACTTTGGCATACTATCTCTGTTTGACGCACATGATACATCATTAGAAAGATATATCCGAGGACTACAACTTTCACCATGAATATAATTCCAGAACAGAATGATATAGAATGATATTAGCTGGAGGCGTGATGCCCAAAAAACGTCGTTTAGGGCCTCAAAACGGCTCCGGAAGTTCAGGACCCGAAAAACTGCTAAAAATAGTAAGTTGTGCCGAAACTGAAAAACTGAAAGAGACAATGGTGGGGCCCCAAGTGGAATAGGCGGGTGGCCACCAGTATCCACTTGGATCATTGAGTGAGCCAAAAAAGTAACTTTCCTTACTTTTTGAGTACAACCTTGCAATTGCAAAGAGGACTAGTGTTGCAAAATTATTGGTAAGTGGAAATTAAAGGGCGTAAGAATGTTTTTGAAAAATTTCAAACGTCAAAATTAAGTCTTCTATCCTTCCTAGCACCTCATGGAAAATGGGAATCCGAAAATTCTAGTCATCAAATATGTGCAAAATGCCTTATGACGGGAAAAATGGAGGACTGGTCCTATGCTGCTACATGAGTTAGGGTTTCATGTGGCAACAGGGAACCTTGTATAGTTTTTCAAGGATAGGAAAGGAGAATATTGTCGGTTAATCATCACATGAAACTTCATCACCATTTGAAAATTGTGTCCTAATTTGAAACAATAAGACTACCCAACTATTTCATTATTTAATTTTGATTGTGTAATACAAAAAAATATCCTAGATAAATTAAATAATGTAAGCACTTTTGCAAAAATTTAGTGGAGAGAACCTTCAATTACATTTATTTTGAAGTTCCACTTGCATTTTAAGCCATTTTAATTAGTCTTTCATGGCTATTCTAGTAAAAATTTCAACCTCTTGTATAAATTTGTTTGTCACTTGTATTAGAAATGCAAAAATCAAATGTAAATAAAAATGATTTGAAATGCTAAAAATCAAATGCGCGCTACATAAAAATGATTTTTTAAAAAACTACATTAACGTCTGATATCACGCGCGCATTCGCCCTTAGTTCTTGCATAACAGCATTCGCCCTCAACATTCGCCCTCAGCTCTTGCAGAACAACATTCGCCCTCAGCTCTTGCAGAACAGCATTCGCCCTCAGTTCTTGCAAAATGGTAAGTTCTTACTGCAGGCCCTTCCTCCTATAGTAGGGTTGACCCTATTTGGGTTTTTTTGGAGCCTCTGAGAATACAAAGGTTGTGATTGATTACGGGGCACTGCCTATATTTGTGGAACTTCTTACCTCTGGGAATGATAATGTTCGAGAACAAGTAGCACGTTCATTTTAGAGGCATAAAATTATTCTTCCCAACTATCTTTATACGTCTGTAATTTTGGAATTTGATTTTAAAAACTACTACCCAACTTTGAGTTCAACTGGTGTTCGTGTAAGGCTGTTTGGGCTTTGGGAAATATTGTTGGAGACTCTGCAACATTTAGGGATCTTTCCCTCAGTCATGGAGCTCCGAGGCAGGTGCTTGCCCAGTTGAATGATACTGCCAGAATTTCAATGATAAGAAATGCTACATGGGCTCTGTCAAATTTTTGCCGTGGTAAACCCCAACCACTATTCGAACAGGTAAGCAGAATACATTTTCTACCTCTTCTTCTTAGTTCGCAGATACTGTGGATTTTTTTATAGATCTTGGTGCTTGGTAGATTTGGACGTAATATGGACCTAGGCGCTTGTTCATTACAATGACTCCGTCATCAGGTTTTAGAAAATGCTCAGAAATTTGGGTTTCACAAGGGGATTACCCTTTCTTGCAATTATCGATTATCAATCACATTCAAAAAAATTCTTTCGTAGCATTGCTGAGCTCTTTGTAGGTGAATTTCCGAGGCAATTTCACAATATCTGAACTAAATTTGTCTGTCCTTTTCAATACTCTGTGCTTGTAACAGAACCAGACAAACAATCTAGTGGCCAATGCAACAACAACAACACCTCCTATTGCAATGCCTGCAATTCACCCTCTCTGCACACATGAATGACTATGGCACCCTCTTTTGTGAACAGGTACTGGAGCTGAAGGTATTGGTTTCCATTAGGATCGTGGAATTCAACATCCAAAATAGTATCAAATTCCACTGCAATAGTATTCCCCAGCGAGGGAAACAGTTCATTGAGACCTATTGGACTCATCACCCCCAAATAGCCTCTAGGGCTACCCAGAGTGTGATCATCTGGAGCAATAACAAATTCTCATCCATCCCCAATTGAAACAAGAACAAGACCCACATTGGTTACAGAAAAAGAGAAACACGTTTTGAAAGAAGAAGAAACTTTTGTATTAGGGTCCAGAAATCTAACTGGTCTATTGTACAATGCCCTACCTGCACTTCAAATTGGTACTCCGAACTCCATGCTAAGGCTCACTGTGCCATTCTTCAGATGAGCATCTTAACCTGAAGTTTGATTCCAAAAAACCCAAGTCCCCTGTTCTATGCCCAAGACCTATGTTACAACGAGTAGAGTTCTGAGCGAAATACTTCACAATAGGAAGCAAAAGAAACATCGCAAAATTGCTCCGCTTTAGACTGATAATTTTCTGTGCGAAAATTCAACTGCGGACAGTAAAAACATAATATCAAACACAACCAATCCATAATGGAATTTGAACATGAGGATTTATAACCACAGAAAACCCTCTCCAGGTTAAAAGAATTCCAGAATGGCTTTAAGATTCTACTAATGAGCGCTTACAACACCATAGAAATTACTGTCACAATGAAATCTACTGGAAGAAAAGCCCTTGTACAGTTTCTACATTTCCACAGTGGAAGCAAGAATCTTGCTATCTCTCATGATCTGGTTCTGTGGTCAAATCCTTTGCTATGGCTGTCTTGTTCTGCTAAACGTGGATCTGTCTTAGCTTTGGCTCTGGTTCTCATTTAGGATCGTGGCTATCTGATCTTGTTGTGGCTTTGACTATACAAAATTGTTCAATAGGAAAATGTTGACTCTGCTATATATAGGAGCTTCAATGGGTGCTCTCAAACACTTTTTTGGGCAGCTTTGTTTTGTCTCTGATTCAAGGCAGAACTATGTTGGCCTTTGTTTTTTAGTCCTTGGAACTTAGTTCTCTCATATTTGCCATCCTATCCCCAGTTTTCTACAGAGAAAGACATAACTTCACGATATCAAAATTGACTATTTTTGGCCATTTATCTTTAGTAATGGTACAGCCTTAATTTGGTGCATTCGTACAGTATCTGAAGAGCACTCTCAAGTTGTTATTCAGTATTTTAGCATAACTACTACATTTAACTGCCATGCTCTAATATTTATATCAACCATAAGCATTCTTAAGGTAGTTCCATGTTTGTGAAGCAGAAGGAATGCTTCTGACAGCTTCTTATCATAGTGGTACAATTTTGTTCGCAATTTATCTTTTATAAACCTCCAATTTTCCAAACGTAGTAGAGACTACAGTTTGCATCTCAAATTTTGGACAAATCTGTTTAGTATTCTACAGAAAATGCAATAAGAATAAAAAAAGCCCACAATTTGTAAAAAGCCCACAATTTTGTAAAAAGCTCACAATTTTGTAAAAAGCCCACAATTTGTAAAAATCCCACAATTTTGTAAAAAGCCCACATTTTATTAAAAATATAAACAATTTGTAAAAAGCCCACAATTTTGTAAAAAGCCCACAATTTGTAAAAAGCCCACAATTTTGTAAAAAGCCCACATTTTGTAAAAAGCTTACAATTTGTAAAATGCCCACTTTTATTTTCTTTTTGCTTATATATTGAGCTCCCATTGAGTTCAACAAGTCTTGGGTTTTCTACACCATTGAGAGAGAGTTATTGTTTTCTTTATAGGATAATTTGCATCAATGGAAGAAAACATTGGAGCTGGAAAAAAAATTCAAAAGGGTGAAAGGGGTGATGGCAGAGTTTATTGCCCTTGTAAAAAATGTTGTATGAGAAATAATGTTATAGTTTTAATAGCAACAGCAACAGTGCATTGTAGGAAACATGGGCACATTGATGGTGGATCAAATGACTATCTTCTCGTGGTAATTAATTATCTATCTTCATTTTGATTATATCGTAAAATTTTATATTATTTTAATATTTTTTATATGCGCACTAATGTTTAATTATTAATGTTTGTAATTTTCATAAAGGCACAGTTGCCCCCCAACTTTTTGCAGATGATCAACCAGCTTCCACGGCTAAATAGTAGTAGATTAGATGATGTTGCACCAGTACAAGAGAATATTGCAGCAAATATTAGTATTGGAAATGATGTTGTACAAGGTGAAGAACATGAAGCGAATAATGAAGGTAATTTTAATGATCCCATGGAGGTAGATCATGATGACAGTAATGAGACAGTTCACATTAATGATGGGACAAATCAAATGCTCCAAGACTTGTATGGTGAGTCAGATGATGATGGTGGAGATAGCAATGACGGTATTTATGATGTACCTCTGATTGAAAGGTCAAGTGAACGACTTTTTGAACACTCAAATGCAACTCTTCTCTCTACTACATTGTTGTTGGTGAACTTAAAGGTTATGAATAATTTGTCGAACAGATGTATGACACAACTCCTAAGGTATGCAATATGTATATATGATCACATATATGTAAATGTTGATTATTTTCCCTTTTTTTAGTTGTAATAAATGTGTAAAATAATAAGTTTTTCACAAATATGTGTAAAATAATAACTTATATATATATATCAAAACCGGTCGATTGGAACCGGCCTTGCAACCCAGTCAATAGCCTATTCTCACCTGTTTTGGCCGGTTAACCGGACCTAACCGGTTGGTTAGGTGCTCCTCCATGAGTTGCAAATTCCTCAGTGTCTCCTCCATGAGCTGCAAATTCCTCTATTATACTAGCAACAAACTTGTCTAATAACTCATACTCAACACCTTATAGTAGCAACAATACACATGATGACTGATAAATACAAGGCTGGCTAGCATAAAATCCCTGGCAGCATGCAACTCATCAAGTGTACTTGATGACAATTTCTATTCTCAAAACAATTAGCAGTAACCTTATTTCACACTCAGCTAGGAACTGTCAGACCCTCTCTCTCTGCTCACACATAGCAGCAGCATAAATACAAAACCTTCCTTTCACACAGCATATAAGCAATTTGATCATGGCATCAAGACTGATGCAAATGGTCTGACGCCACTCAAGGGACAACAACATACAACCTAATGAAAATGTGACTGGCAATAATAAATTGACCACTAGAAAATTCCCGCTTGGAAATGCACTAAATTGGCCACTGAGTTTTCTGGGTTTTAATGAATCTTTTCAGTGATAAATTTCATCAAACACATTGTAAGCAGACTGCTGAAGTTGTAATGCTCTCTCAACTTGTTACAAATAGCACTAATAGTGGGTTTCATAAACCAATTCAATACCTCTAAGTGTTGTAGATGTTTTTCTAGAAATTTATTTCCAAGCAAACATAGATAATGAAGAATACAAGATCTTCAAAATGTTGGTCTGATATATATATATATATATATATACTGAACCCAGAATTGTCTTTAAGACTGATACAATGAATTGACAACAGATCTGAGCAGGGACAAATTGTATATTATAATATTAACTCAGCAATAAAACACAGTGAATAATATAAGAGAAACCTGATACATTACTTCAACAAGTTTGCTTATGTATTTTTCGATGATATGTATTGCATTTGGTGCCATTTTGATATATTCACCTTTGCATGGTATATAAATGAGCAAACTTTTCATATTTTGTCTCTATTGGCTTGGAATCATGGTTGCAAATCTTAAAAATAGTTTTCTTTTTTATTAAAAAATAATTATTTAATTTATTTATTTTTAAACCAGTTCATTGAGATCGGACCGCTACCGGTTAGACCGGTTCCAGTTCAAAACCCAGTTCATTAGCTCCACCGGTCTGGTCACCGATTCCGATTTTAATAACTATGATATATGTGTGTGTGTGTGTGTGTGTGTGTGTGTGTGTGTGTGTGTGTGATTAATAATCTTTACAAGACACTAGTTTTTGTTTATGTTGTAGATTGTTGGGTGAATATTTGTTACCATCGCCAAATACTTTACCTCGAACATATCGAGATCTACGTGCTATTATGAAACACTTTGGAATGGAATATAACACTATAGATGGATGTCCTAAAGATCATATTATATATTATGGAGAACATGCGTTGAAAACAGAATGTCCAAAATGTGGTACCAGTAGATATCGAACAGATCAACTAACCAAAAAGGTGCCTCAAAAGGTTCTTCGTCATATTCCCATAATTCCACGTTTGCGGCGAATGTTCAGGTGTAACAGCATAGCACAGTTTATGGATTACCATTCAAAGAATAGAAGTGGATATGGTGTTCTTCGAATGCCTGCAGATGGTTCTGCATTTAGAGAAATCGAGGAAAAATATGTAGATTTTAAAAATGAACCTCATAATGTCAGGCTTTCATTGGCAGCTGATGGTGTTAATCCATTCAGAGAGCTTAGATCTACTTACTCAGTGTGGCCTATTTTCGTTATCAACAATAACATTCCTCCTTGGATGTCAATAAAGAAGGAGCACATAATGTTGACTATGATTATTCCAAGTATTTGATACATTATTTTTTTGAATGTAACATTTTCATTTCTCTCGTTGTTTGCATAAATATATATTTTATTTATTTACTTACTTATATATACATATATCATGGTAGTAATTATTATGTATCGTAATTTTGAACAATTAGGTAAGTACCAGGTCAAATATATGAATGTATATATTGAGCCTCTTATCGATGAGCTAATACAGTTATGGCATGGCATCACTATGTATGACATCACTAAACCAATCAAGCAGAAGAGATTTCAATGTCGTGGAATGCTTGTATGGACAATTCATGATGCCCCGGGACTAACACATGTTTGTGGTATGTAATATTTCATTGCACTTTAATATAATACATAATTATCTAAATTAGATATACCATATTTCATGTTTTAAAAATGATCTCATAGTATATTAATTGTTATTGATCCATCTATTGCAGGTCTTCAAACAAAGGGTAGATTTGCATGTCCAGTTTGTGGCCCTAAGATGAAGTATCGTCATTCGCCGGACTTAAAAAAGATGGTGTTTGATGAGTTTAGGCACTTCCTCCCTAGGAACCATAAGTATCGTACTACTGAAAAACATATTTTCAATGATAAAGAAGAAACTAGATTAAAACCACGAAGAATGACACCTTAGTTGTGGATGTTGGAATATAACAGAATTAATAATCGTCGAGCAGCTGGTACGTAATTTGTGTGTATATATATATATATTATTTGTTTATGTAATGTTTGGAATTTTTGTTTTAACTAATGAATTTATTTTATTGTATTTTATAATTAATATTGTTCTGATTTATTTTATTCTTTGATATCAAGGTCATCGTCGCCATGAAGGTACTAATATTGTACTTCCACCTGGAATGAAATGTTATCCTTCTCAATTCGCGAGGTTTCCCTACTATGAGGACCTAAAAATAGCTCATTTGTTTGATACAATGCATGTCGGGAAGAATGTGACAGAAATGTTATGGCGAACCATAGATGGTGCACATGATAGAGATAAAATTGAAAAAATTTGTGCTGACATTGAGAAATCAAATCATGCAATGAAAAGTGTGATCGACGGATCAAATAACAATGGAAGTCGAAATTATAATAATATTCCATGGTTATTAACAGAACAACAAAGCAATGATGTAAAAGAGGTTGTTAGAAGAATTAAATTTCCAACAGGTTTTGCTTCAAACATAAATAATATCTTAACGAAGAAAGGTGACTTGAGTGGGGTGAAAACACATGATTGGCATACCTTTGTTAAGGTAATTTTTTTGGTATACGTTTTTGTATGTTATTTCTTGAATACATATTTTAAATTTTCCTTTTTTCTGTTTAATTTGGAAACCAATAACAATTCATTTTTTATTGTTATAGTATGTTCTACCTGTATCTCTCCCAAACGACTTCGACAACAATGTCAAACAAGTTATATATGGTCTTAGTAAATACATGAGGTAAGTAGTTTTTATTTATACGCAAAATCTAATTGCTACAATTTCTTTCCGTACTTAATGAAATGATGTATTAATTTACTTGTAATGAAATATATATTATGTTTCATTGAAATAACCTTGCGTAATGATTTGCAGATGGTTGTCATTGAAAGAAATCCATGAAGATGAAATAAAGTATTGGAAGAGAGAAATTCCTCGGCTAATGTGTGAAATGCAAAAGTATCTACCTCCAACATTTTTCAATGCACAAGAACACTACTTGATACACCAAGTTGAGGAGATTGAAATGTGTGGACCAGTACACACAAGGTCAATGTGGATGGTTGAGAGGCACCTGAAATCCTTGAAGGCTTTGGTTAGACAAAGAGCACGACCTGATGGTTCTATGGTGGAGGGATATGTGGTATATCAATCCATGGTGTATATTAGTCATTATCTTCCTAAATTAGCTGCGCCAGCCATGAAGGCGGTGGATTGCATTTGGGATTTGAACTCCATCAAAAAATTTGAAGTGGAGCACCTGTTGGGAAAAGGTAGAATGAAGAAAGTGAGAGGTAAAAGATTTATTATGTATAATACATATAATGTTTCATTTTTTTACATCATGTATATGATCATTATATTCATTTAGGTCTTATTCTTTCATAATTTATTAATTAATATAATTTACCATGGTTATAAGTAATATTTATTAATATTGGTGAATTATTGTTTTTTTATTCAGGTGCTCAAGATTATGAGGCACTACTTTTGTACATTGCAAACAATCTTGAGTGGATGAGTGAATGGATTGAAACATGTAAAGCACGTAATGACGGTAGGTTATCATGGCAACTACTGTCTGAATTGATTAGAGAAGCGTATCGTAGTGGAGATGGGAATGTTACGGACAGGGAAATCGATTTAGCATATGGTTTGAAAGATAGAAAGGTAAGCAATTAATTCACCTATTTATAATGTGACAAGAATTTTGATTTTTCAGTTAATTTTCATCTTGTGTAAATTATATGTTTAATTATTAATTGAGAATGCATCTTTTTCATGTTTGGCATATTGCAGTTGAAACACCACAAGGCTATGTGGTGCAATGGTCATCAATTTCGCGTTAAACAATTGGATGATAACAAGAAAACTTCTGATAGTGGGATAACTGCAGTATTCCAGGTCACTAATGTTTCCTCCAGGAGTGACAGACATCCTCGAGAATCTGAAAATAGATATTATGGGTTCTTAGATGATATAGTTGAGTGTGATTTTAATTCCTTCAAAATAGTTTTGTTCGACGTCAAATGGTATAGGCTACAAATGAATGTACGTGATGATGATAGAACAGTTATTCAACATGACAATGGATTTCCAATGGTTAAAACATCGCAGTTTGAAGCAGGAAAAGATCGCTATGTTTTTCCAAGCCAATGCGAACAAGTCTTTTACTCAGAGGTTCCAGGTGACAACGAATGGTCATTTTCTATTAGATATGATCCAAGAGGAAGGCTAGTAGAGTATACTATAGAGGAAGAAGATGATATTGATCAAGAAGAAGATGATGCAGTGGCAGATGAGCAGGAAGATGCATTGACAGACGAAGAAGATATCTTAGAAGATGAACCAGGCATAGGAGATGAGGCAAAAATTATTGATGATGATGTCGATGAGGATATTATTGAAAATGACATAATTGATGATGATGATGACATGGTCGATCATTTCAACATCGTTTCTGAATCAGATGTTGATATAGATGTCGATCAGTTGGATGAAGATCAAGAAGATACAGAAGAAGAATATTGATACAGATGTTATGTTCGAGTATGAGCTGGTATGTTATAACTTTATATTTTAATATGTAGGAATTATTGTCTTTAAATAATTTAATAATTATGTGGGTTTGTTGCATGTTGTTTATTATTTCAAACCAATAAATAATGGCCTTACTATTGTTTATTATTTCGCAGGATTCATTTGATTCTATGGTCAGGTCTCTGAAAAAACCAATTAAACACTTAAATAGTCAAGATCTGGAAGACAGGCTTTACCCCCACCATAAATTGCTGAAAAACCAGCCTTCAGTTCAGCTTGCTGTGCTGAAGACGAGGGTGGATTTGCATGATCAGTTGAATGAAAATGAATCAGATATTCGGGATGCTTTTGAGGGCAGATCCATAAGCCCCATAGATGAAGATCCCATTGCTGCAAAATTTTTGTCTGCGTTGAAGCACAAGTATAGTGTTGTATCGGAATACAAATTAGAGGACAACTATACCAAGTCTAAATCAACTGAATCTAGTTCTAGTGCTCTTGAACTCACCGAATTAAAGCCAGAAGCAGGATTTACAATCTCTAATGGGAACGGGTATGGTAGTTCCAATATTGGATTGGATGTCCGGAGCTCTGCAATAGGCACTGGACCTGATCGTAATGAACCCCAACTAATTCAATGTGATGAAAATATGGACTTTGATGATGATCGGGAAAACAAGCCAGAGCATTTTGGCAATATTGAAGAAACTGAAGAGGTTTCCTATGATCGATTGAATCAACTCAGCCATAAGACATCTACTGCAGGCTGGTTTGTATTAGAAGGAGAATCGGTTTTTCTTTCCCATGATGATGGATGCTGCTCTTTTCACGATATAGCAAATTCAGAGGTGTGGAGGTTTTAATTATTGTACTTAATTTTGGGGTTTATGGGTGTTATAATTTATACATTTTGGGATTTTCTATTAGAAATAGAGAAAAGCCTAGGGGTTAGATTATTCTCATGGTTTAAATTTCTATATTTGAAATAAAATTCACCAATTTATATTTAAAAAAATGATTTGCCTAAATATTTGATGTAGTTTAAATAGGATGTAGTTCATTTCAAAAACTGTTGAAATTTTCTAGAAACTATGATTGGGATTTCAAGAATATTTATGCACTCTTTAAATTTTCCCTTAACATAAAGGGCAGCTGATGTATGAGTAATACTCGGTATTGTTTTTTTCCAATCTCCAGGAGAAGGCTGAATATAAAGCTCCATATGGGCTTACCCCAAACATGTGGGGTGATTGTTGGTTGATCAGAGCAGCTGGTTCAGATGGTCGCTCTGGTAAATATGTTGTGGCAGCATCTGCAGGTTGTACATTGGACTCAGGTTTCTGTTCATGGGACTTTTATAATAAAGAAATTATGGCATTCCATACTGAATCAAAGGCCTTCACTTCAACTTCCAATACCATCTCTCCAATTTTGGCAGAGAGGGATGTCTCGGGGAGAAATTTTGGCTTTGCAAATGTTGTGCCAGAGAATCAACATTGGTGGTACAGGCCATGTGGGCCTCTTATGTTATCTACTGCCAGTGCCCAAAAGACAGTTAATATTTATGATATTCGTGATGGAGATCCTGTGATTTCAATGTGTTTGTTTTGAAAGTTTAGGTTTCATAGTAAATCATCAATGGGCTCTGAAATAAGGCCACACATTGAAATCTTGGATACATGTTTCATGCCAAAATCAGTTGTATCTTCCATAAATACACAATCTTGGACCACTCTATATAAATCTACTTCTCAGACAATATTACATCTCCCTCATTATACAGGTGGTGTTCTTACATGCATAGCAAAGGCATTGTTTTGGCAATCATTTTATAAGTCACTAGATATTGTGGGTACAAGGATCTAGGGTCTCCACATGAAACTGTGTTGCCCAGAGACTCACTCTGCCTGTTCTTAAATTTGTAAACATAGTAGTATGCCAATGCTTCTTTCATTTTGTATGCATAAGACGATTTTTTGTCAAAGTCCATAATTGTTTTTAAGTTTTATCCATCCCAGTTTTGTTGTGAATGCATAGGTTTTTGGCTCAACACAGATCTGTTATATCTTTGTAATTTTCCTTTACTAACTATTTGAAATTTTTAGTTATATTTAGAGGTGTATTTTAAGGGATGAGGGGAATTACTTGGATTTAGTGCTACCCACTCTCAATAGAGGCTTACAGTAAACTATGACACATTGTGATGTATATCAGTGGTAGTTGGGGCAACAACAAAATCAGTTTCATGCTTCAGTAGATTTATTCTTCTTGGAAAGCTTTCAGCTGACAAAAAAAAGGGAATGAAACACGCAACCAGTCCCCTTCCTTTTATTGGACCACTTGCTTTCTTTTTATGAGAGCATCTACAGGCTAAAGTTACTAGAAGTGGTCAAAAGTGAGTTTGGTTAGTTGGCAAAGTCCAACTATTCTTAGCCCTCAACAATGTTTAAATACTTCATAGGCATGTTAACCCCTCCTAGACTATGTTGCATAAGTGGGTTTTGCGGAATTTTATGCACTTAGGGTTAGACTCAAATTTTGAAATTTGATGTAATTAGGATTATATTCAAGTGCTGGCCAAATTGGTAAAATTGATACTCAGCCATAGCTGAAAGGTAGTAATATGCAGTGGAGTCATTCTATGAAATGATTCAATTTGGCATGTGAATCTCACATCTAAGGGCCATTAAAATCCCATGGATGGAGACTGATCAGGATTCAACATTGTTGTTACTATTAGTGGAGTTGGGTATGGCACAAGTACAATAAAAATACTGGCAACAATAGTAACATCATAGATTCAGAATATTAATATCTATATTAAATGAGCATTAGAATGTAACTTGATTTCAGTAAAATCTCTAACAGGTTTGTTCTAAATCGGACCTGAAATGCTCACTTGTAAAGATGTTTGAGGCTTGAGGTTGTATGACACTGCAACAATTGACTTGTTGAGTACATGATGACATTAGGTCATTGTGAAACTAAATATATGCTACTTCGGTATGAAGATTGATTGCACAAACTGTGTTTTCTAAATAATGTTTCCAATGAAACCTGAAATGGCTCTTGTTACGCTGAAAACATATGTCATCTTTAATCTACTATCAATTTGAGTGACAAGGGTAGCTAAACCACATGAAAATGCTCTGAAGATGTTACAGATGCATGGAAGCTCTGGAAATTTAGCCCCTCACTATGTTATCTGATGCAGGGGCATTAGGCCCAAGACAACTTTTGTACATAAATAAATGTAAAGGGGGGTCTCATGTTTTATTTCCCTATGAAATTATCCATAGTTGAGCTAATTTAGTTAATTTGTAGAGAAAATGTAACTGCCCGAATGATTAATGGGCACCTAAAGAGATAGTCAGTTTCACAAGTTAAGCTAATTCTAGGAGTCAGTCTCTGTCTGTCAGAGTGTTAGTCTCAGAGTTGGCCTTGAGCGGTTTTGAAAACCCACTCTCATCGCGAGCAGTGATCAAATTTGAAGGGCAGGTCTTAATTTCAATTAGAAGGGCATATATTTATGTCGCCCTTCCATGATGAAAAGCTTTAAAAAAAATCATTTCAATTGACCACAATACATTATTTTTACATTTCATTTTCAGAAAGAGAAAACCATCAATATTTATGTTAATAAAAGACTTTTACATATACAATAGTGAAGGAGGCTCCATCTTGGATTGCTTAAATTTTTCTATTGTCTATTAAAACTCTTTTGGAATGCTAAAACTTCCACTAATTACACATCTCAAATAATTGGAACAGTCCCTTGACTTGGCCGTAAAATTGATCCAAGATAGCACAGGTTGCAAAGAACTGCGTATAAAAATGGGAATATAATGCTATTTCTCCATTATCCTTCCGAGGCTATATATATTGCGAATCCGGATAGATTCCCTAAATAGTCGTGCCCTAGTCTCTTTCCTACCAGTCACATTTTAATGGAAATTACTGGTCTTTGACTGAATGTAGAATTACTGCAATGGCAAAAAGAAAAGGAGTATCCAGAGATCAATATGATGCATTAATGAATCTCTGCATTTATTTGCTGCTCATAGTGGTCGTCAATGGCGAATCGGATGTAGGCTATCATACCTAAGGGACCCACTGATGGTATCCAATTTTGTGTTTGATCTAAAAAACTAGAACTGTTATAGATTAAAATTCAGATTTACTGAAGGTGTTGTTTCCAATATGGCTGCATGGAAACACATTTTACATCCCTGCAAACCATGAGAATAAATCGGTGCTCTTGAAAGATGCGATTGGAATTTTAGATCAATGGGTGAATCGACCCTGCTCTTCCATCTAATTTTTTGTCCTAGAACAAGTTTATAAATGTGCCATATAATGTTCGGGAGATTAAGTGCTAATGATTTTGTTCTTTTAACAGTTATATGGCACTTTGGCCAAATGCTTCAAAGGAGCAGGTGCTGGTGGTGTTGCAACTACTAGGAGAATTCCTTTGTTGCATATCAAGCTTCTTCCCATTACATCCATGGAAATTATACCTATAAGGCTATAACACCACATATTGTAATGATAGATATGCAGTTGTAACAGTTTATCCATGATCTAAATATAAATATATAGTGAGTAGAAATATCAGCGGAGTTTTGCACAAGCTCTGTAACTTGGCATATAATCACTGCTCAAAATGTTCAACAAAACAACACTTGATGAGTGAAAACTATATTCAGGTGTGGACAACAATATGTTTTATGTATCATTTGACCTCCATGGAGTTATCATTGCACAAGCTTGGACGATCCAAATAGTTGGTAGTAGGAGATGCCATGTATACTCTACAATTTTAGGTCGGTCAAGCTCCTTGATATTAATTCAAAATTTAATAGATAGCAACTACAAGCGTGAAGCCACATCGATATTTCATGCATATACGTGCTCCCTTATTTTTCACTACACTTTTCCTCGTTACTTTCCCAATTTTCCTTCGTCTGGCAGTTGAAAGAGCGGAGGTCGAGTAGATTTCGGATCCACGAACCATCGAAAATGGAGAACGATAAGGGACTCGGCCCAACCAATGACAATAATAATCATAGTATTTTTGTGGGAAGTAAAGTGAAGAAGGGCATTCTGGATGCAGGCACCAGTGTGTGGGAGGGTTTTCAGTATGTAAAAGCTTTCATTGTCTCTCAGGTAAAATCTTTAATTAATCCTAAATATAGAATTGGCATCATCTTTAATGTTTTAATTGCATATTTCAATGTTGTTGAATGGACAAACAGGTGAAGAAATTGAGCGCCAATGACGAGAAGGAATTGATGGAGGCCGAATTTCAAGAAGATCAAATGCAGGCAGATGCTGCAGAATCAGTCGAAGCACAAAAGAAAAGGCATGAACAAGAAGTTCTGGGCATCCAGAGTTCATAAATGTTAAGCATTCATGTCTTTGCTTATCTATTATATGTAGATGTTGATCAGTTTTTTGTTTTTAAGTTTTTTTGCAGTGTGGTTCTCTGTAAACCTATTGTTTGCCACATTTCTTTACTTGTCAGGCTTATCATTTATTCTCCAAATGAAGCCCTGTAATCTGTAACACTATATGGGCATGCAACTCACTTGTTAAAATATAGTTGATACAATATGTTGTACATGAAGCCTGGAATTGTGTACATTCCTGGAATATATTAATTTGCAGGCATGCTTAAAAGAGAGATAGGGTTTGATAAAATCAAAAACCCTGAACATGAAGAAAAAAAGAGGCAATTATTTTATACAGATAGAACCAAGACACTATCTCCTCATTAATAACAAAACCTCAGTCCAAAAATCATATGTACAAATTCTAGAATTCGAAAGTTGAAAATTTCTGAAATGGAACCAGGCCCTTTTCAAAAGAATAAATTTAGTAAAAACAAGGGTGAAGAAAGTTATCTTATCAAAATTTCCACATACCGTGTTAGCAAGGAATGACTCCGAGTCCTGAGCAGTGAGACTGAGGAATTTCTCTTTTGCTGCAAGTTGCAGTTCTCTTCTCCAACACGATGAAAAGAAAATTCTTAGCTCTGGAGTCTGAAGCCCGAGTCACAACTTGGAAGTTGGCAAGGAAAATTATCAGGGTTGTTGCCAGTAGGCTTGGAGTTCGCAGCCTCATTAATTTTCTTTAATGCATTTCCTTCAATGCTGCAGTTGTCACTGGCCAGCAACCTTTACAATAAAATTTATTAGACCTGTCACGCTACGAGGAAAATTTGACGTGATCACTGATCATTGATTTCTTATTGTGATAACAAATATTGGAGATTTACTGTTCTGTTTTAAAGTTTCATTTTTTTTTTAAATTGAAACCACCATCGGTATACTGATGTATTGTAAGCGTCACTCTTTTGACGTTTTGAACGATTTCCATTTTCTTCGGTCTTTTGACGTCCGTCGGTATTGCGACGCTTTTGGAAAGCGTTGGTATTACGACGCTTTTGGAAAGCATCGGTCTTGCGACACTTTTGCAATGCGTCGGTATTGTGACACTTTTGTACGGTGTCGATATTGTGACAGTCTAGAAACGTCGAAAGAGTGACATCATAAAGACGTCGGAAGAGCGACGTTCAAAACGTCGGACCACATTTCGTCGGAATTGTGACGCTTCTTCCGGTGTCGGAATTGTGACGCTTCTGGAAAGCGTCGGTCTTGTGAAAATTTTGCAATACGTAGGTCTTGTGACAGTTTTGTATGGCGTCGAAATTGCGACAGTTTAGACACGTCAGAAGAACGACAGTATAAAGATGTCGGAAGAGCGACGTTCAAAACGTCGGACGACATTTCGTCGGAATGGTGACACTTTACAAACGTCGGAAGAGTGACGGTTTGGGAAACATCGGAAGAGCGACGCTTGTTTGGAAGCGACGGAAAAAGTGTCGGTATTGCGACACTTTGTCAAGGGATTGGAATTGCGACCGTATGGTGAACCACATTTTGTCTGTCCTCGAACTGTCGTTCTTGCGACGACTATGTGTCGGAATAGCGACGAAGTTGTCGTCGGAAATTTGGCCAAATTTTCTAGTGCCACCTATATTGCACTTAAAGTAACCCCTTCCTAATGCATTTACCCAGTGGGGTACGGTAATGGGGCTTCTTGAAGTGGCTTCTTGATTCCCTTCCACTATTGGTGTGTACGTATTCTAATTTAAAATAAATGACTTTATCTTTGCAATTCACTAATGACCAGTGTCTTTCTAACCAGTCCATTCCCAATAAAATATCATAGGAACCCAGAGGTAGAATGTTCAGTTCTATAGTTATGTGTTGATCTCCTATATTCAGCTCACAATTTGGAACTTTGGCATTGATCCGCCTCTTTGATCCTGTAGCCAATATTTTTGGGTGTGGAGCACGATTATCTTATTTATTTTGTATCATAGCATTGGACCCCTGTTCTTAGGTGGCTTAGCATACAGTAAATTAAATCTTCTGGGGGTCGGGGGGGGTGGTTGTGACTTTATGGACCCCCCCCTGGTGGGGGGTTTCGGGGGCATCACCCCCAAAGCTAAAAACAGATGTAAATTTGCCTTGTAAAAGTATTTTAATTTCTAGTAAATCTGGGTCGTTCATTGGGCAGATGATCTGATGGTAGAAGTTATGTTTAATTTAGGGTTTTTTCCCTAGAATGAAACCACTCGTTTTGTATGAGGGTATTGTATTGCGGTTGTAGGTTGTATGTGTATTCTCAGAGTGAGAAACAGATAGGGAGACTGTGAGAGAGAACAAAGGATATTACAGTGGATCTATTGTAGGTTGCGTCTCTTCATTTTTGCTAGATAATTGAAGGAAGAACTAGCTGTTCGGGGTGGATGTAGTCCAAATTTGGTGAACCACATATATCTATGTCTCTCTGGTTTATATGTTTTCTGTGTTTTTGTTTCCACATATTTTATGTGTTGCATCACTCTGTAATATATAATTTTCTAACAAATTGAACCAACCATGGATTCTTAAATTTATGACTTTGCAGTTTACAATTTTCAACTATGCTGGGGTTTATATAGCTTCAATTGGCACCAGGGTCAAGAAAAATGGAAATAGATTGGGTTTCTATCTTACCTTCCAGTTCTATCATAGTTGGTTGGTAATCCTCTTATCGATCTTCTAGTGTAGCATTGATCCTGGGTATTTCGCACCACATCCCCCACTGTAGATGCCTCTTGCATATTGGCTATCACTTCATTTCTTCCTCGATGAGGACAGTTCTTAAAAAAATGTGCCTCTTGACACCCCAACATTGTAATGGTGGTTTTTGGGACTATCCAAGGTTTGGCTTGCTGGAAGCCTCAATATGCCACTCTTCAGCTGGCCATTAGGGTTTTTGTTGATTTTTCCCAACCTGCCTATTTTTTGAATTCCTCGCAGCATTTTTATAGTTTCTGGGTCTACTATTTTTAAAATTTGAGGGGCATTTCTGCCATTTCTTAGGTGACCAACTTTTTCCAATCTCTCCATTTTCCTTGGACGACTGCTGATAGCACATCCGTGCTTTTCTTATTACCTCGTCCATAGTTTTTGGGTTCACAATCTCAATCCCATCCTTAATGTGAGTAGGAAGACTACTCAAACTGTTGTACCTTTTCCTTTTCATCTCTTAAATATGGTGTGTATCTTAAGGAGGTAAATTTAGTGATAAACTAATCCATGGAAATTTGTCCCAATTTTAAATCATGAAACTCTCGATATTTCTCATCATAAAATCGCTCATTAAGTACTTTTCCTTGAAATACTGCTAGAATTCATCCCAAGTCACATTCTGGTCTTCAATTCCATGCACATTTTTCACCACTTCCCACCATAATGTAACCTTTTCTCGCAATTGGTAGATAGCTAGAGGCGATCGTTGAGTTTTTTTTATACTCATAGTCTTGGAAATACTTATTCATATTTATTATCCAAGCTTCAGCCACTCCTTCAGCTTCTCCATCAAATGTAGGAGGCTTGATTTTCTGGAATTCACGCTGTAATTCTACTTTATGCTTCTTCAAATCTTGTTGATCTGAAATATTACCAGATTCAACTTCATTATAAGTTATACTCTTATTACTCTGCTGGTTATGACTCCCTTCTGGATTGTCATTAACTTGATGTTGTTTCTCTCCTTCTCCGTGGGTGTCCCTCTCTGAAGTGGGTTGTTCAATATGATGGTTCTGCTTATCTGAGAGGATCTTTGGTATCATTTCTCGCTCTATCATTAACCTCTCATTATTGCCTCGTACCTGAGTCATATTTTTCTGAAGTTGCTACATTGTGTCCAATAATCTACTCGTCTAGCGTTGTTGCTCTTCTAGCAATCTACTAGTTTTTTGGTGTCGGTCCACGCTTAATTGCACCCACATTTCTAGGCTAACATCAGGATTGGATAGGGGATGGGATTCCCATGTATTTCTTGGTGTTTTATTACTGGACCCTCTCCTCATTGTAACTTATTATCAACCTTCCTGTCACTGTGCACAATTTCAAACAAGAAATAAAATGAAAAAACCCATGTATCACATTGGCCCATCCGGCCCCGGCGTGTAACCACGCCCTCATACCACTTGCCACATATATATAGAAAAACAAAGATACCATAAATAAATATTTCCAAAGTAAACATTCTATTATTACTTATTTACTAACTTACCATTCACATTGATATTCTATCCATATTTAAATTACCCATGCTACCCACATACTTTAATAGACACGAATATGTCACAGCATCATTATATCATTCCATTGTTGCAATGTAATTATCATTGACATAAACTATATATTGCACATGAGGTTTGGGTTTGTTAATCTGCATTCTAACAATAGTACATGAATCATATTAATCAATATGAATAAAATTTGTACCTTAAGATTTGGTTTTTGATTGCAAAGAATAATGTTTGAGTTCGAATTATTTGGACATCTCATGGAATATATATGCATACAAATGCAATTGCGATTTGATTAACCCTTGGTTACTGGTCTGCCTCGCTTCTGGTGACATATGGCCGGATGATAAGTTAATCGGCCTACAACTGTCCCGCTTCATTATTACCTGCAAAGGCTGGTTTCCATAGATTCATGGAACCCTAGATCCGATAGCTCAGATGAAGGTTGGGGTGGTTAGGATAGCTACCCACCCCCTGCCTCGTCTCTCGAATTCACTTTTCCCCACTGCTTGAGGGGTCTTCGGCTTTGCAATTTTTCTTTTGTGCTTGAAATCGGTCCTGCTATGCTCTTGGTAGTATCACAATCCTGCAAGTCCCAATAGACGCTGGAGGCAATAGTATTTTACGATGCGGTGGTCTTGTTCATATCCGACAGGTAATTCTTCAAGCATTCCTTTTTGCACAGGTTTATTCAGTTTCTAATTTTTTTTTCTAGGGGTTCTGTCGCTTCCTCCTGGTGAGTCTTACTCTGCTACATGTATACTAAATGTTTCACCTTTTGGTTAGGTTATTTGGAGTTTTCATTAGTCTGGATTTGTTCATCCCAAAAAGGTTCTCAATGCTGGAACTCTCTCTTCATCTATACTTAGTTTTCCGGTGCATGGAGAGAGCAACTAAATATTTAAATTTAGTTTCTCTTGGTCGAAAAGAAGGATGGAGCCCGAACATTGCATGCTCGACCCAAAGAGGTAATGTAATCGTGTTTTAGTTAACTGTTCCTATTCGAACTTGTCTTGCATTTGATTTATTTGACTCTCATATATGTTCTAGGATTAATTTCTTAGGTTTATCTACTCTTGTAACCCCTTTTTGTTTTCTTTGGGTCGTAGGTTTGGTTTAAACCATAGTCGCAAGTGGAATTTGGGTTCGACATTGCATTTCCGCACAAACTATACATGTATGCTCATGACATCCTATGATGCATTGTTTCTTACTTCTATTCTCCATGTTATTGAGGGTTAAACCCTCCTCGTGTACAGGGTGCCTTATGGCCACGACTGCACCTGCATCCAAGGGATTTCAGGGTTCTTTCATTGAAGGATTGGCATAATTATTCATTTTTGTTTTAGACTAGTTTTTAATTAGCACTGTCTCCATAATTGATAATTTCACATTAACTGTTCTCCTTCAGAACTGAAGGCCTTCGTGCCTGGAACTTATATTAAGATGGTGTTGTTTCTATCGAATGTTTATTATTAGAACTCAGTTTGGTCCTTTGTACTTTGTATAAATTCTCATGAAAGAGGTATTACATTCCTTTGTGTTGTAACTATGTTTAATTTCTTTTTATATAGAATATGTAAAGTTTTGACAAACGTCTGTCCTTCTTCCTCCACCTGAGGGCTTTTGATTTAAATATGAAATTTGGGCCTTTTGTTTTTATGACAAACTCGTCTGTACGACATAGCATTCTACTGTTCTTTTTATTTGCCCATTGAAATGCTTAATCTCAGTTTTAGCTATAATTTCAATTAGATTTACATCATCAGTTGATTATTTGTAGAGATAAAATACTACAGTGTTTATCCTTCTCTATTTAATAGAATGGTGTGCTACAGTTAGGTTGGCCAGAGGACCATGACCCCTTCCCTGTCTCCACGGGGCTCAGCGCTAAACCTCTATGCCTTAATAGTTTTAAATTTACAGAAGTCATATATTTACTCATAATCTACAATCTTTATAGAGTCTTTCTTGAATAATAGGTCTCTAACAGAGTAAGCACATTATTTCTATTGTTTTTAAAGGAAACATGAATCATACTACTTGCTGGGTTTCTATCTATGTTAAGAGGAATATAGTTCTATGTACATTGTAGTAACTTGTACTATTTTTTCCTTCTGTATGATACATGATAAATTATATTTCAAGATTTTCACTTCCAATTTTCGCCTTCTAAATTAAAGGAAAGGAAGTTCTTTGCATTGTTCAATATTAACATATATAAATCAATGATATAATAGTAAAATAAATTCATACACACTTCTTTCTTTTCCTATCACTTGCACAGTAAGATAAACACACAAAAAGTACTTATCTGTGTACTTTTATTTTCAGATAACTGATGGTTCTACCCAACCTTGAGAGAGGCAATCACGTCCTCTGCTCCCCCCGTGCTCCACTCCAGAGCCTTAGGTAGTAGATAATAGTATTATTAGAAGAGGGCCATAAGGATTTCAATCCATCCTTTGCTTCTATGGGTTTTTTCAGAGCTCCATTGGTTTCCTACCAGCTCTGGACAACTCTTTGCAACATATTTTTGTTAACCCTTAGCATCCTTTCTGAACAAAACCCCTTCCCTTACTTAGGATTTCCTTTTTATCCTCTTGGGAAGAAATTGTCAGAAATTACCTCTACCTTTTACTCTGGAATATTGCAATCATTTTTACCATTCAGTTAATCCATTTTACTCAGGATAATTTATCAATTTTTATTTATGAAATAAACTCAAGTCTTACTAAGGAATAACTATATTCGTTAAATACTTTTCTTTTAATAATTCAAATGTATTTAAAAAAAAAAATTCAACCATAATTAAAATAAAACATGTTGTTACATCTTCCCCCTCTAAGGTAAACACCGTCTTCAGTGTTACTTTATCATTGAGAACATTTCAGGATATGCTTCTCGAATAAAATTTTCATCCTGCCAAGTAAATTCTGCAATTTACGACATGTAATCGTCTTCTGATTTAAAATAAATGACTTTATTCTTGTATTCCACTAATGACCAGTGTATTTCCAACTTTTCCATTCCCAATAAAATATCATAGGATCCCAGAGGTAGAATATTTAGTCCTACAGTGATGTGCTGATCTCCTATATTTATATTGCAATTTGGAACCTTGGCATTGACTCGCCTATTTGCTCCTGTAGCCAATTGAACCAACCATGGATTCTTAAATTTCTGACTATTCTTTACAATTTTCAACTATGCGAGGGTTTATATAGCTCAAACTAGCACCAGGGTCAACCAAAATGGAAACAGATTAGGTTTGTTGCTTACCTTCCAGTTCTATAATAGTTGGCTAGTAATTCACTTGTCCATCTTCTAGTGCAGCATTGATCTTGGGTATGTTTCGTGCCACATCCCCCACTATAGATGCCTCTTGTAGATTGGATGTCACTTCATTTCTTCCTCGATGGGGATAGTTCTTAAAATAGTGTGCCTCTCCACATCCCTAACATTGTAATGGTGACTTTTGGGACCCTCCAAGGTCTTGCCTATTAGAAGCCTCAATATGCTTCTCTTTAGCTGCCCATTTGGGTTTTTGTTGATTTTTCCTAACCTGCCTATTTGTTGAATTCCTCTCAGCACTTTTATATTTTTCGGGTCTGCTGTTTTTAAAATTCGAGGGGCCTTTCTGCCCTTTCTTAGGTGGCCAACTTCTGCCAATATCTCCCATTGCCTTGGACTGTTGATAGGACATCGTGCTTTTCTTATTACCTCACCCATATTTTATGGGTTCACAAACTTGATCATCTCCTTCATGTGAGCAGGCAAACTTCTCAAGAACCATTACTTACCTTTGCCTTTTCATCTCTTAAATATGGTACGTATCTTAACAAGGAGGTAAATTTAGTGATAAATTCATCCATGGACATTTGTCCCAATTTTAAATCATGAAAATCTCGAGATTTATCATCATAAAATCGTTCAGTTAAGTACTTCTCCTTGAAATACTGTTGGAACTCATCCCAAGGCACATTCTCATCTTCAATTCCACGCACATTTTTCACCTCTTCCCACCATAATGTATCATTTTCCCACAATTGGTAGATAGCTAGGAAAGCCTTGAGTTTTATGTTATACTCATAGACGTGGAAATACTTATTCATATTTATTATCCAAGCTTCCACCACTTCTTTAGGTTCTCCATCGAATGTAGGAGGCTTGATTTTCTGGAATTCACCCTGTAATTCTACTTTCTACTTCTTCAACACTTATTAATCTGAAATATTACTAAATTCTACTTCATTATAATTTCTACTCTTATTACTCCATTGGATACGACTCCCTTCTAGATTGTCATGAACTTGCTGATGTTGATCTCCTTCTCTGTGGGTGTCCCTCTCTGGAATGGGTTGTGAGTATGATGGTTTTGCTTATCTCAGAGGCTCTTCAATGTCCTTTCTTTCACTCTCATTAACCTCTTATTATCGCTTCGTACCTGATTCATCTCTATTCGAATTTGTTGCACCTTGTCCAATAATTAATTCGTCTAGCGTTGTTTCTCTTCCAACAATCTACTGGTTTGTTGGTGTTGGTCCAGGCTTAAATGTACCCATATTTATGGGTTAAATTTAGGATTAGATATGGGATGGGCTTCCCCTGTAGTTCTTGGCATTTGATGATTGGACCCTCTCCTCATTGTAACTTCTTATCAGTCTTCTTGTCACTGCGCATAATTTCAAACAAGAAACAAAATGAAAACACTGACGTTATCACATTGGCCCATCTGCCCCAGCATGTAACCACGCTCTGATACCACTTATCACATCTATATAGAAAAAAAACATACAATAAAAAAAAGCTTACCTAAGTAAACATTCTATTATTACTTATTTACTAACTTACCATTCACATTGATATTCTATCCATATTTAAATTACCCATGCTACTCACATACTTTAATAGACACGAATATGTCACAACATCATTATATAATTCCACTATTGCAATGTAATTATCATTTACATAAACTATATATTGCACATGATGTTTAGGTTTGTCAATCCACATTCAGAACAATACATGAATTATATTAATCAATATCAATAAACTATGTACCTTAATATTTGGTTTTTGATTGCAAAGAATAATGTTTGAGTTCAAATCAATTGGATGTCCCATGGGATATCTATGGATACAAATGTAATTGCAATTTGGTTTAGCCTTGGTTAATGGTCTGCATCGCTTTTGGTGACATCTGGCTGGATGATAAGGTAATCGACCTACATTTGTCCCGCTTCATTATTACCTACAAAGGCTGGTTGTTGTAGATTTGCGGAACCCTAGATCCGACGAATCAGATGAAGACTAGGGTGGTTAGGGTAACCACCCACCCCCCGCCTCGTCTCCCAAATTCACTTTTCATCGCCGCTCAAGTGGTCTTCGACTCGACAATTTTTCTTCTATGCTTGAAAATGGTCCCACTATGATCTTGGTGCTATCACAATCCTACAAGTCCCAATGGATGATGGAGGCAATAGTCTTATACCTTGCAGTGGTATTTTTTATCTCTGATCGGTAATTATTTAACAATACCTTTTTGCACAGGTTTATTCAGTTTCTAATTTCTTGTTCCAGGGGTTCTGTCACTTCCTCCTACTGAGTCTTACTCTCCTATAGGTATATTAAACGTTTCACCTTTTGGTTAAGCTATTTGGATTTTTAGTTAGTCTAGATTTGTTCATCCCGAAAATTTTCTCAATGATGGAAATATCTCTTCATCTTTCCTCATTTTTCCTGTGCATGGAGAGAGAAACTAAATATTTAAATTCAGTTTCTCCTGGTCGAAAAGAAGGATGGAGCCCAGACATTGCATGCTCGACCCGAATAGGTAATTTAATCATGTTTTGGTTAATTGTTCCTATTCAAACATGTCTTTCATTGATTTATTTGACTCTCATATACATTATGGGATTAATTCTTAGGTTTATATGCTCTTATAACCCCTCTGTGTTTTCTTTTGGTCGTCGGTTTGGTTTAAACTAGAACCGTAAGTGGAATTTGGGTTCAGCATTGCATTTCCACACAAATTGTACATGTATGCTCCTGGCATCCTATGATGCATCCTTTCTTACTTCTATTCTCCACGTTACTAAGGGTTAAACCCTCCTCATGTATAGGTTTCCTTATGGCCACGGCTACAGCCACATGTAAAGGATTTCGGGGTTCTTTCGTTGAAGGATTGGCATAATTGTTCATTTTTGTTTCATACCAGTTTTTAATTAGCATGTTCTCCATAATCGATAATTTCACATTAATTTTTCTCCTTCAAAACTGAAGGCATTTGCGCCTGGAACTTATGTTAAGATGGTGTTGTTGCTATCGATTGTTTATTATTAAAAATTAGTTTGGTCCTTTGTACTTTGTATAAATTCTCATGAAAGAGGTAGTACATTCCTCTATGTTGTAACTATGTTTAATTTCTTTTTATATAGAATATGTAAAGTTTTGACACAAGTCTGTCCTTCTTCCCCCACCTGATGGATTTTGATTAAAATATGAAATTTGGGTCCTCTTTTGTTATGACGAGCTCGACTATACAACATAGAATTCTACTATTCTTTTTATTTGCCCACTGAAATGTATAATCTCAGTTTTAGTTATATTTACTTCATCAATTGATTATTTGTAGAAATAAGCTATTATAGTGTTTATCCTTCTCTATTTAATAGACCGCATGGGACAACATTGTTTTTTGGTGTCACAAAGATAGAAGCCCCAAACCTCCTTTACCTAGATAACTTTAATGTTTTAAGTTCAGGATCGCAACACAATTTCAGCGACACTGGTAAGCCAGACCCTACCATGGATATTAGGATCGCTACAATCAATATAAAACAACTTGCAATCGATCTTGTCGTCTTTGGGAAAGTTCCACTCCTATACACATGCAATGGAAGAACAACATGCTAGGGATGAAATCAATCATATCACGACGGCTTTGACATTTAGCAATAATATCAACAAATCAATAAATTCACCTTGCACATCATTTTGCACATCAGTAAATTCGTACCTTCTCAATGAATTGAAATTAGGAAGCAATTATTTAATGGGAGAAAGGTTGTCCATTGAATCCTAATGTACAAGGCTTCACAACCCATTGCAATAAATCTGACTAAGTTTCCACATGCACAAAATATCATCAAAGTGTAATTTCTAGATTGCAGGATTTAATGATATTTTCAGCATTGGGCACTTAAATTGATAAGAATTATTTATTAATCTACCCGAACAGCCTTGACTTTAAATTTAATGTAATAATCTCTCCCCTGCATTTCTTTGGGGGTTATGTATGTATATCAACAACGTCAACAACTTTTGTTGCAGCATGGAAATGGGTTTGTCAATCCACGTTTAGAAAACAGTACATGAATTATATTAATCAATATCAATAAAATCTTTACCTTAATATTTGGTTTTTGATTGCAAAGAATAATGTTTGAGTTTGAATTAATTGGATGTTCCATGGCATATGTACGAATACAAATGTAATTGCGATTTTATTTAGCCTTGGTTGTTGGTCTGTCTCGCTTTTGGTGACATCTGGTTGGATGATAAGGTAATCGGCCTACAATTGTCCCACTTCATTATTACCTGCAAAGGCTGGTTGTCATAGATTTGTAGAACCCTAGATACTATGGCTCAGATGAAATGGGTGGTTAGGATAACCACCCATCCCTCGCCTCGTCTCCTGAATTCACTTTTCGTCACCGCTCAAGCGGTCTATAGCTCTACAATTTTTCTTTTGTGCTTGAAAACAGTCCCTCTATGATCTTGGTGCTATCACAGTCCTGCAAGTCCCAATAGACGTTGGAGGCAATAGCATTTTACCTTGCAATGGTCTTGTTCATCTCCGACGAGTATTTTTTCAACCATTCCTTTTTTCACAAGTTTATTCGGTTTATAATTTCTAGTTCTAGGGGTTTTGTCGCTTCCTCCTACTGAGTCTTACTCTGCTACAGGTATACTAAACATTTCATCTTTTTCTTAGGTTATTTGGAGTTTTAGTTAGTCTGGATTTGTTCATCCCAAAAAGGTTCTCAACAATGGAAATATCTCTTCATCTTTCCTCAATTTTCTTGTGCACAGAGAGAGAAACTAAATATTTAAATTCAGTTTCTCCTAGTCGAAAATAAGGATGGAGCCCAGACATTGCATGCCCGACCCAAATAGGTAATGTAATCGTGTTTTGGTTAACTGTTCTTATTTGAACTTGTCTTGCATTTAAGTTATTTGACTCTCATATATGTTCTAGGATTAATTCTTAGGTTTATATGCTCTTATAAACCCTTTGTGTTTTCTTTTGGTCAGAGGTTTGGTTTAAACTAGAACCGCAAGTGGAATTTGGGTTCGACATTGCATTTTCACACAAACTGTACAAGTATGCTCCTGGCATCCTATGATGCATCCTTTATTACTTCTGTTCTCCACGTTACTAAGGGTTAAACCCTCCTCATGTACATGGTGACTTATGGCCACGACTGCACCTGCATGCAAGGGATTTCGTGGTTCTTTTGTTGAAGGATTGGCATAGTTGTTCATTTTTATTTCAGACTAGTTTTTAATTAGCACTATCTCCATAATCGATAATTTCACATTAACTGTTCTCCTTTAGAACTGAAGGAATTCGTGCCTAGAACATATGTTAAGATGGTGTTGTTGCTATCAAATTTTTATTATTAGAACTCAGTTTGGTCCTTTATACTTTGTATAAATTCTCACGAAAGAGGTGTTACATTCCTCTATGTTGTAACTATGTTTAATTTCTTTGTATATAGAATATATAAAGCTTTGACACAAGTCTGTCCTTCTTCCTTTACCTGAGGGCTTTTGATTTAAATATGAAATTTGGGTCATCTGTTGTTATGATGAACCCGACTATACGACATAGCGTTCTATTGTTCTTTTTATTTTCCCACCAAAATGCATAATCTTAGTTTTAGTTGTAATTTCCGTTAGATTTAATTCATCAGTTGATTATTTGTAGAGATAAGATACTACATTGCTTATCCTTCTCTATTTAATAGAATGGTGTGCTACAATTAGGTTGGCCAGAGGACCATGACCCCTACCCTGTCTCCACGGGGCTCGGCAATAAACCTCTGTGCCTTAACAATTTTAAATTTACAGAAGTCATATATCTACTCTTAATTTACCATCTTTATAGATTCTTTCTTGAATAATAGGCCTCTGAGAGAGTAAGCACACTATTTCTATTGTTTTTAAAGAAAACAAGATTCATACTACTTGCTGGGTTTTCTATCTATGTTAAGTAGAATATAGTTCTCTATACATTGCAGTAACCTGTACTATTTTTCCTTCGGTATTATACATGATAAATTATATTTCTAGATTTTTACTTCCAGTTTTTTCCTTCTAAATTAAAGGAAAGGAAGTTCTTCACATTTTTCAACATTAATAGATATAAATCAATTACAAAATAGTAAAATCAAGTCATACACACTTATTTATTTTACTATCACTTGCACAGTAAGATAAACATGCAAAAAGTACTTATGTTTGTACTTTTCTTTTCAGATAACTGATGGTTTCGCCCAACCTTGAGAGAGGTAAGCACGTCCTTTGCTCCCCCCGTGCTCCGCTCCAAAGCCTTAGGTAGTATATAATTATTATTAGAAGAGAGGCCTCAGGATTTCAATCTAGCCTTTGCTTCTCTGGGTTTTTCCAGAGCTCCACTAGTTTCTTACCATCTATGGACAACTCTTTGCAACATACTGTTGTTAACCCTTAGCATCATTTCTGAACAGAACCCCTTCTTTTTATCCTCTTGGGAAGTAACTGTCAGAAACTGTCTCTACCGTTTACTCTGGAATCTTAGAATCATTCTTACCATTCAATTAATCCATTTTACTCAGGATAATTTATCAATTTTTATTTATGAGATAAACTCAAGTCTTACTAACGAATAACAATATTTGTTAATTCCTTTTCTTTAAATAATTCAAATGTATTAAAAAGTTGTCAACCATAATTAAAATAAAACAGGGTGTTACACACTAGAAGTAAGAAACAATTACGCGTATCATCGAAGTTATAAAACTTATTTGGAACTCAAGCAGAGGATCTTCCACAAGGCTATAGAAATCTAGATGAGCCTACCAACTTGTGAGAACCAAATTAATTATGGTGTCCCCCGAGCAGATTTGATACCAAGAATGGTGAAATGTTCTCCACCTGGTCCCAACCAGCTCGAGTCTGAGGCTTTCTGATAGTTGCACTGGCCAGCTATTTTAGGAACCTAGTTTGACTTTTCTGATAGTTGCACTGGCCAACCAGCTCAGGAACTCAGTCTAACTTTTTCCCTAGGAAAGACGTCATGTTCATAGGTTCTTCCAAAAACCAAATCCTCTCATCTCTCTGTTGCCTCATGTTACCCACACCCTCTTGGCCCCCATCTATTCTTTTCATAAACAGTATATTCTATATGAGCTCAACATATCACTTGTTAGAATTGTTAATGGAAAAGATAATGGTCATGCATATTTATCTTTGGAATCTTATTACATACATTCTTTTGATCTTCTACTTTATACTTTTCCTAGAATAGGATTCCAACTTCCTCATTTTTATTTAGATGACTTTTTTTGTATCCTTTACTTCTCATTTAGAAGTTAATGGGTGGTTTACTAATCAATTCTATCTTTCTTGAATTGTTGCTTACATTTCTAATTTTCTGTAGCTAATTCTTAGAGATTACTTAACCTTGTGATAAATTTCTTACATTTTTTATTTCCCCTAGTTAATGGTTATATTGTATTTCATTATTATTTAATAATTTTGAAATTTCTTAGTCATTTTAAAAACTTTTCATATTCAATCTACTTGAATTTCCTTCTTTTAAGCTTTTAATTTTGTAGAATTCTTTATTTCTTTTAAGTTTTTATTTTTGAGTAATTTCTCCTTTTCATATCCTCATTCTTTTAAGTTTACCTTGCATTTCTTAACAAAATTATTTCAACATACTTTTTAGCTAAATTCTTATTTTAGATATATCCATGACTTTAAAAGTTATTTATATTATCAATATATTTGAGAATTCATTTAAATATTTTCAAAATTTATTTCTTTTCAAACCATCTTACTGTATTTAAAAAAAAACTTCAACTCTATAATTAATAAATAAATAAATAAATATATATATATAAATTAAGTGTATTCTCATTTTTATAAAATTTAATATTAACACTAATTTTAATAAAACAAGGGAAAAAATAAATTTTGTTTTAATGATTTTTAACCTTTTATAATTTTTAAATAATTTTTCAAATTTTAATACAATTGTCTCATTAAAAATTTCTAAACATTATTGTAATTGTAACTGGTGTATTGGAATTTCAATTTAATTTGACATTTCAACTGCCTAGACTTACACTTGGTCAAATAATACTTTCGATTTTAGACTTATAATTAGTACTGCTGAGAGATGTTGGACTGTTGCTGCTAAGTCATTTCAATTGACTGCTCATATGTTAATAATAATAGTTTTTAAGAAACAACTTTGAAAAATTGATCTGAGGTGGTTTTAATATTAAAGTTAAGAAATTACTTTCATTTAACTTATTATTAAAAAGTAATAGTTCTTATTTATGAGGTGGTTTTAATATTAATGAGATCGTTTTAATATTAAAATTATAAAGTATGAGTTAAACAAATTGCAAAGTAATTTTGATGGATACTTAACAAATTTCAAGTTATTTGTTCCAAATTTACTATAATTTTGGTGTTGGAATGCATTTACAAGTAGTCCCACCGGCATTCTAGAATGTTAATTCGTAAACATACAAAATGTTCATAATTTTGATGCGTAATAACCTAAAACGTTTTTCCTTTAATTACATGTCACACTCAATTAAAAAAAAACAACTCAATTTAAAAAGAAAACGACAAATTTAGCAACTCATAGAATGAAATATATCACATTGAATTTCAAATTTAATGACATTTAAAAATCACTTATCATAATTCATCGTCTATTATTAACCCACTATATGTCTCACATTTGGCATCACTTTTAAAGTTTTTGGAATCTATGCTTCTGTGATTTATCATATAAATTGTAAAAAATCTTTCGGTAATAATCATATGCAATGGGACATTGATCACATGCAATGAGACATTGTTCATCATCAAAACTAGGTGAGAGATCAGATTCAAAAGGCGTTGACAATGTTTCATTACATGTGATTATTACCGAAAGATTCTTTACACCTTTGAAGTTCTTAACCTGCAGAGAGGCTACAAAAAATCACAGCATGAAAACAGGTTTTTACATTATCCATGTGATTGGCCAACAAAAACAAACGCTCAAAACGTTAAAAATCGCCCGTAAAAAACATAAAATTAAATTCATACACCCTTTATTTTACCAATATATTTAATGAAATAAGAAAAAACCTTAAATTAAATTCAACGGGAAGACACACTTTAGTTGCTTGATATTTTTAAATAAGAAAAAGAAAACATTCCTCGGTTCTATAATGAATATCTTTTCTTTTAGCGGTTCTAAAATGACCGTCAAATGTGAAAGAAACCGATCTCTGGTTTCATAACACATTAATAGACGGAGTCTGAAAAATCAGTTGACAACCAAACCCCAAACTGTCAGAAGACTCTGTTGCCCTTTGAAAGCCCAAAAGTGCGAAAAAATCGAATCATTTAACTGCATAGCCAACTGTTCCGTGCAACGGAAAACATGACTTTAATGAAAATTTACATCTTCATTGTCTCCATCTTCCTGAGATTCGAACACGCTATCACATCCTTGCGATCATTAAGGGCAGACTGCTTTTGATTAAAAAGTAGAAAGATGTATGGAATTTAATATTACAAGCCAAGCCAGGCCGCTAGCTGAGAGGGATTCACTATGCCGAGGAGATGGACGTCGCCCGCTTTGAGAAAATCCGTGATCGTATGATACACTCTCTCTTTCTCTCTTCTGCTGTCATCTCTGTCCTCATCCAGAGAGCCGGACTTAGGCTGTAATTTATCGTCACTTTCATGGCAATTGGGTTTCGAATCCCGCGGCGGCCACGGTCTTCCCAGCAATGTCCCTCGGGTGAGATATTCGTTACACATAAAGCAGGCCAATCGCCGAGCCTCCCCAATAAAGAAATGATGTCAAATTAGAGATAATCAATGTATGTATGTACCTGAACAAGTGAAGTGGGACCGTTCCATTACATCACAATCCCTAACACTTTAATTAAAAGCGAAGTGGAAGAAATTTCAGCGCATTTTAGTGAAAAGCCTCTCCAAGTGGTCAAGAACGTGAGGTAAGTGGGTCATGATTTTAACTTTCTCATAATTAATAGCGAAAAAGACAGATGAAAACAAGATCACGTATTGCTTTATGTTATTACGCAGTAAGTTAATTAATAAATAAACTTAACTTTTATTGGTTATTTTTTAAATTTAATAGATTTTGGTTAATGAGGAATTAACTTAATAAATATTTGAGTGGATTTAATAATTAAGAATATATGATTAAGTTATTGGTTCAAAATTTTGAGAAATAAAATATATATATTTTATTATAAATTATTATCCAAAAATCCATTATGGTGTATGATTTATCTATGACCTTAAAATAAGGCATTTGGTTAAAATTATAATAATCTTATCATTTTTTAATTAGATATTTTGTTAAAACCATAAGGAGTAGATTTTCGTTAGACGAAATGGACTCAATGTCTAGTTGATGGGATAGCGAGTCTGACAACCCCTGACTCCCCAATTTCGGTGGACCCCGCGCCCTTGCCTATGCCACCTCCCTCCCTCCACTCTGCCAGCCCGCATGCTTAAAATTTAAATTTTGAATACATTCGCTCGCGTTTATTCAACTCCATTAAAGAGCCCTATTTGCTTCATTCGTTGGCGGAGTCCCGTGGAAGCTTTGGGCAACTTCGTATTTGGATCTCGCGGAGGGAGGTGAGGTGGGTTCCACACACAAAGTGAGATCCCTAACTCCTCACCACTCGATCAAATGTAATGGTCGAAGTCTCGAGAGATGGTCGTTCGTGGAACGCTTTGTTTTCTCTTTGCAGCACAATTCGTGCATGTAAATTCACGATTACTTCAAAAGGTATGTTATTTTAAGAATCTGTGTTGAAGAACTAAGGATTAGCTTGATATCAGTGGATTTAAATGCAACAAGATTCTAAGTTGTACTTCACATAAAGCCTTTTTTCCAAGGTTACAAATATGATCTTCTCCTCGTGGTTAGAAAATTGAGCACAAAGTGCTCAAAATATTCATGCAAAAACATTGGTTCCAGCAGCCAAAATAATCAATTGTAACTTCCTTATGGAATAATGTTCGTTTTCCTAAGTGAAAGCTTACTGATATTCCACAGGTTCAAAATATCATTTGGTTACAATTTTTATAGTGCAAAAACTCCATTATATGAATTCCATTTTCCTGTGGCCACCAGGAATTTTAGCAAGAATGGAGAAACCCGCGAAATTTAGGACCAGAGTTAACTCTTTCTTTCTTGGATCATAGCAGTCAGTTCAAAATTTTAAAATATTTAAAATGAATGCAATATCTCTGGAAATCTCTTTCTACAATGGAAGAAGAAACTATCTTAAATTCATAATTGTGATGGAGATGTTTGGTAAATATTTTTTGGGTGGTTAAAAATTTTGACCAAAGATGTTTAATGTTTAATTTACTGTTAGGACTTCAGCTCCTTAATATGCGATGGAATTGATCACTATGCTCAATGATCTCTGCCCTTTGTTTTAGGTATGATTTGGTTTTTGGGGTCAAATAATCGAGATCCAAATGCAAATTCAAACAAATAGACAACAAGCTTGGATCAATGAATTTCACTAAGTTACTTGTGGCTTTAATATCCAACGTTAATGGTGGTTTTCAAAAGACACACAAACACCCAAATGAAAATTTGAAAATATTTGTAAATTCGACTTCGATGGTGGGTTCCCTTTTTGTTTTGGCCGTTACAAAAATTGGTTTTAAAAGTGTGGATTTTGGGTCAGGAAGAGTAGCCTACAAAAGGCCTACAAAAGGTGGAGTGGGAGTAGTGGCGGGCCTGATAAATTTCTTCATCCAGCTTCACAATAAATGCGGTGTGGAGGGAATAATGTTTCCCACTTGCTTTCCCTATGCTTCCATGGGAAGATTTCAAGCAGAAATCATAAATTCGTCTAATTTGGGTGTTTGTGTGTCTAATTTCAAGCAGAAAGGTGGATTTGCTGCCATGGGAGGATTTCAAGCAGAAATCAGAAATTCAATCATCTCAATTAGTACACATTATAATTTGATTATCTAAGTGGAACTTATGGAATAATATGGCAAAAGTTTAGCAAGTGCCACTAAAAATGCATTGATGAAAATTAATTTATAAAAAAGAATTAAGGGATCAGTATATGCAATGTCACCATGTGAAAAAGCTTGATGAATGCCCCTTAAAATGTGTTGATGAAATATAGTTTCGAATAGAGAATCAGAGGAGATATGGATATTGGAAATGAATATAATTTTTTTTCCTTTTCCAATGCCTACAGGAAAAAAATTTAATGCTTTCATTAAAGTATTTTCTATAGGTTTTTTGAGGATCATCATTATGGACCTTTGAGGATATTTATTCTTTTTCAATGACATTATAAAAATGCAAGTTGTATGAATTCATTTTTTTTCCTGTAGGCGTTGGAAAATCAATTATCATTATCAAATTCGTTCATGGAAATAAATTTAGCACAACTAAACAAACTACTCTTTACCAATTTTTAAAAAAATATCCAATTCCCAAAAACTTGCAATCTTGCTTATTAAGGCTTTGATATGCAACCATATCATAATAACCACCAGGTTCTTGTTAAAGTTGTAGAGATTGCATTATATTTCCTTTTTTATTTTATTTCTTCCAAGGTCATTGCTACCTCTGTGGTTCTCATTAATGAATGCAATTAACTAGCTTTATCTCTTGCATGTTTTCTTATTTTCTTCTACACAAGATGCTTAAAACCTATCACCCATTCATAGGCCTATATCTCTTAGAAGTGTTTATGTTTTATTTGCAAATTTTAAACTATTCTTTGGGAGCCAATTCATTTTGATAACAGAGTATTCATACCCTGGGATATTATGAATGAAGATTTATATAGTTGGAGATATTTTTGAAATAGTCCCTGGAGATTGAGGAGAATATTAGTGGTACTAGATTTGTAATTAGTAGTAAATATGTGACCCATTCATAGCCATTGTGGAATTGTTAATATTTTTGTATATATTTGAATTATGCAGTTAATAATTTCTTTATGTATCTATAGATATTTACTTCAAAATCTTCCCTAGCATAGTTAAAACATTATACATGACACATATGTCCACCAATTTAGGAGTGTCAGAAGACACTGACTGCAATCAGGTAAGACCGAGACTAACCTAGAACTGTGGGATGTCAGGTAAGACCAGCACCAACCCTGGGATAATATGAATGAATGTATATAGTATGATGAAGTTTTGAAACAGGCTCTCGTGATTCTGGATAATATTAGTGGTACTAGATTTTTAATTAGTGGTAAATCTTTGACCCGTTCATAGCCAGCGTGGATTTGTTAATAGCGATAAAGTCAATAGCCTCATAAAATTCATTATTAAGAATTTTCTTTTACAAATTTTACATTTTTATACCAAATAAATGAAACTGGTATGTATCTTCACACAGACAACAATATATGTGACACAAATGTCCACCAATTTAGGATTAGTTTCAAAAGACACCTTTAGCTGGTTGCAATAAGGCTAGGACCAGCCCGGTATGAACTTTACCTGATTTAAGAAGGATTCAACTCAATCAAAATAATAAAAACATTACAAAGATTCTCCACTAGATCAGGAGTATCAAAATGGCACCTCAAGTTTATGGTTACAAGACAAAATATACGGAACCAAGATAGTTATTGCAGTCCGCTAAGACGAGGACCATTCCAGTATGAGCTTGTAGGCAGGATCTCACCAGAATGAGAAGGATTGAATTTAATCAAAGTAATAGAACTGGCTAATCACTATCACTTGTGTGTTTTTATTTTTTTAATAATTTTTTAGAATTATGGTAGATGATGGAATGTTGAAATAAATTCAGCACAACTAAACAAGCTACTCTTTACCAGATTTTCAAAAAATATCCAATTCCCTTGACTTTTAATCCAACTTCTTAAGGCTCTAATATGCAACCATATCATAACACCCACCAGGTTAGTATCCATGGTGATCCAAACTCATAGAAATCTATATTCTAGATTAATGAAACCAGTCACTTAAACATACAAGAAAAGGTATCCAGATTAAATGAAAATGCATATTTGAGTAAAAATAAGCAAAAGCCTCGGACCCCAGTAACTCAGATGGGTTTAGGCTGCAGTCTGTATTCCAAAAGCCAGTTACAATTGATTCTTTTGGCTGCTGGAGCCAACGTTTTTGCATGAATATTTTGAGCACTTTGTGCTCAATTTCCTAACCACGAGGAGAAGATCATATTTGTAACATTGGAAAAAAGGCTTTATGTAACAGGAAACTTAGAATCCTGTCGCATTTAAATCCACTGATATCAAGATAATCATTAGTTCTTCAACACAGATTTTTACAATAGCATACCTTTTGAAGTAATCATGAATTTACATGCACGAATTGTGGTGCAAAGAGAAAAAAAAGTGTACCATGAATGACCATCTCTTGAGACTTCGACCATTACATTTGACCGAGTGGTGAGGAGTCAGGGATCTCACTTTGTGTGTGGAACCCACCTCACCTCCCTCAGCAAGATCCGAATTCGAAGTTGCGCAAAGCTTCCACGGGACTTCGCCAACGAATGAAGCAAATAGGGCTCTGCAATGGAGTTGAATGAACGCGGGTGAATGAATATTCAAAATTTAAATTTTAAGCGTGCGGGCTAACAGAGCGAAGGGGAGGTGGTGGAGGCAGGGGTGCGGGGTCCACCGGATTGTCGAGCTGTCGTCAGAGTAGAGTCGGAGTCCGAGTTGTCCGTTAACTTGCGGGGTCCACCGGAGTTGGGGAGTCAGGAGTTCGTCGAACTCATTGTCCCATCAGCCAAACGACGAGTCCATTTCGTCTAACAAAAAACTACTCCAAATTATAATAAACTTCCTCTCACTATCATCGAGATTGTGATAAATGCATGGTCCCCTTTTAGTGGAAGTTAAGGTGGTGATGGATAGATGTGTCAAAGTGACAATGACGAATCATTAACGTTAATATTGGCCGACCTGCCTTGTAGCGAACAGATGATGTATGTTTATGTTTTTTTAAAACAAAAATGAATATAATAAAGAATTGTGCCCTCTTCCTCATGCCAAGTAAATGCTCTTTCTTATCACAAGTAATGAATTGTCTCGGCACATTGCGACTTTTTTGTTTAGAGTATGTGTCAGCTAAACATTAAGCATCATTTATACAAGTGATCACAAGAGTAAAAATTACGAATGAATAAGCAAACGACATCAAGGGAACTTGGAAATTTTTACGCACACTTGTCTTTTTAAATAAATGTTATTAAAATGATTCTTGTAATGTTTTTTTCGAAATTTTCTTTAAAAATTGTTTCAATGGATTGGTATTTTTTGCTATTTTATAAATGAAATGTTATATTTTAATAATAAGAAATAAAATTATAAAAGTATTGTGGATATGTTTTTCAAATTAATCATATCATTAAAATTAATTCAAGAAATATATTTATAGTATTATGGATCACCAAAGTCTCAAATCTAAAAGTATTATAAAGTTAACATTCATTAATTTGATACACATCGTTCTACCTATATAAATGTAAAATTTAGAATTATATAGATGTAAAGTTTGTAACAATAATATTCTTAAATAAATTTAGAAAACATTTAAAAATAAAAAATTACTCTTTAAGAGATTTTCAACACTTTTATTTGGTTTTAAATGATAAAATTATCCTTCTTAAATCAACAATAATCAATTGTTAGCTTCAAAAGCTTGCTAGCTTTTCAAAGCAATGAGTTATCGTTTATGAAGGTTGTTAGCCTCTCAAATACAATGATTTAATTAAGTCCATGACTTGGGGAACTAATGAGCTTCCCAACTCTATGGCTTTTATTTATTTATTATTATTACTATGAAAAACTATGAAGAACTTCAATAGGGATCTATAAATTGAATTTTAGCTTTCTTAGTTAATTGCACCTCTCATTACTTGAATCTTTGAATTTTCACAATTCTTGGCAATGGCACAACTTCTTTAATTTGTGAACAACCACAAATAGTCATAAAAGTTCCAATACATTCATAGTTTTTCATACTTTAAAATGAGGGTATAAACTCAGTGTTGAATAATTAACTTTAGGAAAGTACCTTATATATGAGATTGGGATCAAAATTGAGCTCTAAGAAGTGTCAAAAATAATTAAAATTCAATTAAAGCACGTCTTAATGGAACCTCTTGATTTCATGGATTAATAAAACCATAAAATTTTCATACCTCATATTATTGAACTACTTGGAAGATCTATCTAATGAGTGATGTGAATATCTATTCTACCTTTGGTTTGATAGTTTTCATAATTTCGAAAGCCAAAATTTCTATGTTGGTGGGAAAAAATTTAATATATATGTTTTCATGTTACTAGGAGTTCGAATTAAATTCCATTGGTTTCTCTAATCTAAGTGCATATCGGTGAATCAACATAGTTGATAATTGTTTTTTATCACTGGCAAATTACAATCCATGGTTTTCATAAACCATAATATCCACCCATGTTATTTTCAAGGTGGGAGAAAATAAAATAAAACAAATAACAATGAAGTGGTTTATGGGTCATCCTAATATATTCACAATTGTTAATTAGTTACTTTACTATTACTGATTTTTGAGCCCATAATCTTTTGTAGTCCATGGCACTGACACATGGTATTTTGGATATAAAACAAATAACAATAATATAGTGAAACAAGTTGACTTGGAAGTGAAAGTGAACACATAAGTATTATATATAAGAGATTTATTTTTTGTAAATGAGGCATGATTCCATGCATGATGTAAAGTATTCTTCTACTTAATAAATAACTCTTATTATATCGTTATCCTCTCTATTTTTTGTTTCATTATTTCAAAAAATATGAACCAATGATATTAGAGCAATTTGTCTTTCTCATTTCTTGGTGCATGTCCCCAATGAGACAAAGATATAGAGAGTTAGTCTTAAGGTGGTTTCACATGGGAATAATCACCCTCATAGTTGATTGTCAGAATGTGACATTGGAGCATAGTTGAGCATGGTTGACCATGGATGACCATGGTTGTCACAATCCAACACTGGACCATTAAAAAATCTTTTTCACAATGTGACCATAGTAAATTTTCATATAGATATGATATTTGTCAGAATTCGATGTTGGATCATTTTTTACCATGCTTGACAATGGTTGACTGTGATTGATATTCATATTGAGAGAATCCATGTCACATGCAACATTGGAACATGGTGGACCATGAGTCAACATGGTGGACCATGGTTAACCATGGTTGATTTTCATATTGAGACAATCTTTGTCACACTGTAACGTTGGACCATGCTTGGCCAAGATTTACCATGGTTGATGATGGTTGAACATGGTTGAGTTTCATATTGAGACAATATTTGTCACAATGTGACATTGGACCATGGTTGACCATGATTATAAACCCAAGGGATTTATATTATACTCTAGGAACATGAACCCTTAGATTAATAAACCTAAGGAATTTATATTATAAACATAAGGAACTAAAAAACCCCAGGGATTAATACTTAAAACCTAAGGGATTATAAACACAAGAAAATAATACTTAAAACCCAATGGATTATAAACCCTAAAATAAACATGGTTGACCATTATTGAACATGGTTGATTTTCATATTAACATAATCTTCGTTACAATGTGATGTTTTACCATGGTTGATTTTCATATTAAGGAAATCTTTGTCACAATATGACGTTGGACCATTGTCGACCATTGATGGTTTTCATATTGAGACAATATTTGTCACAATGTGACGTTAGACCGTGGTTGACCTAGATTGGCCAAGGAATTATTAAATTTATAAACCCAAAGAAGATGATAAACCCAAGGTGTTAATATTATAGACCCAAAGAAAATGATAAACCCAAGATGTTAATATTATAAACCCTAGTGATTGTAAACCCAAGCGATCAATATTTTAAACTCAAGTGATCATGATGACGATTTATCAAGATGAAAATTTAAATTTAAGATCTTTGTATAATAATAATTCTTAAATTATAATCCAATGTATATTTAAAAGTTTTCTTCACAGTCCTCTTCAGAGACAAATTTAAAATTGAGCCAACCCTTTATCAAGATCTCACAATTATAATATCATTGTGATAACAATGACGATGATGATTTATCAAGGTGAGAATTTATATTTAAGGTCTTTGTATATTAATCATTTTTAAATTATAGTCAAATGTATATTATAATATTAAAAGAAGTTTAAAAAAAACTTATTATAACTTTTAAAAATTTAATCATTTAAATTTGTTTTTTCTTACTTTTAAATTTACTATCTCTTAATGTATAATTTTATTTAACAATTATAATGCCAATTAAATTGAAAAAATAAAAAATAAATTAATCTAAAATTTAATTGAAAATAATAATGTTTCTAAAAATAAAAAAATATATATACACATCAAAAAAATATAACAAAAATAAATGTAAATCAATCTTATATTAAAAAATTAAATATAATCGCGGATCTGAGTGACATGACGAATGTGCCTTCCAGAGCACATGCACAACCTTCCACGGAGTGCGATGATGCAACCAACATGGGATCGACAGTGCCATGATTGGCTTCCAGCACCACGACGCTCCAGAGTTCAGTTAATGTCGTTAATGCATCCGTTGGACACCAACTGTGTTCTCGAACAGAGGGGAACAACCATAAATTCTCCCTTGTGCCTTCTCCTTCGCATTTCATTCCCCGCTCTCCCTTGCAGCTCCGTCGCAACAATCCCTCCCTACTTTGCATGCCCTCTGCACCTCAGACCAAGCCTCTCCTCTGCTTGCATCTCCATGGCGCCGAGGCGGCGTCAAAAGCCTCGTCATGGTAGTGTTCAGGGTGCTCTTCCTGCGCGACTGACCAGGAATCAGCTGAAAGATTCTTCAATTCTGAAGAGGCGTCCTCCTCTGCTCCCTTCGCATAGTCTGCTGCCATGCCTTCTAAATGCTCCTCCGCCTCCACAGCTCTATCTGCTCCATTTGTGGCCTCTCTCATCACCAATGCTGAGCCCTCTTTGCCGCCCCCGCCCAGAGTTAAGAGGAAATACTGCAAGGCCACCATCCCTCGCTCCTTGACACCTCCTCCCAAGAAATTGGAATGCCTTCCTGTCAAGGGCTCCTCTCTGTACATTCCCAACCTCTAGCATTATTTAGTTGAAGGTGTCTGGAGAAGTTTCAATAAGAATTAACCGTCGCCCAAGGTCCCTTACATCTTCTCGGAAAAGGAAGAAGAAATAGTTAGTATCTATGGATGACCAGCGACAGAGGAAGAATCGGTGGGACCTGATGCGGACTAGCATGAGGAAGCAACCAAGGATTGAAGGTTTTTGCACCATAGTTCTCTTGTGGACATATTTGACATATGTAGTTTTTCCTGTTTTATTTAATTTTTAGCAAAGCTAGGTGCTTCAGACTTTTCTAGAAAATTACAGGGTTGGTTTCCCTGTCATGGGCAACCCCTTCTTTTGCCATTTTGGAGACAATTGCGAGAAGGAATAAGATAAATTCCTCAACTCAGACCATGAAATGTAACATATTTTGCTAATTAATAGAATTTAGAATAGGTTAAAAAAAAAATTAAATACAAATTTGTTTATTTTGAGCATAATTTTAATATAATACAGATTATTTAATAACTTGATTGATGTCTTCTTTCTCATTTTTTTTTTCAAAAATGCTTTAAAACCACATTTATATTGTTTATCAAATTTTCAATAATCTTTTTAGATTGAGAGAAAAAATTAAGGATTATATATATTATTTTTAACTTAATTTATACATTATAATATTTTATTTATTTATCTAAATTGCAATTTATAAATATCAATATAAATATAAATATATTGAATCAAAATAATTGGGTCTCCAATTATAATTTTTAGCATAAAAATTACATGGAAAATATAAATGATTTATTTAATATAAATTAAATAAATATAAATGATTTATATAAAAAGCCATAAAAAGAAATAAATGATTTATGTAATATAAAATAAATAAATATAAATAATTTATATTTATTGTGTTTTTTTTAAGTAAAGTTGAAAGTTATTATAAGAAATATTTAATACTATAAAAATGTTTATTTCTAATGAAATTGGACTTTTTATTTTTATTTTTTTTATATATGAAAACATAATGTAAAAAAGTAACAAACCCAAACTCGATCCTATCAAAAATTTCATTGTCATTCATCCTTTCACATTCTCAATACAGTAATGGAACACCGAAATCCCGCAATTCATAAAACTCAAGTTTATAAATTTATGCCTCCATTTTTATTATCCAATGAGCCCACATATGTGACTTCTTAATTAACGGTTGGTATTCTTAATTAACACTCGGTATTTCGTATTATCCATTTATTTGTCTGGATAGATCACCATGCCTTCTAAGAACACATCAACTATTATTCCTCGTTTTTACATTAAAATTCTAAAATCATAAACATTTTATTCTAAATAAATGTCATTAACAATCAATCTTCAAATGGGAGTTATACAAGAAAGTAATAAAATTCTATGTGAGGACGATCGTGTGGTCTGGGATACGGTGCAAGCTTTGAAAATTTGATCATTTTCATATAACAATAACAATATAATCCTCAGTTCATAGTTCATAGATGTTTATAAGGTAAATCATACAAAGTTCACATCAATTGTGGGAGTGCCATTAAATTATGGGTTAGTACTGTTTTCATATTAACGAAAGACTTGCTCAATTGATGACTGTTTTCAATAGTAATCAATGTTTACAACATTGAATGTCTCTACTAGGATAATCACTCTCAGAATGTCTCTCGGAAGATAAGCACTCTGATTTGGATCATATTGGCTCTTATCTGATGATGCATATCATATTTAGAAGCCTTCATAACATAGCCACCAACATTTTGATCACCTTTCTTACCACATCCAGTCAAAGATTTTTTTGAATAGTAATTAATGTTTACAACATTGACATGAGAGGATGCCAGGGACCACTTACAAAGAAAAGGTAATGGTGGCAAAAGAGGATGTTCCAGTGAACATAAGAGTAATGGTGGCAAAAGAGATGTTACAATGAACATAAGAACATGCGATTTGTTTGAGGAATTGGAAGTATATAATTGCATGTAGCTAGCCATGATACCGACTATCAAGCATGCAGGTCACCAAAAACATAAGAGTAATGGCCCTAGTGTCCCTTTCATTGTAGTTTTCATTTAATTTACAATGTCATGACACTTGCAAGGTTTTGAAGACATAAAGAATAAGATAATGGATCATTTATAAATTGATTTAAAAAAAAATATGATTTTGAGTTTGTAATTATTATAAAATATATTTAAAAAAAAACAAAAAGTAAGATGCACACTATATTTTTAAGAGATTTTGGATACAAATATAAATTTAGGTGAATGAACTTCTTGAAATATTTGTTATTATATTCATATATATACTTCTTCAAAAAAAGAGGTTAAACAGAGTTAAAAACAGAATTAAAATGGGTTAGGATGATTATAGATTTAGAAATATTTTGAAAAAAAAAAACTTCTTAAAATATTTTGTTATTATTTTCTATATTATATATATATATATATATATATATATATATATATATATATATATATTTCTAAAAAATGAGGTTAAACAGAGTTAAAAACAGAATTAAAATGAGTTAGGATGATTATAATTTCTAAAAAATGAGGTTAAACAGAGTTAAAAACAGAATTAAAATGAGTTAGGATGATTATAGAATTCGAAATATTTTGGAAAAAAAATAAAAAAATACAAGCAAAGTCTTGTTTACTTCGCTTATATCCTTCAAATTTTCAGAATATTTAAAAATCTCCAACAAAATAACAACCATTTTCAAGATTTTGGGAGTTGTCGGAAATCACCATCATTTTCAATCAAAGACTCCATATCTCGATAGGAAATCCTCAAGGTGCACAATCAAAAACAACCGCAAAAATTCAAACGGACGGCTTCTATGAAACGCCTTCTTGCAACGATTAGAGCCCCACGTAGACAAAGGAAAGAAAATGTGTGAGTTTCTATATTGTTTATTTCCATCTCTTTTGAGTTAACCAAAGTAATTTTCTTAAGTTATTTTCGCTAGCATACGAGGAGTTCAAAGAACCGCATAGCCTTTCTTTGGGTCGTTCCAAGGAAAGTAATAAATGTAACGGCTGGTAGAAAACATGTTACTGGACTGCCCTCTCCGTTGGCATTACTCAGCCTCTTCGTGAGCTTGGAATGAACTTCGGCAGTAAATAATTGGCAATCATAATGAACAACTCTCTACCAGGTCAATAGCCATTGCTGCTGCTACTCTAAAGGATCTTGTATAACCATGAAGTTATGATCATCTTACTTGCTATCCTTCTAACCCTTTTTCATATGTACTCCCCTGTCTCCTTATATTTAGAATGTCGCTATTTTAGAGTAACTTCAAAAACTTTCTCTTAGACTTGAACAAATCTAAGTATATTTACTGCATTTGCAAAAAGTTTTTTTTACATTATGGGAAATTGTTCTAAACCTAAAGCTTTGAGTATTTTGTACGTCATTATAAAGATTGATGTCCACTGAGATTTATCAATATCCCTTTGCAAAATCAATTTTGATAGGTTTATGATTTAAAGCCGATTTAAGTTGGAAGAACTTAAAACGGAGGAACTTAAAACATCTAAAAAAAGGTATTGACACAAATTAAATTTAATAATTTTTATATGAATGTTTCTGAAGGTTTAAGAATGAATCCCTGTTACATTATATTCAAAAGAGAGTGTGTTACTTGGATACTTACTAATTGCATAAAGTTAGTAATATTCATTTGATTCTTTGTTTTATATATATATATATATATATTTTGTTGATTTATGTTAAAAAAAAATATGTTTTTAATATTTTTTTGTGTTTCTATTATGTTGTTAGTTATCATCAATAATAAATTTTATATGAGTTTAATATATTATTTGTTGGAATTGAATTTATATGGACATGATAACAATCATTCTTCTCAACCACTTCTGATAATTCTAATTGGTACTCTTTATGCAAATTTATTTTAGGAATCCTATTAAATGCATTCTTTTGATCTTCTAGTTTGTACTTTACCTAAAATAGGATGTCAACTTCCTATTTTTTTTTAGATGAACTTTTTGTATCCTTTATTCCTCATTTAGATGTTAATGAATGGTTTACTAATGATTCTTTCTTTCTTGAATTATTGCCTACATTTCTAATTTTCCCCAGTTAATGATTAGATATTACTTAACCTTGTGATAAATTTTCTACATATTTAATTTCCCCTGATTAATGTTTGGGTGAGTGCATGAAGATGGGTTACATTTTTGGGTAGAATGTGGCCATGAAATGTCAAAATTTTACTCTTTTATGGAATTGAAGCCCTCAAATTCATATAAGCATTGTGAAATTCATATAAGCACTTTGAATTTTGATTATGTTGTCTTAATGATATTTTTTGCAAAACAAATTAGTTTCTTAAAATATGTCAATTTTCCATTAAATGAAAGGCTTGTCCTTGCAAATTTTAGTAAATTTTAAGAGATATGTGTGTGTTCACATGACATAACTTACTCTAACATATGTAATTTTTAATATATATATGATCTAAAGAGAGCTAAGTTTTTCATATTAAAAAATATTTTTTATACAAATTTATATATTTTTATTATTTATGGAAATTGGCCAAGTAATATTTCAAATGCATTTTGTAGACACATGTGTTCATGTACTTTTCTTCCTACTATTTAAATAAATTCAAAAACCAAGAGTACTCTTTTGAAGATGACTGCCTATAATTTGATCTAGCTATCATAATTATCTAAGAAAAAACCCTCTCAATACTTATCATTAAGTGAATTATAACATTTATTTATTCCACAAAAATATTTTTTATAAATACTCAATTATATTCTAAATTCTAATTTTCTTTAATTATAAATTTAAATTTTATTTATTTTACCAAGAAAATAACTATAATAATATATAGATAAATTTCTATAAAATATTTTAATTTTTTTTCATTTTTAAATTTTTAAAAATGATAATTTGTTTATTAATTTGATTTTAAGTAAAAAAAAATTAATAAAAATAAATCAAATTATAATAAATAAATAACTAATTAAACTAAATTTATATTAGAACACATGTGAAACCGATCTCTGGTTTGAGAACACATTCACCGACGGAGTCTGAAAAATCGGTGGACTACCAAACCCCAGACTGTCAGAAGACTTTGATGCCCTTTGAAAGTCCAAAAGTGCGAAGACATCGAATAATTTAACTGCAAAGCTACAATATAGCCAACTGTTCCCTGCAACGGAAAACATGACTTTAATGAAAATTTACATCATCATTAATGTCTCCATCTTCCTCAGATTCGAACACGCTATCACATACTTGCGATCTGTAAGGCCCGACTGCTTTTGCTTAAGAAGTAGGAAGATGCATGGGAATTTAATATTTTATTACTACAACTCCAGCGAGGCCGCTACCTGGAGAGAGCCGCACTTAGGCTGCAATTTATCGTCACTTTCGTGGCAATTGGGTTTGGAATCCAGCGGCGGCCACGGTCTTCCCAGCAATGTCCCGCGGGTGAGATATTCGTTACACATAAAGCGGGCCAATCGCCAATTCACCACCTTCTTTTCGTTCGCCTACGGCCGGGGCGGCAAACTGGGGCATCTGGCTGAGGTTTTATAAAGGTCTTAATTGGTCTCGGGGTCGAATCCTGGCTGAGGCGGAAAACTGGGGCCTTTGGCAGGGGTTTTATAAAGGACATTGGTCTGGGGATCGAATCCCGGCCGGGGCAATCGGTCTCTGGATCCTCCTCCTCCATTGGGTTGCGGCTGTTTGTGCAGAGAGGAGGATGTGGAGTTTGAGATTTTGCCGCTGCTGTCATTATTGTTGCTGTCTGTTATTTCCCTTTCCATCCTCATCTTCGTTCTTCTGCCCTCATCCGCTCGACTTCTCGGTTTGAAATCGGATTCGTGGTGTTGCTGCTGCCGCCTTTTGTATTTGTCGATAGACGCGTTCGCAGGGAAATCTTCAAACCAGGTTTGGCGTTGCACTTCAAACAAGGGTTGGGGGGGTTTCAGAGCGACAAAGGAATTCAAACAAATATTTTGATTTGTTTAATGGTTAAGATATATCTTTCTTATTGGTTCAAAACTAGAAAGATCAAATATATATGCTTTCTGAGCATTCAAATAACTATGCCGAAATAAATCCTTTAGAATATATAATTGGCTTTAAAATGAAATATCATATCATTAATTGAGGTATTTGGGTAAAATTATGAGTTGTTTTTTTGCGAGTTTTTGGAATTTTAGGTGTTTGAATCTAATGAAAAAATTTGAAGTAAAATTTTGGTTTTTGTTATTTAAACTGGTTTTTTGATTCTATATATGGATTCAGCACCTTCAAAAATCTCTAAAGCACTTTGATTGTGCAAAGTTAGCAATCAAACTTTTCTTTTCAATAAATTCCTACCAAATTTTAGAAAAATTACACCAAAAAAAACCACCATAAAAACTTTTAAAAATCAAACTTAAAACTAGTAAGCATAACATTTTTTTAATTAAACATTTTCTTAAAATTATAATAAACTTCACATCACTGTCGTCGAGATTGTGATAAATGCATGGTCCCCTTTTACTGGAAGTTAAGGTGGTGAACGATAGATGTGAAAGTGACAACGACGAATCATTAAGATTAATATTGGCCGACCTGCCTCGTAGCGCACAGATGACGTATGTTTTTTTTTCAACAAAAAGGAATATAATAAAGAATTGTCCCCTGTTTCTTATGCCAAGTAAATCCGCTTTCTTATCGGCACGTTACGACGTTTTTGTTTACAGTGTGTGACAGCTATACATTAAGCGCTATGTACAGAAGGGATCATACGCGCTATGTACAGAAGGGATCATACTTTTAAAAAATTATTGTCTAGGTTATAGGAGTATTATTTTGAAGTATTAACTTGAAATAATAATAGTTTGATTTGAAATAATAAAGGTGAAAAAAAAAAAATGTCTATAGAATTTTTAAATTGAGGAAGTTATATTTTAGTTTCTATCATCAATCTTATAAGCTATTTTGTAGTGTATTTTTTTAATGCTTTTAAAATTATAAATTATAAATTTCTTATTTTGGCATTTATATCTAATGCCAAAAGGTCTAGAGTTAAATATATTATATAGTAACTTATGTTTTGACTTGTTGTTTATGAGTTTGAATGAGTTAACTTTTTTAATAATGGACTAAACAAATTTAGTGAAGAGTAAAACATCTTTATCCAACAACTACTTATGGACCAATGTTAATGTTATCCATCCCAAAGTGTAGGGCACTTAAGAATCAAGAATTAGGGCAATGGAGTGGAAATCTAGTCAAGATTACCTATAGAAAGAACATGGAAGGAGCTTTGGTTTCAATTGAGCCAATATAATGACACTCAAAGCTACAAAAGTGGGTTTAATGTGGCCTTTGATCTTGTGAAAAATACATGAAATTTATTAGAGTGGATTTGAATGTTTTTATTCATTTTCTCTAGATATTGAGTGAGATGTGTTTTGTGGGGTAATTCTATAAGTAAATCCACATAATGAAATTATAATGGTTTCCAATTTACTAAATTGAGTAATTCTTTCCTTCATTTTCTTTGGATTTTGGAGTGTGATGCATCTGTGTGATGATCTTTTAGTAAATTTTGTTTTATTAAGAATTAATGATCATTGTCAAAGTAATATTTCCTTAATGTATGTTATGATCTATTGAAGATTATTTCAAAAATGAAGGAACCTTCCAATACAAGGAAATCTCATGAACAAGCTTCCCTCGAGTTACGGTGTTTAATTTTCTCCTTTAAATAAGCTATATTCCACAAATATAATTATTAATTGTATTATATTTTTTATTTTTTATTTTTATTTGACAAAGTAAAATATTTACATAAAATAATAATAAAACACCTCTTCTTATATCCTCTTTAAACAAAACCTCTATAAACCTTTCATATACAAAGTATGATTGAATAATACAAAATTTCTCATAAATACCTAATAAAAATTTCGATATTTTTACATATTTTAAATGAAAATTTTAATTAAAAAGATTTTCTTTTTACATTCTTAAAAATAATTAGAATTTTTTGAATGATTATATCCTCTTTAAACAAAACCTCTATAGGTTTCATATACAAAGTATTGTTGAATAATATAAATTTTTAATATAACCTTTTAAGAATTTTTTGAATTATTATATCCTCTTTAAACAAAACCTCTATACTTTTCATATAGAAAGTATGATTGAATAATACAAAATTTCTCATAAATATCTAAGAAATGTATGGTAAGTGTGTTATTTCAGTTTTAATTTATTGTGGGGATAGTGATGTTGTATATGTGGTGCTCTCTTTATAATTTACCTTTTGATATATCATAATTGGAAATGATAAATGTGTTATTTCAGTTTTTCTTTATAACATCAACATTAAGTGTAACTCACGTGTGTTATTTTAGTTCTTCTTTATTCCACTGCAATTGCTCTCACATCACACAACCCACAGAGAACATAGAAGAAGAGAGAAGGCCAAGCCAATATATCAATATGTTAGAAGGAGGCCACGACCATGGTCAACAAATCTCCAGAATAAGCTTCACCACAAACAAGGACTTTAAAAATAAAATTTAACAAAAAAAACAATTTGAAGAAATTTGTATGTTTCAAGTATCTTGCCAATTAAGACACGTGTTTCCAGCATATCTTGCCAATGAAGGCACAATTATAGGTTTATTTAGATGAGGTTTTATGGTCATATAAGTATGACCGAAACGTCATCGTGCTTTGGCATATGGTACTTTTAATGTTCTATATGGAAAAGGGTACCAAGGAGCAGTGCCAAAGGGTATTACAGAGCACTAACACAGAATATTTTTAAATTATTTCGGCGGCATAGAGAGGGATTGATGCAGGAGCATCTAACGCCCCTTAATTAAAGAAGAATCCAAAGAGGAGTGTGGAGGACGTGGACAGTTGAAGCTGAACGAAGGGAGGAAAATTTGCTAAAAACATATTTGAAGCGGATTTGATGAATATATTACGTGTCGTGCATGTATTTTGGAGAGTTTTCGTTGGAGAAAAATAAGGAAAGGCTCTGATCAATCCTTCCTATTTATGTATATAAGACAGGGATGGAGAGCGTGATATATATCTAGAGAAATAGATAGGCGTGGTGTATGAATAGAATGTAATCGACAACGATCTTGCTCTAAGGCTGAAATGCCTTAGGGTGTAACTGTTTTGTAAATATATAGAATCATGTTCAGTGTTATTTGTATACACCTGCGCGTGTGTCTTTTGTAAAGAAGTTAAAATCTGTATTGTGAACTTGTTGATCGACCATCGATCACTTACAGGATAGATGGCGATCTGAATTATCGTATAACTGTTATATATATATATATATATATATATATATATATATATATATATATATTGATCGATTATAATTATGTGTGTGTAAGGCGGTTTGGGTAATGTTGAATTGACACAGTGCAAGGGATTCAACCCATTCGATGGGACAAGTTTTAATGCAGGAAATTGTTTTGGATCTATTCAATTGCAGAGGATCGGGCCGAAGGCTCAAATCGACATTGTGCAATCGGATCGGACCAAAAGATGTTCATATCACGGCATACGACCATGAACTAGACGCAGAAGTGTTATCAACTGTGTTTGAATTTGGATCTGTCCGGAAAATATCGGAACGTTAAAAGAAAGTGTGAGCAAATATTGAATTGGCCGATATCCACAGAGGCGGGTGTAAGATGTCTTGAGACTCGTATATGTGGACGACAGCAAAATTTATATAATACTCTCGTGTATTTATATAATGTTTGGCCACGGGGTCTTAGCACATATTTTGTAATTGTGCAGTGGTTATTTAAACAGCGCCAAACGTTGTTTTTAAGTGGTTAAAGGGATGGATCGAAATTTAATGAAGATCCACGTCTAAATGAAAAGTTTTAAAAGTTTTAAAACACTTCCGTTTAGGCTTAGTGGGCCATAACCCACAGGCCCAGGTTCGAAATATTTACATGAGAAGGGATTTTGGTGATACCCCAGGATCTCTTTTCATCAAGAGGTATCAGAGCAGGGAAAATATTTCCTGTGAGAAGGAAGAAGAATGCAAGAAAAAGGGGAAAGAGGTACAGTTGTGTTAAAGCTGTAGAGTTTATGGTCTTACCGTCGTGCGGATGGCGGCAGCGGAAGGTGAGAAGATTTGTAGCAACCTAGAGCAAGGTGTGCTCAATTAGTTCCAGAGGAGAGAACCAGAAGGATGCCAAAAGACCGAGTGCGAAGGGCTTGGTGAGGTATCGTGTAACAGAGGAGACTGTTACTGCAGAGATTGGTTGCAGCTCACAGAAGATCATGAAGGCAATTCCACTGAAGAAATGCAGTGGGTAGAATTGCTAAGGACAAGGAGAAGCATATGACCAGGAGGTCATAAAATTTTTGTACCTCGGGAGTCTGATGCAGGAGCATCTAACGCCCCTTAATTAAAGAAGAATCCAAAGAGGAGCGTGGAGGACGTGGACTGTTGAAGCTGAACGAAGGGAGGAAAACTTGCTAAAAACAGATTTGAAGCGGATTTGATGAATATATTACCTGCCGTGCATGTATTTTAGAGAGTTTTCGTTGGATAAAAATAAGGAAAGGCTCTGATCGATCCTTCCTATTTAACGCTTCTTATGTATATAAGACAGGGATGGAGAGCGTGATATATATCTAGAGAAATAGATAGGCGTGGTGTGTGAACAGAATGTAATCGACATCGATCTTGCTCTAAGGCTGAAATGCCTTAGGGTGTAACTGTTTTGTAAATATATAGAATCATGTTCAGTGTTATTTGTATACGCCTGCGTGTGTGTCTTTTGTAAAGAAGTTAAAACCTGTATTGTGAACTTGTTGATCGACCATCGATCACTTACAGGATAGATGGCGATCTGAATTATCGTATAACTGTTATATATATATATTGATCGATTATAATTATGTGTGTGTAAGGCGGTTTGGGTAATGTTGAATTGACACAGTGCAAGGGATTCAACCCATTCGATGGGACAAGTTTTAATGCAGGAAATTGTTTTGGATCTATTCAATCGCAGAGGATCGGGCTGAAGGCTCAAATCGGCATTGTGCAATCGGATCGGACCAAAAGATGTTCATATCGCGGCATACGACCATGAACCAGACGCGGAAGTGTTATCAAATGTGTTTGAATTTGGATCTGTCCGGAAAATATCGAAACGCTAAAAGAAAGTGTGAGCAAATATTGAATTGGCCGATATCCACAGAGGCGGGTGTAAGATGTTTTGAGACTCGTATATGTGGATGAGAGCGAAATTTATATAATACTCCCGTGTATTTATATAATGTTTGGCCACGGGGTCTTAGCACATATTTTGTAATTGTGCAGTGGTTATTTAAACAGCGCCCAACGCTGTTTTTCAGTGGTTAAAGGGATGGATCGAAATTTAATGAAGATCCACGTCTAAATGAAAAGGTTTAAAAGTTTTAAAACGCTTCTGTTTAGGCTTAGTGGGCCATAACCCACAGGCCCAGGTTCGAAATCTTTACATGAGAAGGGATTTTGGTGATACCCCAGGATCTCTTTTCATCAAGAGGTATCAGAGCAGGGAAAAGATTTCCTGCGAGAAGGAAGAAGAATGCAAGAAAAAGGGGAAAGAGGTACAGTTGTGTTAGAGCTGGAGATTTTATGGTCTTACCGTCGTGCGGATGGCGGCAGCGGAAGGTGAGAAGATTTGCAGCAACCTAGAGCAAGGTGTGCTCAATTGGTTCCAGAGGAGAGAACCGAAAGGATGCCAAAAGACTGAGTGCGAAGGGCTTGGTGAGGTATCGTGTAACAGAGGAGACTGTTACTGCAGAGATTGGTTGCAGCTCACAGAAGATCATGAAGGCAATTCCACTGAAGAAATGCAGTGGGTAGAATTGCTAAGGACAAGGAGAAGCATATGACCAGGAGGTCATAAAATTTTTGTACCTCGGGAGTCTGATGCAGGAGCATCTAACGCCCCTTAATTAAAGAAGAATCCAAAGAGGAGCATGGAGGACGTGGACTGTTGAAGCTGAATGAAGGGAGGAAAACTTGCTAAAAACAGATTTGAAGCGGATTTGATGAATATATTACCTGCCGTGCATGTATTTTGGAGAGTTTTTGTTGGATAAAAATAAGGAAAGGCTCTGATCGATCCTTCCTATTTAACGCTTCTTATGTATATAAGACAGGGATGGAGAGTGTGATATATATCTAGAGAAATAGATAGGCGTGGTGTGTGAACAGAATGTAATCGACATCGATCTTGCTCTAAGGCTGAAATGCCTTAGGGTGTAACTATTTTGTAAATATATAGAATCATGTTCAGTGTTATTTGTATACGCCTGCGTGTGTGTCTTTTGTAAAGAAGTTAAAACCTGTATTGTGAACTTGTTGATCGACCATCGATCACTTACAGGATAGATGGCGATCTGAATTATCGTATAACTGTTATATATATATATTGATCGATTATAATTATGTGTGTGTAAGGCGGTTTGGGTAATGTTGAATTGACACAGTGCAAGGGATTCAACCCATTCGATGGGACAAGTTTTAATGCAGGAAATTGTTTTGGATCTATTCAATCGCAGAGGATCGGGCTGAAGGCTCAAATCGGCATTGTGCAATCGGATCGGACCAAAAGATGTTCATATCGCGGCATACGACCATGAACCAGACGCGGAAGTGTTATCAACTATGTTTGAATTTGGATCTGTCCGGAGAATATCGAAACGCTAAAAGAAAGTGTGAGCAAATATTGAATTGGCCGATATCCACAGAGGTGGGTGTAAGATGTTTTGAGACTCGTATATGTGGACGACAACGAAATTTATATAATACTCCCGTGTATTTATATAATGTTTGGTCACGGGGTCTTAGCACATATTTTGTAATTGTGCAGTGGTTATTTAAACAGCGCCCAACGTTGTTTTTAAGTGGTTAAAGGGATGGATCGAAATTTAATGAAGATCCACGTCTAAATGAAAAGGTTTAAAAGTTTTAAAACGTTTCTGTTTAGGCTTAGTGGGCCATAACCCACAGGCCCAGGTTCGAAATCTTTACATGAGAAGGGATTTTGGTGATACCCCAGGATCTCTTTTCATCAAGAGGTATTAGAGCAGGGAAAAGATTTCCTGCGAGAAGGAAGAAGAATGCAAGCAAAAGGGGAAAGAGGTACAGTTGTGTTAAAGCTAGAGAGTTTATGGTCTTACCGTCGTGCAGATGGCGGCAGCGGAAGGTGAGAAGATTTGCAGCAACCTAGAGCAAGGTGTGCTCAATTGGTTCCAGAGGAGAGAACCGGAAGGATGCCAAAAGACCGAGTGCGGAGGGCTTGGTGAGGTATCATGTAACAGAGGAGACTGTTACTGCAGAGATTGGTTGCAGCTCACAGAAGATCATGAAGGCAATTCCACTGAAGAAATGTAGTGGGTAGAATTGCTAAGGACAAGGAGAAGCATATGACCAGGAGGTCATAAAATTTTTGTACCTCGGGAGTCTGATGCAGGAGCATCTAACGCCCCTTAATTAAAGAAGAATCCAAAGAGGAGCGTGGAGGACGTGGACAGTTGAAGCTGAACGAAGGGAGGAAAATCTGCTAAAAACATATTTGAAGCGGATTTGATGAATATATTACCTGTCGTGCATGTATTTTGGAGAGTTTTCGTTGGAGAAAAATAAGGAAAGGCTTTGATCGATCCTTCCTATTTAACGCTTCTTATGTATATAAGACAGGGATGGAGAGCGTGATATATATCTAGAGAAATAGATAGGCGTGGTGTGTGAACAGAATGTAATCGACAACGATCTTGCTCTAAGGCTGAAATGCCTTAGGGTGTAACTGTTTTGTAAATATATAGAATCATGTTCAGTGTTATTTGTATACGCGTGCGTGTGTGTCTTTTGTAAAGAAGTTAAAATCTGTATTGAGAACTTGTTGATCAACCATCGATCACTTACAGGATCGATGGCGATCTGAATTATCGTATAACTGTTATATATATATATATATATATATATATATATATATATATATATATATATATATATATATATATATATATTGATCGATTATAATTATGTGTGTGTAAGGCGGTTTGGGTAATGTTGAATTGAAACAGTGCAAGGGATTCAACACATTCGATGGGACAAGTTTTAATGCAGGAAATTGTTTTGGATCTATTCAATCGCAGAGGATCGGGCCGAAGGCTCAAATCGGCATTGTGCAATCGAATCGGACCAAAAGATGTTCATATCACGGCATACGACCATGAACCAGACGTGGAAGTGTTATCAAATGTGTTTGAATTTGGATCTGTCCGGAAAATATCGGAACGCTAAAAGAAAGTGTGAGCAAATATTGAATTGGCCGATATCCACAGAGGCGGGTGTAAGATGTTTTGAGACTCGTATATGTGGACGACAGCGAAATTTATATAATACTCCCGTGTATTTATATAATGTTTAGCCACGGGGTCTTAGCACATATTTTGTAATTGTGCAGTGGTTATTTAAACAGCGCCCAACGCTGTTTTTAAGTGGTTAAAGGGATGGATCGAAATTTAATGAAGATCCACGTCTAAATGAAAAGGTTTAAAAGTTTTAAAACACTTCCGTTTAGGCTTAGTGGGCCATAACCCACAGGCCCAGGTTCGAAATCTTTACATGAGAAGGGATTTTGGTGATACCCCAGGATCTCTTTTCATCAGGGATCAACGACACCATTCATTCTTTGGTGTATTGGAATTCTACCGTTCAATATGGGAAAGGGTATTCAATTTATTCTTTGGCATATGGGGCTTATGATGCTCAACATTGGAAAGGGTGCTATACAGCACAACCAGACAAAAGTTATGTTTATATTTTTTGACCGAGCAATGGAAGAGAGGTACCAAGACGCTATACGGTCTTTAGTGTATAGGACTTTTACTGTTCAACCTAGGAAAGGATACTATCAAAGCACTGCCAGAAAGAGAACTTTTTAATATTTTTGAGGGCAGCACAAAGGGAAAGAGAGAAGGCTAAACAACCAAGCACACTTGGCCCGCAGCTAATCCAACATTATGTTACTGGGAGTCAGAAGGTGAAGATTCCAAATTGAATTAAAGAAAATTGTAATGTCAATGCCCAATATAAAAAATGTAATTGAACAATTTTTTTTTTTTTAAACTCTCATGGGTGTAGCACTTCGCCGTCAACAGTGTTAAGGTCGTGCATAGAGTTGCCAATGAAAGAATTGGCAGAGTTGAGATTGTAATGCCGCAAGGAACCCATGCGGGTTCCTATCTCCACTATTCTCCTCAGACAGAGCAGAGATGTGAACGAGGAGGGGAATGAAGTGTTCGCATTTGACGCCACTGTGATGATCTTCCACGACACTCGCCCAAATTCTGCTGCTTGGACGATTTCTTCCTCCCGCTTCTGCAAAGACAAGAAGAAGACGACGTCGCGGGAAATGAAAACCCTAAGGCCATTGCAAGCAAATTTTATCAAAATAGAAACAGAATGAAGCTAACAGGCGAGTCTGGGTGGGAAAAATATGTACAGACAAGGGAATATCAAGCCAGGTTATTTTGAATGTGGAGGAAGAGATCTTGTTCGAAGAATTCCCGACCTGCCACCATGCCTCGTTTCATACCTGATTCACACCAGACCTCCAAGCCTCGAACCTCCTAAATTCAACTTTAGTCATTCTTTCACCGACAGTAACAGCACTGTGGCTATCTCGGCTGCCTGGCTGCTCTCCACTTGTCTGGAGCGACCTCCATTTCAAGGTTTTCAAATCCAGCGCCACCACCTCGCCGAAGTGCAATCCCCCGCACCACCCCTGCAAAGTCAATGGCATACATATTACACACATTTGAACAAGATTAACAAATATTAAATAAACAAGAACCAGGAATATTCCATACCCCAAAGACGTAGAGGGAGCCATGGTAATGGCAGGAAGAGTGACCCCAGCGCTTTAAGGGACTGAATCCCTTGAATCTGGGTAAGCCCACGTCCAATCCAACGATGGTTTCTTCGTAGCCCCTGTCATCCTTATAAATGGCAGAAGCTGCCTGCATAAACACTTATCCATTGTCAAAACAAAAAATAAAGAAAAGGGAATATACCCTCATGATCGTTTCGTTGCCAATTTGAGTATGTCTCCATTTAGGTAAGAGCTATTTTTTTGCGTAGTGTAATAATTGTTGTTTCTAGTTTTATGGTAGAAAACAGCGGCAGGAAATTTGGCTAGAGAAAATAACAACTTATTATCAAATAATAGTTGTTTAAAAATTGTGTGTACACGTGTTATTTGGAGAGAAGAAAGGTAGACGAAAAAGCAAGTGTATTGATTCAAAAGAGGTCTATTGGCCTCTTATGAATGAATGAATGAATGATATTTTAATGTTCACAAAATTAAAAATAGTTTATTTGTTTACTATTTTTTAATTTTTTTCTTATTCAAATTGATGACGAGCTGACCCAATCTTCTAACAGTTTCCTAACTGAAAAGACATTGCCACGAAATTGGTGCTAACATACTGCGGTAACTGTCCCTAATGTCTCTGAAAGCATCACACTCCAAAATGAAATTTTTTTCTAGAAAAAAGTATATACCCTTTCTTCCCAAGCTTCTTTAGGTCTCTTCCTCCATTTCACACAGAAGTTGATGTGAATTAAGCACAAAATTATTTAACTCCTTGCTATTTGTGGAACATGCATTAAGGTAAATATTCCGTTTTTGCATCTATTTATGGGAACTTGGAAATTTTTACGCACATTTGTATCTTTAAATAAAATTATTCTTGTAATGTCTTTTTCAAAACCTTCTTTAAAATTTGTTTAAATAGATTGTTATTTTTGGCTATTTTATAAATAACACATTTTGATTTAATGATATGAAATAAAGTTGTAAAAGTACTATAGAGTTAATATTCATTAATTTGATACACATGGTTCTAGCCCTATAAATGTAAAATTTAGCTATATAAATATAATCTTTATAATTATATAGATGCAAAGTTTGTAATTATAATATTTTTAATGAAATTTAAAAATAATTGAGAAAACTTAAGAAATACAATTTACATTTTGAGAAAATTTTAACACTTTTATCTATTTTAAATGATAAAATTATCCCTCTAAAATTAACAATAATCCATTATTAACTTAAAACGTTGGTTAGATTTTCAAAGTAATGAGTTGTCGTTTATGAAGGTTATTAGCCTCTCAACACAATGATTTAAGTAAGTCCATGGCTCAGGGAAACAATGAGCTTCCAACTTGATGGTTATTTATTTATTTATTATTATTATTATGAGATACTACTCATAGTTAAGGAAAATTCCATTAAAAATCTATAAATTGAATTTTCACATAATTCCACCTCTCATTACTTGAATCATTGAATTTTCACAATTTTTGGGGATTTCACAACTCTTTTAATTTGTGAACAATCATAAATAGACATAAAAGCTCCAATACATTCATAGCTTTCCATACTTCAAAATGATGGTATGAACTCAGTGTTGAATCATTAGCTTTAGAAAAGTACCTTATATATGAACTTGGGATTAAAATTGAGCTCTAAGAAATGTCGAAAATAATTAAAATTCAATTAAAGTATGTCTTGATGGAACCTCTCAGTTTCATGGATTAATTAAACCATAACTTCTTCTTACCTCAGATTGTTGAACTACTTGGAAGATCTATTTAATGAGTGATATGAATATCTCTTCTACCTTTGTTTTAATAGTTTTCGTAATTTGAAAAGCCAAAATTTCCTTGTAGGGTGGAAAAAATTTTAGATGTATGTTTTCATGTCTCTAGGAGTTTGAATTAAATTCCATTGGTTTTTCTAATCTAGGTGGATATCGATGAATCAACATAGTTGATAATTGTTTATTATCACTGACATTTTACAATCCATGGTTTTCCAACACCATAATATCCACCCATGTTATTTAGAAGGTCGGAGAAAAAGAATAACAATGAAGTGGTTTATGGGTCATCCTAATATATCCACAATTGTCAATTAGTTAATCACTATTACTGATTTTTGAGCCCATAATTTTTTGTAGCCCATGACACTGACCCATAGTATTTTGGAAATAAAATAGATAATAATAATATAGTGAAATAACTTGACTCAGAGGTGAAAGTGCACACATAAGTATTATATATATGAGCTTTATTTTTGTAAATGAGGCATGATTCCATGCATGATGTAATCATAAAGTATTATTCTACTTAATAAAGAATTTAGCTCTTATCATATTGGTATATTCTCTATTTTTGTTTCATTTCATATTTCACAAAATATGAATCGATGATATTAGAGCAATTTTTCTTTGTCATTTCTTGGTGCATGTCCCCAACGAGACCAAGATTTAGAGTGTTAGTCTTGAGTTAGTTTAACATGGGAACAATCACCCTCATAGTTGATTGTCAGAATGTGACTTTCGACCATAGTTGAGCATGGTTGACCATGGATGACCATGGTCGTCACAATCTAACGATGGAACATGAGACAATCTTTGTCACAATGTGACCATGGTTGACCATGGTAAATTTTCATATAGAGACAATATTTGTCAGAATGTGATGTTGGACCATTTTTTATCATGATTGACCATGGTTGACTATGATTAATATTCATATTGAGACAATCTCTATCACAATGCGACATTGGAACATGGTTGATTTTCATATTGAGACAATATTTTCACATTGTAACGTTGGACCATGGTGAACATGGTTGAGTTTCATATTGAGACAATATTTGTCACAATGTGACATTGGACCATGGTTGACCATGATTATAAACCCAAAATATTTATATTATACTCTAGGAATATGAACCCTTATATTAATAAATCCAAGGAATTGATATTATAAAACCAAGGAATTAATAAACCCAAGGAAATAATACTTAAAACCCAAGGGATTATAAACCCAAGGAAATAATACTTAAAACAAAAGGGATTATAAACCCTAAAATAAACATGGTTGACCATTATTGAACATGGTTTATTTTCATATTAAGACAATCTTTGTCACAATCCGACATTAAACCATGATCGACCTTTGATGATTTTCATGTTGAGACAATATTTGTCACAATGTGACGTTGGACCATGGTTGACCGAAATTGACCAAGGAATTGTTAATTTTATAAACCCAAAAACAATGATAAATCCAATGTGTTAATATTATAAACCACAGAGATTGTAAACCCAAACAATCAATATCTTAAACTCAAGCGATTATGATGATGACTTATCAGGATGAGAATTTAAATTTAAAATATTTATATAATAATAATTCTTAAACTATAATAAAATATATATTTAAAATATCTCTTCATAATACTCTTCAAAGACAAAATTAATATTGAACCAACCCCTTATCAAGATCTCACAATTATAAGATGTCACAATTATAATATCATTGTGATAACAATAATAATGATGATTTATCAAGTTCAGAATTTAAATCTGATAACAATAATAATGATGATTTATCAAGTTCAGAATTTAAATTTAAAGTCTTTGTATATTAATAATTCTTAAATTATAATCTAATGTATATTATTATATTAAAAGAATTAAAAAAAAAAACTTATTATAATTTTAAAAAAATTAATCATTTTATATTATTTCTTGTTTTTTACTTTTAAATTTAATCATTTAATTTAATTTTTTTTACTTTTAAATTTAATATCTTTTAATGTATATTTTTTATTTATTTTATTTAACAATTATAATACTAATTAAATTGAAAAAATACAAAATTAACTTAAAATAAAAAACCTTTCTCTCCATCAATAAAAATAAAAATAAATTTGTTTATTTTAAACATATTTATCTAGTATAATAAAAAAATTATTTAATGACTTGATTAATGAATTTTTGAAAAAATACCTTAAAACCACATTCATATGGTATATTAAGTTGTCCATAATCCTTTTAAATTAGAAAAAAATAAAAAAAATTATATATATTATATTTATCTTAATTTATATATTATAATATTTTATTTATTTATTTAAATTACAATTTATAAATATAAATATAAATATAAATTTCAATATCAATATAAATAAATATAAACGTATTGATTCAAATTAATCAGGTGTTAAATTATCATGTTTGTAAAATTTTAAATAATTTTTAAGGATAAAAAATACAAAGAAAATATAAATGATTTATGTAATATCAATGAAACAAATATAAATTATTTATATAAAAAGTATTTATGATGATGATGATGATGATGATGGTTAATGTCTACTCAGACCAATTTTTGGTCTATCAGACCTAAAGAAAAGAGTCATTTAGTTTGATTTAAAATTTTATTCCTATGCTCAAAAAGCTTGGAGAGAAGCCTCCCGAGCTCACTATAATTTTGACATCTTAAAAGGCTAAGAAGGTCAGTATTGTAACAAAGATTATGACATTGAGCTCTAATGTGGTTGTACTCGGAGCACTCTAAGAGGAAGGAAGTGATTTTCATCCTCGATGGTCATATTCTCACAGAGATGGCAGATCCTTTCCATCCATGGTGTTTTAGGAACTGTCCAACCACATGTTTCACTATGGAGCTCATAAGAGTTCGTTTTAATGTTGGCTATATTAATTTTCTTCTTTGAGCTAGTTCAAACAGAGAGATACTTTTGATCTTTTAGGGTGGGGTTGATGACCTCTTTATAATATCTTAATTTTCTTTCCGCTGCTAAATCTTTCTCACACCACATTTTTTCTTTGAACTTAGAAGTAACAATTTTTTTAATGTTATTAATGTTTTGCAATACAACATTCTCGTCGATCTCTTTGATGAGTTTTTAATAAAGTGGGTTGTTTTTTAATAATAAAATTGTGAAAGTTATTATAAAAAATATTTAATATTATAAAAATGTTGATTTATAATGAAATTGTTTTTTCTTAACGACATAATATGTGAAAAATTAGCAAACGCAAGCTCGATGATGTCAAAAATGTCATTGTCATTGAGCCTTTCACATTCCCAATACATTAACGGAACACCGAAATCCCGCAATTCATAAGACTCAACTTTATGAATTTATGCTTCCATTTTTTATTATCCAATGCGACCATATATGTGAATTCTTAATAAACGCTTAGTATTCTTAATTAACACTTGGTATTTCACATTATCCATTTATTTCGCTGGTTAGATTACCACGCTCTCTAAGAACGCATCCACGGTTATTCCTCTATTTTACATTAAAATTCTAAAATCGTAAAGATTTTATTAGTCCCTGCCGTAGGCACGGGACTATTGTAATTGGACAACCGATGTTAGCATTGTCTATTTCCTTATTATTACTCTTTGTCAGTAAATTAATCAAAGGTTTTATATTTGGTATAAGATATAAAGTGAAAAAATAAGATTAAGTAAAGTTTTTAACGCTAAAAAGTTTTGTTATTTTATTGGCCTCTTTTCAAGGCAAACTATATATTATATTATTTTTAGTCGTTTATTTTTGTGTTTTGTTATTTTATTGGCCTCTTTTCAAGGCAAACTATATATTATATTATTTTTAGTCGTTTATTTTTGTTGTATATATTCAACGTCCAGATTAATGCCAACATTAATCTATAGTATTTAATGCTATGTTATTTTAGCAATTCTTATGTTTTTTTTTGGCAGTTTCAAGTAATTCTTAATTTCTATAATTCGCAATGCTATAATGCATGTTATTCCAGTGCCAGGTGGTGCATGTTATTGCAGTAGCAGGTGTTGCAGTGTCTACAATGTGGCGGTGTCTACAATGGCCATGTGTCTACAATGGTGGTGGGGTATCTGTCAAGTCCAAAACAATCTCAAAGCCACACTAGCATCTTGCGAATATGCAAAAGCTCAACCGTTAATACAAGTCGATGCCATGAGGACACAAATTTGAATGCAAACACCACTGGTTTGAATATTAATGGTTCTAACGCTGTCATGGAGCTATTTTTGGAATGGAACAGGTTTTCTCTCTCAATGTTGTCCTGTTTTCCAGACTCTCAACTTTCTTAGCTGTGGATGATCTCTCAAATGTTTTAAGTATCATTTTTTCCTAGCTTGGTTTCTACTCAAGGGAAGAGCCTCGCGCCCAGATATTACGTTCACATAGGTAACCTCTTGCATTTCTGATTGGCATGTTCGTCGGCATCATCGCTGTATTTGTGAACCTGGTAGTAGAAAACATTGCACCATTGAAGCTTCTTATTTCCTCTAAATTGATATCACAGAATAGGTATTGACCAGAATCTTAATTCCGACATTTATATGGGCCAGGCCTTTGTTTTACTATGCACTCACATAATTGTTGACAGTAGTAGTTGTGAACAACAATGGATAATAAGAGTTCCATTTTACTGTTTTGATAATGGGTTGCAGGTAACTTCTGCAACTCAATTTCGATTCAACTGCATCTACTGCCCCTGCTTCCGCAACTAACTCACTTTCGGTTCAACTGTATCTACCACCCCTTCTTTTGCAACTCGATTATTAGGGATAAAAAATAATTTCTTGTATTCATTGTTGGCATTCCACCATTGAACAACAGATGAAACTCATAAGGATTGGCATCTACAAGCAGCTAGTCTCTTTGGGATCCCCTGTTGATCTGGATTTATGCAAGAACGCAATAAAATACATAAATAAACATAAACACAAAGATGCAGCGGAAATAATGCTTCATTTCGTTAATATCAAATAACAGAAATATGCTTACACACATAATGGAAATAAACTAGCTAGGGTGTTGGTAACGTATCTCTGAGAAGAGATGTGGAGGCTACAAACCTCTAAACTATGTTACAATGAGGCTCGAGGGCCTATTTATTATTGAGAAATAATGGAAAACCTGAAACATCCAGAAACCTAACCCTAAGAGATGAAGCGCCAAAACTGTGGGACCCGTTTGGGTAAATTGGTGTTTCAACTTCACAGGGACGTAACTTTGGCATCCAATCTCCATTTGACGTGCTCTATAGCTCATTAGAAAGATTTATCTTAGGAATACAAATTTCAACATGAGATGGGTCCATGGATCCATAGACCCATTTTGCTCCCTATTTTCCCAAAAAAACGTCGTTTGGGGCTTCAAAACGGCTCTGGAAGTTGAGGACTCGAAAAACTGCTAAAAATATTAAGTTGTGCTGCAACTTAAAAACTGAAAGAACTAATGGTGGGGGTTAAAATGGAATAGGTGGGTGGCCACCAATATACACCTCGATCATTAAGGCCCCAAAATAGTAAGTTGTGCTGAATGTGAAAAGCTGTAAGAATTGATGGTGTGGGTCCAAATGGAATAGGTGGGTGGCCACTGGTATGCACCTAGATCATTCCTTCCTCCTTAGGAAGCAATGGTCCCCATTGCGTTGAGATCCTCCATGAGATGAGGCAAATTCTGTTGAACTGGGTATTAGATTTGTTGAAGATGTCATGGACCTGCGGGTAGACATGATGGATGCGTTTAGTAAATTTGGTTTCTTTATCAGCCTTAGAAAATACATGTGTGGATTTTGTATGTGTATTTGCAGGAGGTATGGCAACATCAGGCGACGATGTGTTGGGGGTCATATTAATGGAGTGCTTGTCCTGAAAGTGTAGAGGAACCTCTGTGAGTGAGGAGAAAATTTCCTCGTATTTCTCCATGAGTTTGTCCATCTGCTATAGTCGTGGAGGGGAGCCCTGTGTCGAGGTTGTGGCCACAATATTCTTCTTTCCCTGTGAGCGAGTTGTAAGGAAAATAAGTTTCTTGGTTTGGGAAACAATCTTACTGTGTTGTTTTGCAGTAGTCAAAGAGATGACATGAGGCGATACTACCTCCGGTATCCTGTACAAGTTATTTCCCAATGTAATAATAACAACACGAAGCTTAGACTCATACATAGCATGTCGCCTCCACAGGTATGGTGCCCAATAATACATCAGCGACATCAAGAGGAACAACATCACACAATACCTCATCCGTGAATGGCTTGATATTTTACGGAAGGCGGCACTGCTCACGGATGCGGAGATCTCTCCCTGGGTGAAGCCACTCGATGGTATACGGTTGCGGGTGTGCTATGGTCAGTAGGTCGAGCCGCTTCACGACCTCTCCTGAAATGAGGTTCTTCTGGCTTCCTCTATCGACAAGGAATTGCAGTGGAGAACCCTTCACCCACATCTGCGATGGAAGAGGTGCTCCCCCTCCTCTGGATCCTCAGGATCCTCCCTCTGGATCTTGGTGGTGGCAACAATGACACTGGGATCTGCATCAATGATCTGCTTCCCTTTGTCATTGCCTTTGTGTGGTTCTGACTCATGATCAGAAAATGCATCTGATTCGGGTGCCTTTAGTTCGACGACCAACAAATGTTTGGCCTCACACTCGTTTGTGCTATGAGTGGGGCGGTTATGAAATTCACACCACCTCCCCGTGTCCTTCTTTGGATTTGTGGTGTTGTTCTAAGTTGCACCACTTTGGCCTTGCCCCTTGTTCTTCGGTTGGAGGGCATCTTTCCCTGCCTTTGGATTCACAGATCCAAAGTCTCACTTCTTCTGCTTAAATTTATGCTCGATATTGGCGGCATAGTGATATGTCGTGCCAAGTGATGTAATGTCGAGGAACTCTATTTCCTCCTGAATGTGTTTGTGCAAATAGCTGCGATACTTGAGAACCAAATCTCTCTTTGAATCTTTAATACCCAACTTTGTGCACAGGGTATGGAATAAATTCATCAGTTCGTGCACATCTTGATCCCTTTATTTCCGCAGCGTGGTCCATTGGATATATTTGTCTTCATAGCTCCCCATAGGGTAATATTGTTCCTTGATGCCGTCTTAAAACGAATTCAAAGTGGGTGTGGCTGAGAACAGAGAGGGTTCCCCTTTGTCCTCTTGCTCACAATAGGTTTCCCACCAGTCTTTGACATGGGGGCAGTTTTAAGGAGTGAAAATTTTTTTTTTGTCGGTCGGAGAAATCATGGACGAAGAAATACCCTTCCAACAAATTCAACCATCTATCTACGGCGTCTGCATCTATCTGGCCTTCAAATATAGGAATGTCAAACTTTACCTATACCTTGAAGTGTGTGGCGCCTCCAGAGTGGCTGTTGGATGCAGATGCATTGTAGGTGGGCAGTCATTGAAGGGTCTGAGCAAAGTTATCCATCATCAAGTTCCTTTGTTTCTCGAGGGCCTCCTTGAGCAATATTTTGATAGGATCTCCTACTCCCTTGTCTTTCTTTTCTTCCGCCATGGGAGGTCATCGAGGTTTGCGAGGCTGATCTTGCAAAGGTTCAACTAGATCGAGCCCTAAATCCTTATACCGTAACTACGTTGGGGACATGCAAAGAAAAATAGAGAAAGAGCAGACCGCTTTGATACCACTGATCCAGATTTATGCAGGAACGCAATAAAATATAGAAATAGAAATAAATAGAGAGATGCAGCTGAAATAATGCTTCATTTCATCAATATCAAATAACAGAAATATGCTTACACACATAATGGAAATAAACTAGCTAGGGTGCTGGTAGTGTATCTCTAAGAAGAGATGTGGTGGCTACAGACCTCTGAACTGTGTTATAATGAGGCTCGAGGGCCTATTTATTATTGAGAAACAATGGAAAACCTAAAACATCCAAAAACCTAATCCTAGGAGATGAAGCGCCAAAAATGTGGGACCCGTTTGGGTAAATTGGTGTTTCAACTTCCCAGGGACGTAAATTTGGCATCTGATCTCTGTTTAATGCGCTCAATAGCTCGTTAGAAAGATTTATCTGAGGAATAATAGTTTTGGTGTGAGAAACTCTCGGTTTTCCCAAAAAACATTGTTTAGGGCCTCATAACGGCTCCAGAAGTTTAGGACCCAAAAAACTGCTAAAAATAGTAAGTTGTGATGCAACTTAAAAACTGAAAGAATTGATGGTGGGGGTTCAAAAGGAATAGATGGGCGGCCACCAATATCCAGCTGGATCATTAAGGCCCCAAAACGGCTCCGGGAGTGCAGGACCCGAAAACCTGCTAAAAATAATAAGTTGTGTAGAATGTGAAAAGCTGCAAGAATTGATGGTGTGAGTCTAAATGGAATAGGTGGGTGGCCACCGATATCCACCTGGATCACCTGCATGGAGTAGGCGAACATGGAACGCCCCACATACACAGGTACGCTGTTAGAACATCTCAATTATATTGCACATTTCAAAATGTCTTACCATGTTTCTATTTAAAATATTGTTAATGGATAACGGATCTTGCAAGCTTTGAACAAGACTTGAAAATTGATTACCAATCAACAGGTGAAACCCCTGCATCTTCATAAGAATGGGTGCTCCCATTTCAAGCACAATACCTACCTGGGAAAAGTGTTTAGTAGTATGTAGATAATTGTTGCTTTAATTTAAACTGGCTCTGCACCTTTGCATTCATTAACTACATGGACTGCCTTAGCACTGCCTTTTCCATACCATCATCAGTCCTTGTGAATCAACACCTCAAACACTTGACAAACATGCAACGACATACAACACCTGAGAAGCATGCAATTGCACCATGGCAAAAAAATCTTTTTAGTTTAATTTAATTGTTGTAATCTATAATCTTTTTAATTTAATTTAATTACCATAAACTATAATCTTTTTAATTTAATTTAATTATTGTAATCTATAATCTATTACTTTATATTATATTCACATTTAAAATACTGTAATTGTAAGCGGAGAAACATGTTGAAATCACACTTATATTTTGATGGAACTCGACTTTACTAAAAAAAGACCCCATGAATCTATATTGCTCCCATTTTTTCTTTTTGCTAATTTGAAAAATAAGAGAAATATCAGTAAATTGGCTGGCTATATTTTAGATATAGCTCCCATTTTCTGCTTTCTGCTATTTTGAAAAAAAGAAATATCAGTAAATTGGTTGGCTATGTTTTATATACAGTGAGTATATGGAAAGACATTAGCTTTATTTTTTATCTATTTTTTAAGAAAAAATACATCACAGACATTATTGATCAGAAAAGTGGCCCAAACAAAAACATGTAACAATTAAATTATTGTTTTGTTTGATTTATTATTAGGTGACATACTTTTAAACTAAACTATAATTCACATATTAAAACATATTGGTGAAAATTGAATCTATGGATGGGGCGGAGGAGTTGGGGTTTGAATTCTCTTGGAGTCTTCGCTGTAGTGTATTTCTGATATGGGTTTCACTTGCTTTCCTTCTCTGTGGACAGAAGAGATATACATCTTAGTTTCAAGATTATTAACTATGGTTTTTAAAAAGCTTGTGAAGCCTGCACAGAGACCTCATGTCATGGAAACTTGAAATGCAACATTTGCACCTTATACACACAAATTTTTTCTTCACTATCATGGTTAAGCCTTTGCTAATCAACCATAAGCTTTTTTTTTTGGAAATGATCTGAAGATTGTTTGAAAATCTTGAAAGAAAATGGATAAATTTCTTACACTGGCAACTGCATTGCCTAAGCCCGCTCAAGGGAAAGACTTGTTGCCTTCCTTGTTTTACATTTTACATAAATATTGTTTACAACCAATCTTCAAATGGGAGTTATATTAGAATTTGCACCGAAAGGTGCAAATTAAACGCCAGAACTGAGGAATGTGGAATAGAAAATTAAATTGAAAAAAAAAGTTACATTAACATAATTGAAAAACTCCATCTTTTAACATTATTATTAACATAATTGAAAAACTCCATCTTTTAACATTATTATTTAACTGTTCAATAATATCGTAAGGCTCCACAGTTTTCATTCTCAATTCTTTTAACATTGGTGACTAATCTGGTGTATATAAAAACAAGAAATGAATAAGAGAAATGTGACAGGTCTGTCTACAATTTGAATTAGATCAAGTCATTCGAGAAATTAATCAAGTCATTCAAGAAATTATATTTGCGATATTGAAATAATATCGGTAATATTTTACATCTACATCTAGACTTCTTGGTGCGGAAGCATTTCCAAGGGCCAACAGCAGCTCAACTATAATTACAAAAACCGGCAGAGGATCCTCTCTCTGCAATTTTTTGAAGAAAACAAAACCCTTTGTATAGTGGCTTTAATGAGTTGTGCAGATCAAAGAGAGTAGGTTATATTGTCCAACAATTTCTCCCGAATTCTAATGAGAGTATTATACAATTCCTTGACTTTACTGTCAAGTGCAACAATCCCTTCATCAAAATCTGCCACACATTTCTTCAGTGCGTCCACTAACTCTATCACCTCTCCATGATCCTTTATCGCCTTCTGTCTACTTTTGGGTCAATAGAATATGATAAAACTTTCTCACCAAAACATCTGCATTTTCTAAATTATGCAATGCACAACGAGAGGTTTTACACCCGTTGTTGCGATTCCTGACCCTTTCAAATAAACTCAGGAGGCAGGAACAACACCCCGTGAGCACTCGGGTATTACTTAGTCTGTGAAGAGATGACCTCGGCAACTCTACTGACAAGGCATTGGCTACTATTTTAAGCACGGAAATGGTGCACTCGTTGAGATTATGCATATCCTCTGATAAATCGTCCTCTGATCTATTGACTACTGAATAACTTGAGGAGGTTGTAACCTCCTCAATATAAACCATTCCTCTTGATCTGAAAGTAGAATGATTGCATTTGGCATTAACATTGGTGATGGCACCTCTGCAGTCGGCCAGCATATTGGTTGCTTTTACAAGCCGGCTCTGATTCATCTTGTTGATGTCCATCCCTGCGTGATCCACAGAGTGAGTAGCGCTTTGAAGTAACATAACTAATCCATCACTTGCTGTCATTCCTGCCTCAAGGCAACATAACTGAAAGTTCATAGAATTTGGTTGTATGGCATTTTTTTGTGGGGGATATGGAGTGTGTTGCAACTGTTTTGCAGAGCCTCCAGTTCAGGACGCTAGAAGAAAGAGGTCATATGGAGAAGAATGCACTGAATTTGGATTTGCATTGAAGAATGCCTCCATAAGATTGTCCTGTTCGTACAATCCTACAAAATTATAAAACTGGGAAGGGACAAGTCTATGGGGGAAAGTCGAGCTGCTATCATTATCTAGACTGGGATATGCGTCATTGAAGCTCCCATTTGTGAAGGGGAAAGTGCGATTGGTTGTTGTGCTCGGTTAAGGCTATATTGCAGAGATCCAATATTTTGAGAATAACCATTTAGTGGTTTCACCGTTTGCCATATGATTTGAGGGTGAGTTTTTTTATTTAAGAGGATAAGCTGCGATATGCAGTTGTCGGGCACTGAAACTCTTCAATCGTGCCTGTCCTCTGTTAGGCAGTGTCTGTGTTTTGGTTGTGGCCACTGGCATCCCAGCGAGGGAGACGAGATCGGTGTTTGCATGCAATATTGTGGGGGAGGATCTCGATGTCATGTCAGAAGATTTTACCATCTACCATCCTTGGACTAGACAGGAAGACAAAGCAGGCAGTTAGATTTGTCGAATTTGTATTTGACAGAAAGGTGATGAGAAAAGATTTTGATTAGATGAGGTGAATAGTGTTTGCTCACCTCACTACAACAAAAATAACGCCTCCGGCGTAACAAGAAAGTAATAAAATTCCATTCGAGGACAATTGAATGGTCTAGATTACGGTACAAGCTTCAGAAATTTGAATCATTTTCATGTAACATTAACAATATAATCCTCATTTCATAGCTCATAGATGTTTATAATGTAAATCATACAATGTTCACATCAATTGTGGGAGTGCCATTAAATTATGCGTTACTTGCTCGATTGACGACTGTTAAAAATTGCATGTCGAATACTTTTGGAAGTTCTGATTACAATTCATCAATAGAAATTATACCTGGAATTATCCTAATGTATTTGCTCTCGTAGTAAATGTAACAAGCTTAATTGTTTGCATTATTTAATGCATGCAGCTAGGAATACTACTAAATGGGTCACTAAGATTGTACACACCGGCATTGTTGTTTCCAAGGCAGGAATTTGACAACGTGAAAGTGACCCACGGGCATGTATGTGTGGTTTCCAGTGCTCGCCATCCATCATCCAACCCCAATTTTATTTAAAAAATTAACATGAAATAAATTTTTCGTCATAGCCCCGTCCTCCTTTGTGGCAGATCCATCGATATGAGAAGACGAAGCATATTCGGCCTAGAGTTAATATTGCTCGTCTAATTATATTTTAAAAGAAACTCAACCACATGAAGACGAAGCATATTCTCGGTAAATTCGCCCTAGAGTTAATCTTGCTCGTCTAATTATATTTAAAAAAGACGGTCAACCACCTTACTTCTACATGAGGCTGAGGCTGAAATAGGGAGTGCGTAGTCTAAAAAGGCTATCTTTTTACACATAATCCGGCAATGATTTTCAAAAAATTTGGCAAAGATTTGCCCAAAATCTTGTTTAAAGTTGTTAAACTTTAATATTTTGAATGTCCTAAGAGTTTTTGATAATGCTGAATCTATTTCCAGCATCAAAAATGGATTCCAAACACTTCAAACACCTGATTTTTTGAGTTTTAGTTGACCAGATTCCAGCAATTTTCTGTCGTACGAGCTATTTCACAGGCTCGATAGACAACTCCAATAAGGAGCCTTCGGCTAATCATTACCTCAATGTCTCTAGACATAATGAATATCATTAATTCAAAGTGTATAGGGATTTGAACAAATGATTTCCTCACTAATATAATATTATATATTATATATTAAAAGTTTGAGAATGAATTATTTTTAAATAACTATAATTATTAATTTAGTTATATAAATTAAATGGTAGATAAATTTTGTTAATAGAATTTACAAATATTAAACAAATATTTTACAATATGATTTACATTTCTCATATTAAAAAATAATTAAATTATAATTTTATTTTGAATTATTATGTTTTAATGTATTTCTCATATTAAAAAATAACTAAATTATAATTTTATTTTGAATTATTGTGTTTTAATGTATTGGTATGTTGTGTTATGAAAATATTTTGACTTTCTCAAATAACAAAAAAAAATTAAATTATTTAAAATAAAAATAATTAATATATATAAAGTTGAAATATATTATGGTAGTTCAGATAAACTTATATCATAGAGTCAATTTATAGTTGATCATATATAACCAAACTAGATTTATTTTAACTCTATATCTATCATGTTCTGAGAGTAATGGAAGTGCAATTTTTTCTTCGAAGTTTGCAATAAAAAAGACTTTTCCACCTTGAGAGATTTGATATCTCTGGGGGGTTGATAGATTCATAATTTAGATGGATTTAGGCTGCTGATTATTAATTATAAAAAGAATTAATATATGAATTAAAAAATATTCTTAACTATGAAGATTCACCCCAACTTTACACATTCTTAACTCGTAACTAGTTTTTGTTACAATACCATGAGGCAATACTATGACTTATCAATACCATATACCTAAGAGTGTTAATATATATATATTTTTTAATAATTTTGAGATACATTAATTAAAAAAGCTTAACTAACTTGGAGATAAATCTTAACTCTTGATATATGAATACTATAAATATTATAGAATATTCCATGGAGTTTAAATCTCTACCATCCATCTAATAATTATTGGTAATTAAATTCAAATTCTAGAAAACTTATTATAAAATAAACGTATTTATAGGTATAAAAATAATTATTATAATGTTGTCTTTATTTTTTGTAAAATTAGATAGTGAATTTATATAAATTTGTTAAACAAAAAATACATAATATATGTCTAGAAACTACTAGTCCACCACATAAAATACCATAAACTAGACCATTAGTAAAATTTCAAAATATTAACATTTTATATTTCAATAATATACTTCTATCATCTAAAATAAAAACATAACTATTAAAAACATTCTACATAATATTAATTTAATTATCAAAACTTTTTTTTTAAATTATTAACCAAAAAAAAACTATAAGAAAAATCTAGGTTACTCTGCTCATGTTATCCACTAGAAAAATTCACATGGATTGGTGGATATAAGTCATTGTCTTCCTCCAATAAAATAAAGGTAATGCCTCTAATAATTTTGATCAAAATTGAAAATTTTTGTTATCCAACTATCCTATTTATTTGAAATCTGAAGAAAATCCCTGTCATCTTTATTTTCTAATAATATTTGAACAAATAAAAAATCTACATTATTTTATAAATATATATATTTTTAATTTAACCATAAAAATCTTATATAAATATGAAATTTGTAGTTGCAAAATATTTTAAAAAGGAAAATTGAGAAAATTAATAAAAAATCTATTTCCTCTTGAATTTTTTTAAACACTTTGATCTAATCTGAAATGATAACGTTCTTTGGCTTCTCTTGATCCATTTTTGAGTTCATAGGCTTGTTATCCACTCAATGTAGTTAATTACCCTCCATGAGTTAAATCATTGACTTGGAAAACCAACCAGCTACCCCTCTCTCTCTCTCTATATATATATATAAAAGAAACATTACTTGGAATTAAGTTTTCACTTTTTTATAGCATATTTCACTTTTTCATGATCATGGGTAATTTCACCACTTAGAATAGTTATAAGAGTTTTATTATTTTTATGACTTTCCACATTTCAAATCTAGATTTTTAAATTAGTTTTGAACTTTTAGCCTTATTACAATTCCTTTTAGAATTGGAATTTAACTTTAATTTCACATATAGACTACAAACTAAATTCATGAGCAATCTTGCTTCTAGTGTCTTTCCATTATTCCTGGTTATCTTAGCATGTTGGAGATCACACTACCTTCACTTCACTAATATACCTCTCAACATTACATGTTCAGAACATAAACATAGGCATAGTAAAAGAATATAATATCAATTCATATCCACATGATACTGACCTAATAGATCTGCTAGAGTTACTCTTCCAACTTGATTCCTCATCGGACCAAGAACCTATTGATTCCATTCATATGCATAAGCAATCATTCCTCTACAAGAATGATCCTTGACAACCGTGTTAGGCAGTCACATAGATACATAGATACATACATGTATAATTATTAGCATAAAACAATAATAATCCTTTCAAACAATAATATACATACACGCATACATATATTCATACATAAAAATAAACATAAAGCAATCACGATCTCGTCAGACAATGACATACATACACACATATATACATATAAAAATTAGCATTAAACAATCATGGTCCATGACGACTCTATCAGACATGACATACATACATAGATACATGTGTACATATATAAAAATCAACATAATCATGGTCATACATAGTTGCTAGATATCATAAGGTCCAGGTTAAGAGAAATTCCTTTATTTGTGCACAATATGCACAACATTGAGAACAACAATTCCCAACATAGCCAAGGCATATGATATCTCAGATCCACTTTCTTTACCTTTTATGTTACCTTTCTCATGTTTGTACTACCACCTTCCATTTACCAGAATGGACTTAACCATTCCAACTCGTTGTTATATTCTTACCTTCTGTTGCGCTTACTCATGCACTGAGCTTCATCTGTGTCTTACATTACCTATTGGATACCACATATATCTCCCCAAGATATATTACTTTCCTCTTTCTCGAATCAATTCCCCAAACACTCAAAACATAAAATACAAATACAAGAAAAATAAACAACAAGAATAAAACCATGAAAACCAAAATAAATATGACACCGCAAAAAAGTGGTATGATCATGAACTAGATGCAATCAAGACCGAAAATCAAGCGCAAAAAAATTAAAATGACCGAAAGCATAAGACTAGAAACAAACACCATGTCTCAATCCCCATGGGTTCCCAATGCTTCCAAAGGAAAAATCATCTTGAGCCTTCTTCAAGATTTCATGGCAGTCTCTTGCCATGTAATCCCTTACATCATATTGTCATAGACGCATAATGATAAGTGCATAAATAAACATAATAATATACCAGTTACCATACCTTGTTGGGCCAAGCACACTGACCTGTAACTGAATACACATGTCATCCTTATGTACCAACATCAATACAACATATCTATCAATTTGAAATCAACTTTTACCAATACTAACAACCATGCCATAATAAAATAATAGTCAAAATCATAATACTAAGACTATCACCTACTTATGCTCAAGTACATATCATTCATCCCAACCCATATGCATTAGTACATCCATCTTAAAACAAGATCATTTCTTGATGCAGTATTTCAATCACATATTCATCTCATGAAATTAATCAGAAATTTGAAAAAAATATAAACATACCATGTTAGATAAATCAACTAGAAGACATAATAGACGCCAAACACTCAAACAAAAAATAGACAACATAGTCAAAATGTCAACCACCAAGTATATGACATAAGAATACTCATACTGTATTATATCTTACGGGAGGCTATCTTGTCTGCACAATAAATATAGATGAGCATGATATAACTTCACAAAATATCAACCCAATCATAAATAAGGTCATGATATCCATAACAATATCTAGCTAACATGTTCGCACCCTAAACTCATAAACATTTGTCATTCATGCATAACAATCACATATGCATAGTCAGCCTATATTAGTACAATACAATATTATAATTTGGCCGACTCATGCCTAAATTTCATAACCCTAACCATCTGCATGGTCAATCCAAATTAGCATAGTACATATAACATCATGATGTTAATGAAATAACTCTAATCATCAAATCACTAGCATGTAACAAAAAAAAGTTATATATCATGCTCATCATCAACATATAATTTATCTAACATAAAACAACAATCAAAATGCATACCACCACAGGTTACTATCATTGATGACTATCTGACACATGTACATATAACTACACTATTCAACTAGCATTTGTCATGCATGTAACCATAACACTAATAGAATGAAAGGAATACTCATAACCATAATGCATATAACTACACTGATCAACTAGAATTTATCACATATGTAACCATAATAGTATAATGGAAAACATATAAGTAACCCTAATACTTACAACAAACATGAATAGCATATCTGCACACCAAACATGCACACTTGTATGAGAATATGCTCTTTTCCCAAAGTCCATTGTTGCAACTTCACTTTGACGGTTTGCATCTCCTAGTCTATCTTAGCCAACACATTAGCACCATAACATACCGATATCATCACGATGACCTAATTGCATACAATGACCTTATGCACAAAAACCTTCACCAAACTAATGTAGACTTGACCATATGCACCCACTCGACATGTATAACCAATCATGAACGACCAACGCCTATTGCACATATAACATCACATAAGAAAGCATACACAGACAACACAAAAGCATGAAAATATGTGGCCTATCATAAACACACAATGCATACACAACATGTAGCAACGTGTAAGATAGCGTGCACGAATAATACATAAGAAAGAACAACACATAACCAGTCATATGCTCATGACAACATGTTGACAACAACACCATCAACACTTCCATGGCGACGCCACTGCTACCATCCCCAACACAAAACGGATGTAAAAAACACATATAGACCATAATCATACTAAACACATATGCAATCAACATAAATGCATGATCAATGCACTTCCCATCCAGTCTGAGCATTGAACCATGCTCTAATACCTAGTCAAGGCTAGGAAAATCCACTTTCAATCATGTCCATCCTCTATGCCAATGATAGGTCATAATAAAGAAACCACATGGAATACCATGCATGCCAAAACTAGTGAGGAAATAAAACATGCAACTCGGTACCTACACTCAGAACCTATTGTAGATGTTGATCCCGATGTCCTCTTGTGCTTTCCTACTCTTCCTTTTCTCTTTTAATCCAAATCTCCAAAAATGCCACCCTCTACAAGAGTGCTCCAAGAATACTCTAACTGTCCAAGAGTATGTGTGTGTCTGAGAGAGAGAGAGAGAATAGAATGAGATCCATAAGTGTGAGAAAAATATTGCTAACCGATCCTCATAAGCCTTTTTATAGAATATGCCTCTATTTTCTTCATTTTCCATTATTTTCCTTCATTTTCCTCCTCACATGGAACCTGTGACCTTTCACCTTCATTTTCTTTCAGAAATAGAGTGCTGGAAACAGTAAAAATTGACTATTCATTCACCTCAAACAGATGAACATAGCCCAATACAGCTGATCTTTCACCAAGCCCTGGTGGCTCCACAAGAAAATCCGCTAATAAAATCACTGACAGAGTGCCCTGATGGCTCTGCAACCTGTTCCAATAGCTTCAGAATGCTTCAATACCCCCAGAACAAAAAAAAATTGTTCTAAAAGGACTTCCTTAGCCAAAGTTATGACTAACTGAAGTTTGCCTAGTGTCCCCTTGAAAAGCTCCACTAAATGTGGAGCAACTCCAGATAAGTCCGCTAAATAGGGGGACGGGCACTAAATTTTAGGCACTCCGCCATATTGACCGCTAATTAAAGGTGCTAAGAAATAAGGGTCACGGGTCATATGACCGCACCCATTGGAAGAGTTGTTATATAACATGGAGTTAAATGTGGCATGTATTAATGTTGGAATAATATAATAAAACAATGTGATAGTCCCCCGGCAGAAACCACGTGACCACGTTGCCTTTTGTTATGTGCGCTGACGTTTGAAGCTCCAAGTTCACACGGATGGTCCAATGCAGAGGGGGCTGGCCCCCGCCAAAACAAACCACAACGTTCAAATATAAAATTCTGCCTATCCATGTTAAGTTCCAGCCGTGGCCCAATGGTCGGGCCGCCCGCCTTTGTCTGCCCCGACCCGAGGTCGAACCTTGCCGCGAACACATAAAATTTTTGAAACGCCATTTAGTTTGGATCTTGGGGCCACGTTACGGCCTCCGGGCTGGCCACGTGGTGCCCTCGAATTGGCCACCTGCGGAATATTCTGTAGAACATTTTGTGGAATATTATCTTTTTAATAAAAATTTTATAAAGTCAAAACTGGCCATTTTTTAACTGAAATTAGAAAACTTCAAAGCTGAATAAATTTCTCATACAAAGTCAGTTTTCAGTGCCGTTCACATCTACAGGATCGTTTTTCCGAGCTCTTTCCAGCCGTTCTGGTTTGGACCAATTCTGAGCAACTAAGTTTTTGAGCATTTTTTCACAAAAGACTTGATCTCCTGATCACACCTCCCAAATGGGAAGCTTTTGGACCCCAAAATCTATCTGATTACTGAAACTGATGATGTGGAGACTGATTCTCCACTCTTCCACCCCTAAATAACTGAAATCTACCCGATTTCATCAAATGGAGCTTTTGAGAAAATGATAAACTATCTCTGGAATCAACTGATCGACCATTGCTAAGATTGACGGAGTCATGATGAAAATTATTAAAATTTGCAAAACAACAATTGTAATCTGCAGAAAACAAACTTTTTCTACACTGATCAAACTTCATAGAAGACTTAAAATAACTTTCACCTTGCAAACTTTTCCCATTGCGAATTCGACCATACTGAAACTAACTTTTTCCCATGCTGAATGGTGTGTCCTCCTTGCTTGCACTGCTTGGCTTTGACACTTTATTCACTACATTGGCTGATCCAAAAGGTAATTTGCACAACATAGCATCATCTTCTTTCAAAGACAAACTGTTATCAAACTGAGACTTGTTATTAGCAACATCATAAAAAGGTGAATGCTCAAAATTTGGTCGTTTCAACATTAACAAAGTTAGACTTTGACTTGCACTAACTAATCTTTTCAATTGACTTGCATGGAGTAAAGAAGATTCTAGCTTCTTCTTGTGAGCTTTCACAATGTACTCTTTACCATATTTGAACAAGTGATACTTGTTTTCATGGCGATGAAAGATGGCCTTCCTGTAAAATAAGTAAGGACTTCCCAAAACAATACCTGAGGTATCAAACGACACCACATCAAGTTCAACTGTGTCAATAAAGTGTGCAGTTATTGCAAAGCGCAATATGCACTTTCTTGAGACTTGTAAGTTGGCATCCTTGCATATCCATCCAAGTGGATAAGGCTTCAGATGGGGAATGGTCTCAAGTTTAAGCTGCTTGACCAAGTCTGCAGATATAAGATTCATTTATGACCCACTGTCAAATAGTGTGTTAATTTTGGTATGTTTTGAAATTACCCTCACATGTAAGAGCTCTATCCTCCTCTTTTCTTCATGAGAATCTTTGTGACAATTTAAAGAGCTAGAACTGGGAATTTTGTCTTGCACCACTTCTTTCCCCTTAATGTTCTTTAAAACCATGGCTATGCTTTTTGTCTCATCTCCTGAGTCTGACCCTAAGTCTTGCTCAACTGTTGCTACAATTTTCTCCTTTTCTTTGGTCTTGTTTTTATTCTTGTATTTTTTTGGTTTCAGTTCAGGATGAAGCTTCCAACAATGATCTTCATCATGACTTGTCTTTGAACAGTTCTTGCAAAAGAACTTTCCTTTGTCTTTTCTTGAATTTGCAACTCTTTTCTTTCATTTGTTTTTGAAATTACTATCCTCATCAAAAGTATTCTTTCCTCTAGCTTCTAAATGTGTAGCCTGCACACAGACTTCATCTAAGCTGGTAGGATTGAACATTAGGATAGTATGTTGAAGGTAATTGTGCAAACCTCCTATGTATTTTAACAAGGTGTCTTGACTTTGTAAGTCTACCCCAAGTAGAAGTGCTCTCCTTCTAAACTCTTGGGTATAATCTTGCACATTTTGACCCTTAAGTTGCCTAAAATTTTGCCAATTCATGATTTCTTTCTGAATATGAGCAAGAGGATAAAATTGTTTCTTAATAGCTGTAATAAACTCATTCCAAGTTAGAGTTATCTTACCATGCTTTTTGATTTCCTCCTTGGTCTTGGCTTCCCACCAAACCAAAGCTGCTCCATCCATTCTCAAAGAGGCTAATTGGATTTTTGTGTCATCATCATGCAAATTCTAAATTCTTAGATAGACTTCCAACTGTCTAATCCAGTTATCCAATTTTTCTGCATTCACATCACCATTAAACATCGGCAACTCAAATTTTACATCAAGCTTTAACAAAGGATTTTTAAGAGATGTTTTTGGTTTGTGTGACTGATTAACAGAAGTTGAAGAGGATGATGTGGAGGAAGAGGATGACGATGGAGATGAAGGATCACCATTTCCTCCATTCCCTTTCTTAGACTTATCCTTGTCTTTCTTCCCTCCTGAAGAATCTCCTTCTTCTCTTTGGTTTCTAGACCCTTCTCCAGCAATCCTATCATTTCTCTCCTGATAGAGGATCCTAACCATCTCAGTCATGTCCAAGAAAGCTTTTCCAAAGATTCTTTCTTCTTCCTTGGGATCCATTTCTTCATGTACTTCTCCTTCTCTTGAAGACATGTTTGTGGCTGATTCTAAGGCTAATGAGGATGAAATGGAAGGTGGATATAATGGCACCCTAGCCCTCCTTGGTTGAGGATTATCTTGTTCTCTCACCAATTGACCTTCCCCTCTTTTCAATTTCAGCCTAGTAAGCATCACATTTGCAGAACAACACAATTTTTCCATGCACAAAATTTCACAAATTTTTTTAGCACAACCTAAGCTCTGATACCAATCTGATCTAAAATGTGTGAAAAAAATATTTCTTATACAAAAATAGATAGTAGGGGCTTTTACTGGTTATTTCACCTTTACTAGAAAGGATGAAACTAGAAGCTTCTGGCCCTCTTACTGCCTCTGCTTAAAGAAATATAAAGTAAACACTAAAATGATCCGTCAATGAAAGTTTTTTTGTTTTGTTTGCAAAGTATTCATTAACCAATTTTTATGTGTGAATAAGAAATTTCAAGTATTCTGCAATGGAAGTAATGTGGTTTGAAGTGGAACAAATGTGTTTTGATCACTGTATAAGTCTCATTGTGAAAAGAAGACTTATTAAAAATTACTGTTTAATATAGTAAACTCTAGAATTAAGCAGCAAGAATGCACAACATAATAGTAAGCATTTGTTTAAGCAGTTCACCCCTCTCTTGGGCTACCTCTGCTGGGTCCAAAAGCCTCCAAATGGGATTTTCCCTCTTTTATTAATGCTCAAAATAAGTATTACACCATGAAGAAAGCCTCAAAAGGCTAAAATAGCTGCAAATTCAGAAACAGAGTACTGGAAACACTAAAAATTGACTATTCATTCACCTCAAATAGATGAACATAGCCCAATACAGCTGATCTTTCACCAAGCCCTGGTGGCTCCACAAGAAAATACGCTGATAAAATCATTGAAAGAGTGCCCTGATGGCTTTGCAACCTATTCCAATAGCTTCATAATGCTTCAATACCCCCAGAACAAAAAAAAAATCGTTCTAAAAGGACTTCCCTAGCCAAAGTTATGACTAACTGAAGTTTGCCCAGTGTCCCCTTGAAAAGCTCCACTAAATGTGGAGCAACTCCAGATAAGTCCGCTAAATAGGGGGACGAGCGCTAAATTTTAGGCATTCCGCCATACTGACTGCCAGTTAAAGGTGCTAAGAAATAAGGGTCACGGTTCATATGACCACACCCGTCGGAAGAGTTGTTATATAACATGGAGCTAAATGCGGCATGTATTAATGTTGGAACAACATAATAAAAAAATGTGATAGTCCCCCGGCGGAAACCACATGACCACGTTGCCTTTTGTTATGTGTGCTGGCATTTGAAGCTCCAGGTTCACGCGAATGGTCCAATGCGGAGAGGGCTGGCCCCCTTTTGGGCCTCGCCCAAACAAACCACAATGTTCAAATATAAACTTCGGCCTATCCATGTTCAGTTCCAGCCGTGGCCCAATGGTCAGGCCGCTCGCCTTTGTCCACCCCAACCCGGGGTCGAACCTTGCCGCGAACACATAAAATTTTTGAAATGCCATTTAGTTTGGATCTTGGGGCCACGTTGCGGCCTCTGGGCTGGCCATGTGGTGCCCTCGGATTGGCCACCTGCGGAATAGTCTATAGAATATTTTGTGGAATATTCCATAGAATATTCCCAGAATATTCTGTGGAATATTCTCTTTTTAATAAAATTTTTATAAAGTCAAAACTTGCCCTTTTTTTTTTTACTGAAATTATCAAACTTCAAAGCTAAATAACTTTCTCATACAGCGTCAGTTTTCCGTGTCGTTTGCATCTACAGGATCGTTTTTCCGAGCTCTTTCCAGTCGTTCTGGTTTGGACCAATTCTGAGCAACTATTTTTTTGAGCATTTTTTCACAAAAGACTTGATCTCCTGATCAATTACAAATGAAGGTCCTTCAGTGACAGGATTACGTGACTTCATATATATTTTGAAGAAATTTTCTTGTGAGTATGTGAAAATAGTACACAATACATTATACCTAAGACTCTATATATAGGAAACAAAATATGATTACCACCATATAGTTTTTACTTGGGAGCCATGGATTGAGGATTTGAAAAGAACTTAGGTGGCCTAGAGGATTCCTTGGACTACTATACTAGAACAAAGAAGGGAGTAGGAGCCGACATGGGATGCAAAATCATGAAGGTGCATGGATGGAGAGTCGCATTCCCAGATTTTTTCATTTGAGGGTTTGAAACCTCCAAAACATAAAATTGTCTTCTTGAATATGGATGGGTGAATAACCAAATATCATCATGAATTCTTTATGACACATCCAGGGCTTTGAGCATCTAAATTATTCCTGCAAGGTTTGATTGAATTTCCTGCAAAGTGTCTTGAAGTTGATGAAGAGTAGAATGAGTGTTGCACAACTCGTTAAAATCCATACAAACCCCAGGTTATCCCCTCCGAAATAGGATGAAAATCAGGGGTTATACCAAATGTAGATTAAGGATCTGAGCTTGTAGAGCGTCTTTTTACAGATCTCACAATTTTAATACATTTATATTCATTTGATTAATGAAAATAGACTTGAGGGGTTTTTCCCAGTTGGGTACCCCTAGAAACAATATTGTGCATGTATGTTATTTATTATTTCATGTCTGAGATTATCATTCTAAATTTTGAATTGAATTCTATAGATCAGTAGAGTAGATTTGTGTCTCTTGATTTATATTAAATTTTTTTGAGTATTTGCAATTATATAACCATATTTCTACATGGTATTAGAGTATGATCCACATTAGAACATGAATTTTGAAGTTTTTTCTCAGGAGGTTCGAATTTGTAGCTTCAGCGTAGCTGTATGTTGGGAAAAATACTTTCAACAAACTAAGATTAGAGTATGCCTCGGAAGGCAGCTCATATTTCATTGCTTGGAAGGATCACATGGAGGCGATGCTTGATGAAAATGGATTGCTGGAATATTTCAAGACATACATTACAAAACCAGGATCAAATCATGCTCAAAACCCGACCCAATGGAAGAAATGTGTAGCCAAGGCGAGGAGAATCATCTTGGAGGGAGTGCGAGACCACATTGTCTCAAATATTCATGGGAAAAAATCCTTTCGCAGTGTGGAAGGCACTAACAGAGTGTTGTAGCTCCTACAACACCCTCCAAAAATACAAAAAATCATAACACACACTTCAAAATTTTTGGAGCCCCTTTGAAACTAAAGAAGGAAAAAGCCAAGTAAAGTTTTTAAGAGCAAGTCGCTAAGTCGCGGATCCATGATTTGCGACCCATGCGACCTATGCGACTCTGCGACCTTAAGGTCGCATAGGTCGCCAGGTCGCAAGAGTCAGAAGTCAGGAAATTTGCGACCTTGCGACCCAGCGACCTTAAGGTCGCAAGGTCGCAAGGTCGCAAAATTAAGCATTAGGGGAATTAGCGACTCAACGACCTTTGCGACCCAGCGACCTTAAGGTCGCAAGGTCGCAAGGTCGCAAACTGACAACTTGCGACCTCATTTATTGTCCGCACGTGCGACTCCTTTTTATAAGGGCAGGTCGCTAGGTCGCATTTGTGACTCGCGGCGAAAATCTTGGAATTGCTCTGACAGGTCGGCTGGCGTATTTTCTTCCGGGTAAGTTGCCATTTCCTCCCTATGTTTCCTTTCCCAGCATTTCTTGCTAAAATCCAGCCACCCCATGGCCTTAATTACTCGCCGGTGAGCAGATGGGGTTTCCGGTTGAGTTTTACTCTTGTTTTGTTTCTCACAAACCCCAGGGTCACCTGTCTCTTGCCAAATTCCTCATGGCTGTGCTTTATTTCTAGTTTAGACCCTTTCCAGCCGCGTATTTTTTCCGTTAAGGAGAATTTATCCGCAAAACCGCGCGCGCTCGAAACCCCCGAAGAAAGTCGAGGCACCGGCCCCAACGACCCTGCCGCAAGGTCGCAAGGCCGCGCGACCCCTCGATTAGCGACTACGACCCCGCGACCTGCCCAAGGTCGCAAGGTCGCGTGTAGTTATTTCAGATCACCCCGCGACCAGAGCAGTTAGTTAAACTCTGCATGTGTAGACTTTATTTAGCCGTTATCATCATGTCTTTCTCATCCTGGGATTCTTTCTTGAATGCAACAGGTGAATTTAGAGCATACACGGTACCGGTCCTCTCCGACTCTAGCAATATGGCACCCCGGGTATCCCGAAGGAGAAGTAAGCAGGTGGTGGAGGAAGAGTCAGACACAGACATACAAACATCTCCTCCACCAATATACAGAGACACCCTTTGCACCTTCGCAAAGGAAGACAGCCTTAGGTGGTATGAAGTATACCGCGAGTTCGCCATAACAGAAGATGAGTTTCCAGAAGATCTCCCGGACCGGGAAGTATACCTGAAGGTCAAGAAATCCAAATTGCACCTAGCAGGGTCACACCCCGCCATCTTTCCGTGCCCATAAATGTTAGACTGGATCATACAGAAGATGGATCCTAAGAATTTCGCAATCCGAGATAGTGGAGGTAAAGCTTTTGCAACGCTGGAGAGCTCAAAAGCACAGGTCTACTACTCGCTCCCCAAACCAGAGGTAAACTTCACCCCGAGATGGTTTTCTGAAAATGAAGTGCCGATGGTTGATACAATCAGAAAATGGTGGGCAGAACCAGATAAATTTAAAATCAAAAAAGACCAGGAGTACCCGGTGGCCAGTCTGAGGAAGGTGTATAAGTTAGTGGCCGCCATGCTGTGCAGAATATACGGGCGTTCGGACGCCACCACTTTCAACGGAACATGGGAAACCATTATGGAACACGTAACAGTACACGGCACTCGGTTCAATTGGGCTGGTATATTAATGGGCTCCATGCACACAAATTTGGCTTCAGCTTTAGCCCCAGATGAGGGAGCGTCGTCAGAATTTTATATGGCTTCATATTTATTAGATGTTGTCTGTGCCCAGCTGCATGTTGAGGGATGGCCACATAACTGGGACTCCGAACAGACCCAAGAAATCCATTTGCAGACCAAGGTATTCTGGTAATCCAGGTACAAATCAGATATTGAGCAAATCTCTCATATATTCATTCTCGCCCTTTACAGGAAACTCTTTGGTCAAGACACCCCCTGCATGTCTTGGCGAGCAATGGAGACACTAGGTCAGGTGGCACACTAGTTTCCATTCGCCGAATTTACAATCATCCGAGTATTTGGCTCATTCAAAGCACCACATGCTCTACCTAAGTTTATTACCGATAAGGTGCTCATGCAGGAGGTATGTTCCCAGATGACCTCGGGCTTCTCCAATGTCCTTTCCAAAGGGAAGAAGAAACGTTGGCCCGCTCTACCTCTCACCATTGGTGCTTATACAGTCAAGGACTTCAGAGAAGTAGGGCGTGAAGGGGAAGAGATAAAAAGTTACCACTTCAGAAATCTGGATTGCCGAACTTATGACCCAGTCAGGATAGTTCCTGAGCATTGTAAAAGGGCCAATTTTAGATGGAGTTATCAGCATGTCGAGCGCCCAGCAGAGGACGAAAAAAGAAACTGGTACAACGCAGACAGGCATCTAGCTCCAGGGATCGACTCTGACCGAGAAGAAGAGGATCACCAGAATTTAGAAGATAGAAGTCATAAGCTTGGAGGCTCTTCTTCTGAAGATGGGCAGAGAACACAGACTCAAGACGCGCCCGACACTCCTGACGTCATCAGTGAGCAAGCCCAAGCCAAGAAGGAAGAGGAAAAGAAAATGAAGGAGGATGAAGAGAAACGTAAGAAAGATTCCAGGACAGAGCGAAAAAAGAAAAAGGAAGAGGAAAAGGAAAGACAGGAAAAGGAGGCACAGGCGACGGCAGAAAAAGCACTTAAGGAAGAACTCAACAAAGTCGATCGTCAAAAGAAGGCAGAACAAGCCGCCGCGGCAGAGCGAAAGAGAAAAGCTGAAAAGGAAGAAGAGGCAGAGGCAGAACGCAGGAAGAAGGAGGAACACGACAAGGCAGAAGCTGAGCGCTGGCAAAAGGAGAAAGAAAAGGATCAAACACAGGATGAGGAGGACGAGCTAATAGACGACATTGACATATCTCCCCTGGATATCCCTTCAGGTGGCGCGAAAAGTACCCTCAATGTTGATGATTTTCTCGGGGAGCAAGAAGAAGAAGTCTTCGACCTGACCAGGTTAACATTTGACCAATTCTCTTTCAAAATACGGCAGGAGAAAAGGAAATCCTTCGCGCAAAGCCATCCCGCCATATCTACGGTCGCCACTGGAAAGGACATAGTCCCAGATACAAGGACTAACCCTGTTATGATAGCGTCAGCAGGCACCGCTTTTGCCGCAGCTACAGAGGAAAATGTCACTAGAATGAGCAGGGAGATTATTTCCCTACAGAACAGGCTAAAAGCAGCGGAGCAGGAGAAATCAAGACTAGAAAGTGAGATGCTACAGCTCCAAGGTAAGCCCGCCCAAGTGAATGAGGTCCCACTGGCGGTCAGGAAAGAGTGTGATGTGTTGGAAATGACCATGAGGCAAGTATATAAGGAAATGCTCACCCTAAAACAAACAGTGGCCCCGTTGGCAGAGGCACGAGAGAAAACCAAACAGAAGCATGAGCAGCTCAGGGAAGCCTCGGCAGCTTTGGACAAAATGATGAACTGGACAGCGCAGTATCAGCAAGCTCCCAAAGATGTGCCTAGGAAGGATTGGAGTCATACACAAGAAGCCAAAGTACAAATTCGGATGAATATGCAGTCCAAAGACAAGCTGGCCAAAGATTTGGACAAAGTGATGTCTGCATATAATCACCTGATCAGTGGTATTGACTCCATGAACGCTCTTCATCACATTCTGTCATTAGGGGCACTGGATGAAACTAAAGATTGGGAGCAGGTAGAGCAGGAAATTCAGTCTTTTCTGCAACCCGTGAGACAAGCTGCTGCCGCACCAGAATTCGAGGCATCACAAGAGAACCTAAATCGGTTGCTTGTCACTCCAGTACAAATCTATACCAAGCTTGCCTCCCTCTCAATCCTGATCTCTCAGAAGAAGGAGACTCTGGTACCGAACGCCCTAGAATGTATGCATCGAATAAAAGAGGAAACCCCTCTTGTCGCTCCTATAACGGCATATTACCAGACTTGGCGAGATTTCCTCAAGGGCAAGAAAATTGACGTTCCAGAAACCTCAATCACGCAACCACCTCCATAGCTAAGCTTTTCAGGCGCAAGTCGCGACCGTCCCCAGGTCGCAGGTCGCACCGGCACACAGGTCGCAAGTCGCACCGACGCCTAGGTCGCAGGTCGCAATCTTCTGGGTCGCAGGTCGCATGTTCGGCAAAGGTCGCAGAGAAGCTGAACCGTCGGGAAGTTGAAGCGTCGGAAAGCCTGAGGGCGTTTCTTGAAACTATAAATACCCCTGTGGGTCACATAGTTAGAGGGCTGCTCTTTTTTAGACTGAAAGACAATATTGCATTGTAACTGAAGAATCATACTCTTGGCATATGTAATACAATACATGTTAAAACCCCTTTGATTGGATGATGTGTTTAGCTGTGACAACACTGTGTGTATTCTGCTTACAGTTTCAAAATATCTTTTGATTAATGAATCTGTGTTATTAATAGTATCATTCATGCACCATAGCTATCTGTGATTGTGTTGATGATGCTCAAGTTTATTATTTACTCTTATGATGAATGTTAATGAACTGTTTTATTAGCGTTTCGTTATATCTTTCGGAAAGTTAAGGGATATTCTTGCCATAAAGAACTGTTTCTTTGGTGGTCAGATTATCCTGCATGCATACCCCATAGATGTGTTGCTAACGACACTTCCTGAGTGTATGCATTTTGTTTATTACCTTGCTACGCACAGTGTCATTATTGGTATGATACATCAGTCATGTATTCTGTATCATGTGAATAAGTGTATGTTTGCAGTTTCAATCAGGTTGCTCGAGACTGAAGAGAAAGTCATTTAAGTGGTAGCCGGACCCACACCCCGGATGGGATCCCTACTCCAAACGGTTCAAAGTCTAATTGGGACTTTCTACCGGGGAGATCCCCTACTGTTGGCCGGACATATTTTCCCGTCAACAGATTTGGCGCTAGAAGGAGGGCCATGGCATTCCTCCCAGCATACGACCGATATTCCGTCACAAACTCCCCGCCGGGAGGTCACAAATAACGAACCTCCTCTTCCCCCCTTAGAGGATATTCCAACGGAGGCGGCTCGATACTTTGAAATCACTAATGAATAGTTGAGATCCTTACGCCCAGTTGCCCGTAATCTCGTCAGGGATTTACGATATGCCCCCATCATGGAATTTCTAGCTCACACTAGGACCCCTACTGAGAACATCACTCGTAATGGTGTGCTTGTCAGCACCATACCTGAACTCGTAAACTCCATGATTGAAGACCTCGGGCGGGCAGTCCAGGAAAATGACCCCATTCTTCAAGATAGTGAAGGTTTCCCTGATACTGAACCTTTCCCTGAACCTCAGCCTGACTTACATCAGTGGAACGACAACCAAGTGTACGACCTGCGAGAAGAAGGAGAGGGGGGTCGAAGGAACGAAAGAGAAGTTAACACAGCCCGAAGAAATGTAAGAGAAGGCAATAGGCCCCGAAGAAATGAAGGTGGGGTTAATAGGGGTCACGGACGTGGAGGTAGAGGAGATATGGTCCACGGCCGGAGACATCACAACAACCATCATCACCACCAAAACCAAAATAGACCCCCTCTCCACAACTGGGAGTACCTTAGAAATATGAATAACCGTGAAAGACACCGAGATGAGCACTCTCGCCATCAGGACGGAGCATCAGTGTCAGGGACGGGAAGTGAATCCGAGGCCGAAACTCGATATCATCAGCGCCCCAGGAGGGTGCAGCCCCTAGCCTGGATGGCTCAATCCCCATTGGCTCTTTTAGGTCCTCTCCATGATATGCCTAGACACCCGGAGAAGCATCTTCCTAAATTTGATCCTGAGAAAGGTACCTCAGCGGAAGATCATATTAGTAGTTTCTATCCGGCCCTACAAATCATGAGAGTTCAGTCTGATGATGTCGCTTGTCGACTGTTCCCACACACTCTTGTTAACCTTGCGGCCACCTGGTACTTTCCCTACCCAGTGCTTCTATTACTTCATGGGACCAGTTCCGTCACGTGTTCCTGCAAAAGTTTGCAGAGGATAAAACACCCTCTATGCTCCTCACAGAGTTAAGCACCATCAAGTGTCACAGAAAAGAGAAGGTTAAAGACTTTAACCAACGCTTCGCCACAATATTGCAAAAATTTCCCCCAAACTTAGCTTTGGACGATTCTATCACCATCGACTACTACACTAAAGCTCTCCCTAGGGATATTGCCGTTTTCGTCAAATGTGAGGCCCGCGCTACCCTTACAGCAAATTACGCTGCTGCTCTCGCGGTAGAGAAGGACATGTTGTCGATAGGAGTCATGGACCATGAAGGAAAAGATGATCACAAACCAACCACTAAAAAGGGTCAGTCTTCCACCCCTAATAGAGAGAGAGAAACTTTTGATTTCGAGAGTATGGCCAAGACCCTCAAACTTCTAACGAATGAGGTCTCTGACTTAAAGAGAAAGGGCGTTGAAACCTCAACTACAAATAAACCTCCAAAACCCTTTTTCAAGAAAAGTAATCCCAACACCAGCAGACCTCCGTCAAACTCCAGTGCCGCTCTCAACGTGGAAGAAATAGGGAAAGACAATTTTTGCTCGTTTCACTAAGCTGCCCATTTCGAAAAAACGTGCCCGCAATGGATTGGCAGCATGACCGCAGTGGTTAATCAACTTTTGGATGACCAAACTCCGGGAAACCAGATAGAGGATGATGTTTCTGATCGAGATGAAGGTTCGCTCCTAGATGGGGAATCAGGAGCCTCTGTCTTAACTTTTGATATAATCCGCGGGGGGGAGAGTCTTGTTCCCATTGACATCAACATGGCATGCAGTCCCAAGGCTCAGCCCACTCGAAACTATAGTCTTAGAAGCAAAGGATCTGTTCCCGAACAATCTTATGAAGACAAGAAAAGGGCTTTCCTGAGGAAAATTCTTCCCCCTGGAAATGAAGGACACGCTACGCCGAATAAGCCCACAAATAGCAACAGCAAAGCAAGTCACAAGACTAAGCTCCCGGTAGAATCCTCGAAAACCACTATCGAACCTAGTCCCCAAACCGATACTAGCTACAACATAGTGGAGGACATGAAAAATACCAGAGCTAATATCTCACTCTACGAGCTGGCCCGCATCACAAATCAAAAGGAGCTTATTTTAAAAGCTTTCGCCAACAACCAAAATACGAAAACTGTGAGCAATACATCTGCACAAACCAGTCCAGATATCCAATCTATAGTGAACGCTGTCAACGCGAATTCGAGAGGATCCACCCCTCCATTCCTCTTGTCTTTTGAGATGTTTAATTTTAACGTTCACAATTGTCTCGTTGACTCTGGTGCATCCACGAATGTCATGCCTCTATTTGTGTGCAAGAAACTCAACATCCTCCCAGAGAAAATTGACGCAAAAATCATTCAACTGGACAGATCACAAGTACCAGCAGTTGGAGAATTAAACAATGTCATCATTCGCCTCTCATCCGACTCTAGGGTCCATCAATGTATTGATATTGTGGTTGTTGACATCCCTGAAGCTTATGGTGTGCTGCTTAGCAGGGACTGGTCTAGCAAGTTGCAAGGATACTTTGCCACAGATTGGTCCCACTTATGGCTACCTTACAAGGGGAGAAATAACCAAATCAAAGTCGAAAGCGAACCATACATGAAACATACTGTAACTGATTTGGATGCCACAAATGAACCCATCAGCTTTGCCCAAGAGGAACTCGGGATGTGTTTCCTGGAGTCCATTTTTGGATGCTATCGACCTCCTCAGTCTTCAGTAGGCCCCGAGGTCCTTTCTGAAATGACGCTCGTCACAGAGGAACAAGCCCAAACTGTCTCACACCAAGCCGAAATTCCTCCGCAATCCATTACCCCCAAGGATCCGGAAAGCAACATATGGACCTTGTATTACGACGGTTCCAAGAATCTCGATGGTTCTGGTGCTGGCTGCGTTTTGCTTGATCCGCATAAGAAAAAGTTCTTAGTCTCTTGTCGACTTGAGTTCCAATGCACTAACAACACTGCCGAGTATGAAGCTTTGATCCTTGGGCTTAAAAAGGCGCTGGATTTGAGGGTAAAATTCTTACGGGTCATTGGAGACTCCGAGATTATCACTCGGCAGGTACGCAATACTATTCACTGTTTGTCTCCACATTTGAAGGCGTATCAGCAAGAGGTATGGCGATTAATTTCTGCTTCTGACGCTTTTGGAATTAAATCTGTTCTAAGAATGCATAACACAGCGGCGGATACTCTAGCTAATGCTGTCGCTAGGTTTACCCCTTTAAGGGACGGTTTTTCTATTGAAGTTATGTATAAACCCTCCGTGCCAGACAATATCACTAATTTGCGTGTTTTTGATGATGATCAACAGGTGCTGGAATTTATGTGCAACTCAGAGATATTCAAAGACGCTGCTATAGATGAAGATGAGCACGACCAAGCTATGCAAAAGGAGTACGAGCAAGTCAAAGGAAACCCTATGCCTAAAGGGGTGGTATCGCTGGAGAAGCTTTTCGATCTGCAAAATCGGTTCCGTGGGCCCCCAAATGCAAAAGTACAGAGCTCGATCTTGGCTCATCGACAAGTGAACTTGGGATCAGAAGATAATCCTAAATTCGTCAACCTGGGGAAAGACTGCACCCCCCAAGAGGCTCAAGATTTCACTCAGATATTTCGCAAGTATCGTGACGTATTCGCTTGGACATATGAGGACTTACGCACATACGATACTCGAATCATACAACATGTGATACCCATTAAAGAAAATGTAAAACCATTCCAACAGAAGCTTAGGAAAGTACATCCTACGATGGAGCCATTGATTCTAAAAGAACTCAAAAAACTTTTGGATGCCCGCATTATCTTCAAAGTTCGCCATTCCACATGGGTCTCCAATTTGGTTCCAGTACGGAAGAAGTCAGGTGAAATTCGCTTATGTGTAGATTTCCGAAACTTAAACCGGGCCTCGAGTAAAGATAATTACCCAGTGCCCCCTATGGAGCAGATACTACAAGCAGTGTCCAGCTCAGAAATGTTCTCCTTGTTGGACGGATTCTTTGGCTACAATCAAGTACTAGTGGCTGAACCAGACAGGTTAAAGACTACCTTTCGGACTAAGTGGGGAACCTTCGCGTACAGGCATATGCCCTTTGGATTAATCAACGCAGGGGCAACTTTCCAAAGAGCTATGGATATAGCATTTAGGGGTCTGATAGGCCAAAGTGTGGTGGTCTACTTGGATGATGTTACTGTGTTTTCTAAACATCGGGGGGATCATTTGCGTCACCTCAGACAGATCTTCGAAAGGTGCAGAAAATACGGTATCTCGCTCAACCCAAAGAAGAGTATTTTTGCTGTAGCAGAAGGAAATCTACTAGGTCATATCATAACCAAGCAAGGCATTGTCGTTGATCCAGAACGTGCGAAAGCCATTGCTCAGATTCCTCCCCCCAGCAGTAAGAAAGCAATGCAGTCCTTCTTGGGAAAGATCAATTTTGTACGTAAATTTATATCAGATTTTGCCTAGATAGTTAAGCCACTACAGGGAATGATAAAGAAAAATGCTACCTTCAAATGGAATCAGCCCGAAAAGGAAGCTTTCGACCAGATCAAGAGAGCTATAGCCGAAGCGCCTTCCCTCCAGAGCCCAGATTTCGACAGATATTTCAGCTTGTATACGTTCGCTTCGGATTCGTCCTTGGCAGCCGTACTCACACAAAAGGACAGAAATAACGACGAGCGTCCCATTTCATTCATGAGCACCGGTCTGCAGGGAGCTGAATTAAATTATCCCGAAATCGAGAACAGGCCTATGCGGTATATAAAGCAGTCAAACATTTCAGACCATACATTTTGAAAAACCATGTCACAGTTTACGTTCCCCACCCAGCTGTTCGCTCACTGTTCATGCAGCAGGAGCTGGGCGAGAGACGAGGGAACTGGGTTGCGTGTATGCAAGAATACGACTTAGAGTTTAAGCCAGCACGCACAGTTAAAGGACAAGGTTTATGCCAGATGGCTGCAGAGGCCGCAAGTTCCCAACAGAGTGAAGAAGATAATTGGGAACAAGAGATTGATATGTACCAAACTGACGTCTTGCCTCAGGTAAGGAACCCTTGTTGGTACTCGGATATTTCAGGATATTTAGCACACGGTACATTGGACCCCGCTCTAAATGCCCGGCAGAAACGTGCAATCAGACTCAAAGCTGCTCCTTACCAGTTAATCCAAGGGAAGCTTTTCAGGAAACATTCCGATGGGGTCATGTTACGTTGCCTGGAATATGATGAAGCTCAGAAGATCTTAATCGAGCTGCATGATGGACCAGCAGGAGGTCATTTTGCCGGGGATACTACAGCCCATAAAATAATGCGAGCAGGTTATTATTGGCCAACTCTTTTTAGAGATGCCCACGCATATGTTCAGAAGTGCGTTCAATGCCAGAAATTCGCAAACCGAGAAGCGCGCCCCGCCGCCCCTTTATTGTCAGTAGCAGTGGAAGAGCCTTTTCAACAATGGGGTCTAGACATCATTGGCGAGATCCTACCCCACTCTTCTAAGCAACACTGGTACATCCTAACAGCCACTGATTACTTCACCAGGTGGGTTGAAGCAGTACCATTACGCCAAGTCAACGATCAGGAGGTAATGCAATTTGTCATCCATTCCATCATCACCAGGTTTGGCGTTCCGACTTCCTTGGTTTTTGATAATGCAACATACTTTTCATCTTTTAAATTATATGATTTTGCTTTAGAAAATGGTATCGTTCTTAAACACTCTGCAAAATACTATCCCCAAGGAAATGGTCTAGCGGAATCAACCAATAAAAATCTGATTCGCATCATTAAAAAGACCTTACTGTCTCACCAACGCAACTGGAATAATGCTCTCCAAAATGCACCGTGGGCTGATCGCGTCACCCCTAAGTCCTCAATAGGCACCTCACCATATTTTCTCGTGTATGGGAAAGAAGCTATCCTCCCTCCCAATTTGTCTCTTCCCGCTCTGCAGTTGTCTCAAGAGTGTCATGGTACCCCTTGCCCCACCTTGCAAACCCGCATTGACACCCTGCTAAAATTAGAAGAGGAAAGGCAGAAAACCCGGGAGAAATTCGCCATCCACCAGAGTCGGATCAAGAAATGGTTCGATAAAAAGTCTGCAGGAGATAAAAAATTTGAAGTAGGAGATCTTGTCCTAAAATGGGATAAAGCTCACGAAGAGAAAGGAAAACATGCCAAATTTCAAGCACTATGGATAGGTCCCTTTCAGGTTAAAGAAAAGGTGGGTCCCCATACTTTCCGATTGCAAACTCTGGAAGGAAAAGTCGAGGTCCTCCCGGTAAAAGGGCATGACCTCAAACACTATTTTACTTGAATAGCCCTCAAAGGGCTGTTTTCCCCCCTGTATCATAAAAGTCGTTTTCTGTTCTTATTTAAAAAAAAAAAAAAAAAAAAAAAACTCTTTCTCTAACTCTTCAAAGAAGACCTTGTCTAAGCTACCCGCAACTGGCTCACTCCTTGAAGAGGTTCTATGATGATGAAAGGCCTTTCCCGCAAAACACGGGGCAGTCGAAACTCGCTTGTAATGGGCACCTAAAGATAGTACACGGCCTTACCAGAGTCTTCAAGCATAAGGAACCACCTAGTGGCTTCGAAGGGTGCAGGCAGAGGAGGTCTTGCATAGCAGCAACCGGATCGTGAAGGAACAGGGCTAACTCAAGAGAATTGCAGGTCATCCAGGAAAAACCCGAGTCCTCATATGAGACTAGGAGCAACCTATCTGCAAGAAAAATAAGTTGGGATCCCTCATCCGCCCAGGCAAAATATGCCCATCCAAATAAGTGCTGCAGGCACATTCTCAAATAAGTGCAATCGCACACAAATAAAGGGTAAAGGATTGAGAAAGGCTTCCTGCGCATAGAGGTGATGTAACGACTCCGCCGGGGTACTGACCAGGCTCGCTGGCAGCGGAGCAACGTTCATGACTCCTTAGGGAGTGACTCCGCCGGAGCCGAGAGGTTCGATGGCAGCGGTGCAACACCATGAGGACGAAATAATTGTACCGGAACCTGAAGTTGTCCAAGGTTTCCCCGACCCTCTCAATCCTGGAGCGTGAGGAATTAAAATTCGGTTGATCTGCACCGAATAAGCCAAAAGGCCAGGCAACTATGCGGGGTGGCAAAGGAAGGAAGGTGTAAACTCTGAGGTAAAAGAACAAGCTAGTATTAGACCCCTCCCTCCTCCCTCATCGACCCTTCATCAGCAGAGACTCTGAATTCATCCAGTGAATCGCCATTTGTTGTAGCTCCTACAACACCCTCCAAAAAATACATAAAATCATAACACGCACTTCAAAATTTTTGGAGCCCCTTTGAAACTAAAGAAGGAAAAAGCCAAGTAAAGTTTTTAAGAGCAAGTCGCTAAGTCGCGGATCCATGATTTGCGACCCATGCGACCTATGCGACTCTGCGACCTTAAGGTCGCATAGGTCGCAAGAGTCGGAAGTCAGGAAATTTGCGACCTTGCGACCCAGCGACCTTAAGGTCGCAAGGTCGCAAGGTCGCAAAATTAAGCATTAGGGGAATTAGCGACTCAGCGACCTTTGCGACCCAGCGACCTTAAGGTCACAAGGTCGCAAGGTCGCAAACTGACAACTTGCGACCTCATTTATTGTCCGCACGTGCGACTCCTTTTTATAAGGGCAGGTCGCTAGGTCGCATTTGTGACTCGCGGCAAAAATCGTGGAATTGCTCTGACAGGTCGGTTGGCATATTTTCTTCCGGGTAAGTTGCCATTTCCTCCCTATGTTTCCTTTCCCAACATTTCTTGCTAAAATCCAGCCACCCCATGGCCTTAATTACTCGCCGGTGAGCAGATGGGGTTTCCGGTTGAGTTTTACTCTTGTTTTGTTTCTCACAAACCCCAGGGTCACCTGTGTCTTGCCAAATTCCTCATGGCTGTGCTTTATTTCCAGTTTAGACCCTTTCCAGCCGCATATTTGTTCCGTTAAGGAGAATTTATCTGCAAAACCGCGCGCCCTCGAAACCCCCCGGCAGGCTCAAGTGCGACCTGCGACCTAGCGACCCGGTCGCAAGGTCGCAAGGTCGCGCGACTCCCTGATTAGCGACTCTGCGACCCTGCGACCTAGTCGTAAGGTCGCGAGGTCGCGTGTGAAGTTCTTTTGTAGATCAGCGACCCTGCGACTCCAGAGCGCAGTTAGTTAAACTCTGCATGTGTAGACTTTATTTAGCCGTTATCATCATGTCTTTCTCATCTTGGGATTCTTTCTTGAATGCAACAGGTGAATTTAGAGCAGACACGGTACCGGTCCTCTCCGACTCTAGCAACATGGCACCCTGGGTATCCCGAAGGAGAAGTAAGCAGGTGGTGGAGGAAGAGTCAGACACAGACATACAAACATCTCCTCCACCAATATACAGAGACACCCTTTGCACCTTCGCAAAGGAAGACAGCCTTAGGTGGTATGAAGTATACCGCGAGTTCGCCATAACAGAAGATGAGTTTCCAGAAGATCTCCCGGACCGGGAGGTATACCTGAAGGTCAAGAAATCCAAATTGCACCTAGCAGGGTCACATCCCGCCATCTTTCCGTGCCCAGAAATGGTAGACTAGATTATACAGAAGACGGATCCTAAGAATTTCGCAATCCGAGATAGTGGAGGTAAAGCTTTTGCAACGTTGGAGAGCTCAAAAGCACAGGTCTACTACTCGCTCCCCAAACCAGAGGTAAACTTCACCCCGAGATGGTTTTCTGCAAATGAAGTGCCGATGGTTGATACAATCAGAAAATGGTGGGCAGAACCAGATAAATTTAAAATAAAAAAGGACCAGGAATACCCGGTGGCCGGTCTGAGGAAGGTATATAAGTTAGTGGCCGCCATGCTGTGCAGAGTGTACGGACGTTCAGACGCCACCACTTTCAACGGAACATGGGCAACCATCATGGAACACGTAACAGTACACGGCACTCGGTTCAATTGGGCCGGTATATTAATGGGCTCCATGCACACAAATTTGGCTTCAGCTTTAGCCCCAGATGAGGGGGCGCCGTCAGAATTTTATATGGCTTCGTATTTATTAGATGCTGTCTATGCCCAGCTGCATGTTGAGGGATGGCCACATAACTGGGACTCCGAACAGACCCAGACAATCCATTTGCAGACCAAGGTATTCTGGGAATCCAGGTACAAGTCAGACATCGAGCAAATCTCTCATATATTCATTCCCGCCCTTTACGGGAAACTATTTGGTCAAGACACCCCCTGCATGTCTTGGCGAGCAATGGAGACACTAGGTCAGGTGGCACACTGGTTTCCATTCGCTGAATTCACAATCATCCAAGTATTTGGCTCATTTAAAGAACCACATGCTCTGCCTAAGTTTATTACCGATAAGGTGCTCATGCAGGAGGTATGTTTCCAGATGACCTCGGGCTTCTCTAACGTCCTTTCCAAAGGGAAGAAGAAACCTTGGCCCGCTCTACCTCTCACCATTGGTGCTTATACAGTCAAGGACTTCAGAGAAGTAGGGCGTGAAGGGGAAGAGATAAAAAGTTACCACTTCAGAAATCTGGATTGTCGAACTTATGACCCAGTCAGGATAGTTCCTGAGCATTGTAAAAGGGCCAATTTTAGATGGAGTTATCAGCATGTCGAGCGCCCAGCAGAGGACGAAAAAAGAAACTGGTACAACGCAGACAGGCATCTAGCTCCAGGGATCGACTCTGACCGAGAAGAAGAGGATCACCAGAATTTAGGAGATAGAAGCCATAATCTTGGAGGCTCTTCTTCCTCCAAAGATAAGAGAACACAGACCGGTACGGGGCCTGACACCGCGGATCAGCAAAGGGAAGAAGAAGCCCAAGCCAAGAAGGAAGAGGAAAATAAAATGAAGGAGGATGAAGAGAAACGTAAGAAAGATGCCAGGACAGAGCGAAAAAAGAAAAAGGAAGAGGAAAAGGAAAGACAGGAAAAGGAGGCACAGGCGGCGGCAGAAAAAGCACTTAAGGAAGAACTCGACAAAGTCGATCGTCAAAAGAAGGCAGAACAAGCCGTCGCGGCAGAGCGAAAGAGAAAAGCTGAAAAGGAAGCAGAGGCAGAGACAGAATGCAGGAAGAAGGAGGAACACGACAAGGCGGAAGCCGAGCGCCGGCAAAAGGAGAAAGAAAAGGGTCAAACGCAGGATGAGGAGGACGAGCTAATAGACGACATTGACATATCTCCCCTGGAGATTCCTTCAGGTGGCGCGAAAAGTACCCTCAATGTTGATGATTTTCCCAGGGAACAAGAAGAAGAAGTCTTCGACCTGACCAGATTGACATTTGACCAATTCTCCTTCAAAATACGGCAAGAGAAAAGGAAATCCTTGGCGCAAAGCCATCCCGCCATATCTACGGTCGCCACTGGAAAGGACATAGTCCCAGATACAAGGACTAACCCTGTTATGATAGTGTCAGCAGGCACCGCTTTTGCCGCAGCCACGGAGGAAAATGTCACTAGAATGAGCAGGGAGATTATTTCCCTACAGAACAGGCTAAAAGCAGCTGAGCAGGAGAAATCAAGACTAGAAAGTGAGATGCTACAGCTCCAAGGTAAGCCCGCCCAAGTGAATGAGGTCCCACTGGCGGTCAGGAAAGAGTGTGATGTGTTGGAGATGACCATGAGGCAAGTATATAAGGAAATGCTCACACTAAAACAAACAGTGGCCCCGTTGGCAGAGGCACGAGAGGAAACCAAACAGAAGCATGAGCAGCTCAGGGAAGCCTCGGCAGCTTTGGACAAAATGATGAACTGGACAGCGCAGTATCAGCAAGCTCCCAAACATGTGCCTAGGAAGGATTGGAGTCATACACAAGAAGCCAAAGTACAAATTCATATGAATATGCAGTCCAAAGACAAGCTGGCCAAAGATTTGGACAAAGTGATGTCTGCATATAATCACCTGATCAGTGGTATTGACACCATGAACGCTCTTCATCACATTCCGTCATTAGGGGCACTGGATGAAACTAAAGACTGGGAGCAGGTAGAGCAAGAAATTCAGTCTTTTCTGCAACCCGTGAGACAAGATGTTTCCGCACCAGAATTCGAGGCATCACAAGAGAACCTAAATCGGTTGCTTGTCACTCCAGTACAAATCTATACCAAGCTTGCCTCCCTCTCAATCCTGATCTCTCAGAAGAAGGAGACTCTGGTACCGAATGCCCTGGAATGTATGCATAGAATAAAAGAGGAAACCCCTCTTGTCGCTCCTATAACAGCGGATTACCAGACTTGGCGAGATTTCCTCAAGGGCAAGAAAGTTGACATTCCAGAAACCTCAATCACACAACCACCTCCATAGCTAAGCTTTTCAGGCGCAAGTCGCGACCGTCCCCAGGTCGCAGGTCGCACCGGCACACAGGTCGCAGGTCGCATTTGTCCCCCAGGTCGCAAGTCGCACCGGCGCCTAAGTCGCAGGTCGCAATCTTCTGGGTCGCAGGTCGCATGTTCGGCAAAGGTCGCAGGGAAGCTGAACCGTCGGGAAGTTGAAGCGTCGGAAAGCCTGAGGGCGTGTCTTGAATCTATAAATACCCCTGCAGGACACATAGTTAAAGGCGGCTCTTTTTTGGACTAAAAGGCAATATTGCATTGTAACTGAAGAATCATACTCTTGGAATATGTAATACAATACATGTTAAAACCCCCTTGATTGGATGATGTGTTTAGCTGTGACAACACTATGTGTATTCTGCGTACAGTTTCAGAATATCTTTTGATTAATGAATCTGTGTTATTAATAGTATCATTCATGCGCTATAGCTATCTGTGATTGTGTTGATGATGCTCAAGTTTATTATTTACTCTTATGATGAATGTTAATGAACTATTTTATTAGCGTTTCGTTATATATTTCAGAAAGTTAAGGGATATTCTTGCCATAAAGAACTGTTTCTTTGATGGTCAGATTATCCTGCATGCATACCCCATAGATGTGTTGCTAACGACACTTCCTGAGTGTATGCATTTTGTCTATTACCTTGCTACGCACAGTGTCATATATTGGTTTGATACATCAGTCATGTATTCTGTATCATGTAAATAAGTGTATGTTTGCAGTTTCAATCAGGTTGCTCGAGACCGAAGAGAAAGTCATTTAAGTGGTAGCCGGACCCACACCCCGGACGGGATCCCTACTCCAAACGGTTCAAAGTCTAATTGGGACTTTCTATCGGGGAGATCCCCTACTGTTGGCCGGACATATTTTCCCGTCAACACAGAGATATTCAATAATATCAATGAACATAGAAAATTGGCCCTCAAAGACAAACTTCGAAACATTAAGATGCAGAATAATGATACTATACCACAGTATCTCACCAGATTTAGACGACTTTAGGATGAGCTTGGAAGGTTTGGTTGCAGAATATGACCTCGCAAGCCTATATCTTCTAGGCCTTCCCAGAAGATGGCATAGCTACCTGAACTTTGTGAAGGAGAGGGATAAATTACCGAATTGGGAACATTTGTGGTCTGATTTTGTACAAGAAGAGTTTAGGTAGAATACCAAAGATGGAACCTCATCCAAGGGAGGATATGAAGAAAATTTTGCATTGGTTGGAAAGGGAAAGAATGGAAAAGGGAAAAAGTCTCAAACTAAACCAAAATATAGACAAGGGGGAAAGAAGAGAGACTTGTCCTAAATAAAATGCTTCAATTGTCATGAATTCGGGAGCTATCCTAGAAAGTGTCCAAACAAAAATTTTGGAAAGAAGAACTCGGGAGGAGCAACAGGTGAGGCATTAACATCATAGTTTGAGCTATACTTCACCCTTATCGCATGCATGGCCAACACAGTGATGGAGATTGTGTGGTACTTGGACTCAGGTGCCTCGTTCCACATTACAGGTTGTAGAGAGTTTTTCAGTGACCTAGAGGAGAAATATCGCCATATGCATATTGAGCTTGGGGATGATGAAAGGTACAATGCTACCAAGATTGAAACAATAATATTTCAAAGGGATTCAATATCTCCTCTTTGCCTCAAGTATGTCATGTTTGTTCGAGGATCAAAGAAGAATCTCATATATGTAGCAGTTTTGGAAGACCGTGGTTATGATGTGCACTTCAACAACGGGAAATCATTCTTGAGACACATAGCCACTAGAAAGGTGAAGCAGATCAGGGTTCTTATGAAGAACATGTACAATTTTAATGTGGAGGATTGTGCTACATTAAGAAGTAAGGCAGAGAAAGTGTAGAGTCACGATGTTAGTGAACTTTGGCACAAGAGATTGGGTCATTTACATCATTGGGCCCTGAAAATTATGAAGAAAATAACCACTGGCCTCCCTAGAGTAGCACTTGAGCAATAGGATGTTTGCGAAAGTTGTACCTTTGGGAAGTATGTGAAATCCAAATTTCATGAGAAAGATAGAAAAGAACATGCAGTCTTTGAAAGAGTCCACTCTAATGTTTGTGGACCTTTCTTGACAACCTCCACTGCTAGATAAACATATTTTGTTATTTTTATGAATGATTTCTCAAAGAAGTGTTGGATATTATTTATGCGGAAGAAGGAGGAGACATTCTAAAATTTTGTATAATTCAAGGCACAAGTTGAGAAATAGACCGGAAAGAAGGTGAAGGCTCTCAGGAGTGACAATGGAGGTGAGTATGTTTCGAATGACTTCAAGTAGTTATGTGCAAAAGATGGAATTCAAAGAGATTTGACAACACCCCACAATCCACAACAGAATGGGGTAGCTGAGAGGAACAACTAGAGATTTGTGGGAGATGCAAAATATATGCTACATGACTAAGGCCTACCACTACATTTTTGGGAAGAGCCATATAACACAACATTCTACTTGAAAAACTGGAGTCCTCATTAAATTCTTGGTATGATTTCACCCGTATGAGGCTTTCTCAGGGATAAATTTGAATGTGTCTCACTTCACGATTTTTGGAGCCTCTTTTTACTGCCATGTCTCCAAAGATTCGAGGAAGAAACTTGAGGCGAAAACATAGTTGGGAATTTTTATGGGTAACACCGAAACTCCACACAACTATCATGTGTACCTACCATCCCTTGGAATGACATTTGTGCAAAGGGATGTAAGGTTTGATTAGGATAAATCGATGCGGTGCTCTCTTGAGAGGGAGCTTCAGATCCTACCACAAGAGGATATTTTAGCTCCAAAGTGGGAGCCTCAATAAGTTGTGGAGCAACCACAAATAGAGGATAAGAGAGTGGAGACATCCACTCAAGTAGAAACATCCAGAGAAGGGAGAAAAATAACTAGGGGTGTTGATATACTTGTGCAAGATGCGAGGGAGAATGTGGGAGCTCCTTAAAATTTGCACAGACAAAGGATATCACCTGAGAGGTACACTGGCTACATGGCTCTAATGACCGAGATTTTAGAGAGTGATCCATCCTCTGCTGTTTTAAGGAAGCATTTGAGCAACATGTTTGGGTTGATGCAATGTTGGAAGAATACAAATCCATCGTGAATAAAAATGTTTGGGAACTGGTCCTAAGACCAGCAGATAAATCAATTGTGGGCTTGAGATGGGTCTTCAAGGTTAAGCATGTGTAAGAAAAAATCATAAATAAGTATAAGGCCAGGATTGTGGCCAAATTATTCTCTCAAGTTGATGGAATTGACTATGAGGAAACCTTTTCACCCATATCAAGGTTTTCATGCATTAGATCAATCATTGCACTGGTCTCACAAATGGGTGGAAGATCCACCAAATCGATGTAAAAACAACATTTCTCAATGGTTTTATTGAGAAGGAGGTGTACATAAATATACAATAAGGTTCTGAGACATTTGATCAATATTCTCATGTGTGCATGCTGAAGTGAGCATTGTACGGTCTCAAATAGGCACCCTGTGCTTGGCACGGTAAGATCGAAAATCATCTCACAGGATTGGGCTTCACCAAAAGTGAAGCAGATGCAAACCCCTATCATATCTTAGTATAAGGAAATTTACTTATAATTGTTTTATGTGTTGATGATTTAATATTAACAGGTGATGAACAGTTGATCAAATCTTGTAAGGAGGATCTTGCAAAGGTATTTGAGATGAAAGACATGGGTCTCATGCACTACTTCCTCGAACTGGTAGTATGGAAAGGTGATGGGGAATTGTTTATGTATCAAGGCAAGTATTCCACCGAGATAATACAGAGATTTCGCATGGAGGGTTGTAAACCCATGGAGACACCTAGATAGCAGCCAAGTGGAGGAAGGATATTGCCACTTTAGGTGAAGAGGTGGAGGCTACCATTTACCAGTAGTTAGTGGGTTCACTGATGTATCTTGTGAACACATGACTAGATATGTGCTATGCAATCAACCAGCTGAGCCAAGCTATGGTTGGATCGACCAAATTATATTAGAAGGAAACTAAGCATGTTTTACAGTACCTTAGAAGCACTACCCAGTATGGATTATGGTACAAGCAAATAGATGAAGTGAAGTTGTGTGGCTTCACATATGTAGATTGAGCAGGGATATCATCTGATAGAAAGAGTACATTAGGTGGAATTTTTAGTGTTGGGTCCACAACGGTTTCCTGGTACAACATGAAGTAGAGATATGTGGTGCTTAGCTTGGAAGAAGCAGAATACATGGCTACAAGTTGTTGAGGAGGTAAATCCCCTCTGCGGATAGAGGCGATCCCTACTAGCCCAGCAGGGGTCTAGCAACAATAAAAAATGTTACGATGCAAGTTCCTAGTTACGAATGAAAAGACTAGAGATAGAAGCCTACCTGGATTCCAACGCTATAATCTGAAGAAGAGAGTGTCCCCGTTCCTCAGCCTCGGCAGATCACGATCCTCCAATGATCTCCGTGGGTGGACACCTGCACATGCAAGAAACAAACAGATACAAGCATAAAATCCGGCATACGTAACTCAATATCAGTCAGAAAGGATACTACTCATATTAACATCATTGAAAACATAGTGGAACCATAATCGTAATCATTCATTAAATAACGATCGAAAGAGATTACAACCAAAGTTCTGATGTCGTGGTCTCCTTCGGATGGGTCTCCAGTCGTTCACGTCTCGCAAAGCTCGCCAGGGAAAGGGAAAACCTCTCCTGAGTCTTTCGACAATAGTCTCCTTACTTGAGTCGGCCTTAAGGGAGGAAAGAGGGCTCTTACAGCACAAAGGCTCTTGGGAATTTGGAGATTCAAAGCTTAGGCACTTCCAGACCATCAGCCCTTGAGCCCCTTCATCAATGGATGAAGGCTATATTTATAGACGAGAGGAGGAGGTTGGGATCCCTACAATAGTGGAAGGGAGGCCTTATCCTTTGGGAGGTTCCCCATATGGTGGAAACAAGAAGACAAAGGAGGAAGGTCGTGGTTATTCAGTCGAAACCACTCCTGATGACTCATCCACGAAGTTGTTGTAATCAAAACTTCGCCTCCTTTTTAAAAAAAATTTCCATAAACAGAGTGGCGCGGGTGCAACACTGGGACAGAGCGCCAATTGGCGCGGGCTCAGTGTTAATTTTCCCCCATCGGCGCGAGTACATAACGGGCTACCAGCGCCAAGGCAAAAACAGGTGTTTTTAGGGGTCTGCTCAGGAAATGATCAACAGAAGGAATGTTGTCCTCATGGAAAGGGATGAAATGATGGTATTTGCAAGGCATGACACTGCTTATTGGTCACAGAAACGACCCTCCAATGGGCGAGATGGGAATTGCAGGGACGGTGACAAATTATTGTGTAACACAAGTCAAGCAACATGTGAGACGATCTGGATGAGAAAGACACTCATTAGAGGAAGTTTTAGCCTAAAAGTGCCCATGTAATTTTTAATTTAATTTCCATGTCATAATATGTAAAGAAATCAGAATACTTTAAATTTAAAAAGAGGTACATGTAAAAATTTTGGAGGGAAAAGAAAAGAAAATAAAAATTTTAATTGTATTTTTTTCTTATCTCTTAATAGGTTTACTCAAATTTCAAGTGTAGACACTTGTTGGATGTGGAATTAAATTCCGCATCCAACAAATACCCATCATGCATACTTTTGAGAAGACCCACATTGATAAAAATTGAAGATACATTAAAAATGTGTTGAACACGCTTTTTTAGTGTATCTTCACATTTTATCAATGCGGGTCTTCTCAAAAGTATGCATGATGGGTAGTCATTGGATGCAAAATTTAATTCTGCATCCAATGAGTGTCTACACTTAAAATTTGAGTAAACCTATAAGGAGATAAGCCAAAAATACTATTATTTTATTATTTACCTATAAGGAGATAAGCCAAAAATACTATTATTTTATTATTTTTCCGTAGCAGGCCAATTTTAGGCTTAAATATCCTCTAATGTTTGGAAATGTTTGGTCAGATGATGGATTAAATTGTTATCTATTGGGATAATCAAAGTTGCATTAAGCTCTCTAAGAATCTGGTATTTCACGATCGATCGAAGCATATAGATATCTACTATCATCATTTATGGGGCTGTGTGCAGGGACAGATAATGTTTCTCCAATACATTCCGACAAAGGAACAAGATGCTAACATCTTGACAAAGGCTTTGTCAAGAGGGAAGTTCGAATTCCACAGGTGAAGGATAGGGGTTGTTGATAACCCCTTTCTTGTTGAGAGGGAATGTTGAGAAGTGCAACAAGAAAGGCAGTGTAACAAAAGGTTGTAAACTAGTTTGAGTATACAAGTGTTGAATGCAGTGAGATGATGAATCCTTGGAAATTGCGTAATCAATTGGATGAAAATTCCTAAAAAATAAGGGCTAATTCTATAGGATTTGTGCAAGTTAGTAGGGGCTCAAGCAGAGGCAAAAATGGACTAAGTTCGGGTTAGAGCTTCTCATTGAGCAGAGAGATTGGTTATTCACTTGCATGTTGAGCTCAGATAGAGCTAGAAATTGTAATACATCTCTATTTATCTGATCAATATAAAGAGGTTTGAGGGGTTTTTCCCATTTGGGTTCCCCTAGAAAAAATATTTTGCATGTGTTTTATTTCTTGTTGCATGTCTGAGATTGTTGTTCTAAAATGTGAAATGAATTCCATAGATCAATAGAGTAGAATTGTGTCCCTTGATTTAGATTAAAAATTATTGAGAAGCTGCTATTATATCACCATATTTCTACAATAAAGGGAAATGAATCATCGATTTATAACTCCTTACTACCATCCCAACCAAAATGATCCATTAATAAGAGCCAAAGGACACTCATGAAGTAGAGGGCCTCTTCCACTCACAAATGTGAGTGAAGGGGAACCTACTACATTTTGTTGTTGAAAATGGGAGCTAGAGGAACATGATATTCATTGAGATTTTCCTAGGATGAGACATCCACACTGAGTCAAAAATCCCTAATTTCCTATGGAATCAATCCCTTTAAAGGCCAAGTGTTGTGTAATATTCCAAAATTTTATGGAATATTAAAAACTTGTGTTTTTTCTTTAGGACGAGAATAAAAGGGTAAGAAAACCCCTTGATAATAAAAATTTGAATAAGGAACCCTTATAATGTGAAAGGGTATCAATAAAGAACTAGATTTCACACCCCATGTGTGAAAAGAGACAATTTGCAGGTGGATAATTCTAGAAGAGGCCAAGTTAACTGCGTAGGTTGAGAAGATAAGGTTCACTTGGTGGGGCAACACAGTTTGCATGAGAGGGAGATCATTCTAGAGAGGAAACCCTAAGGTGTGGGGCCCATGGCAAAGCATCTTTCACTTGTTTAAAATAAGAATGAAGGAGCCATTCTGATTCATGTTTTTATTATCATTTTTCTTGTCTTCTCTGACAAGTGCATTCTCCAGCTGTTTAGTTGAGATGTAGTGCTGCTAGCACTGGGTGTTCCCGGGCGGGAATCCCATATCTTCCATAGATTAGCTCTTGGAAGATATTGTTATCTATATTCCCCATATTCTGGCTTGAGGCCAAAGCATTCCATTTAGCTCTAGCGCAGTCTCTATTGGTGGTTGAGTTGTGTTGCTGGGTGTTAAAGGGGAGGGTTCCTCAACACTACTTTTGGCATTGTATTTCAGAGGAGGGAGTATCCATTCCTTTGGGAGATCATTGAGGGAGTTTCTGATCTTCATTCCATCATATTTGGCATCAGGACAATCATTTTCCATCAGTAGAAGAGCATCCCTCTTCCTTGACTGCGCAGTTTCTAGAGAACATTTGCAACGAGGGTTGAAACATTTCATTGGGTAGTGAAATCTTCAATGGAAGGATCAGTATTTCATTTGGGAGATTAAGAAGAGGAGTTACATTAGATATTGCATCATCTTCAGCAAGGCTCCTCCTATTTCCAATTTCTATTGAGTTGCAGTAGCTGCCCAGCAACTCCGACATTTTGGTAAAATTGCCACTTTGTCTAGTTTCCAGCCAACCCTCTTAAATGATTGCTATATTATATTTTCAGGGGTTGAGACCTTGCTCCCCCTTCTTAATTTGAGCTTACATTGCTATATCATTCATGTTCATTTATTTAATGCTGCAGTACCTCCATAGACTGCGTAGTCTGAGTTGGGAATAAACTATGCAAGCAGTGTTTTCTCCATTTCTATGCACATGTCTCATTGAGATTCTTTACTTGATTTGAGTAATAGATTCCTCAATATTTTGTCTACATTTTCTGCTGCATATGTATTTAAAGGCTGATTACATCTTCATGTGACATGGTTTCCTTAAAATAACGCTTTCATTTCCTTGTATGAGCAAAGTGTAGTTGTTGCCTCTTAATTGGGCACTTTCTAGGAGATCTAGTTTGGGGAGATCTGTAAAACCCATCTAGAGTCATTTCTTTGAGCTAAAATTTTATGTAAGAGCTATATGATACATATTCTAGGGCATGCCAGTATTGGTTTGCCTTATTTTTGCAGTGGCTTTCTTATACAACGTCCCCTTGGACACTATTGCAGCAATTCCAAAGGAAGGAATTTCACATATCTATAGACAGAGTCTGTGAAGGGACAGGTAGCCTTTGGATCTCACCCTTCCTTGTGAAGGTGACATATCCAGAAAATTCCCCCACAGTCTATCTTTGGAATAGACTTGTGACATTTCCAAAAAAGGAACATTACAGTGGTATTAGAGCACCTTTCTTGGCTCAGCCTGTGGCCTACAAAGCCCAAGAAAGAGAAAAGAAGATGAAGAGGATGAGATTGATCTCATCCATTTTTTAAAATAAGAAGAACCTCCCCAAGGAGGAAGTGCAAACAAAAAAGGAAGACTCCTGCACTTCCTATTCTCATCTAGAAGCAAACAAGAAAGTGAGCAGGAGGAGTTGGAAGGAGATTGATGGAGAATCTCAAAGTAAGTTCGAAACTGGGGAAAACCCTAGATTTGCACATGGTAGAGGTAAGCATGCAGCCACACACCATGATGAAAAACACAGTTAAAGACCCAAAATTCCTATGAGGGAGATGGAAGAAGGAGAAAAAGTGACTAAGGAGGAAACCCTTAGTGATTTCTTGAAGGAATATAAGTCTCACACTCATGAATTCAGAAATCAACCCACTTTTTCTGAGTTTTGCAAGAGAAAGGTGAAGGGAAAGGAGCAGCAAGATAGATTTCATCTATCTACTTTTGGAGGTTCACCTTCATATTCAGCCAAAGATGGGGTGGAGGAGCTAAACACCTTCCAACAACAGCACCACATTTCAGAAGAAGAAATCATCAAGGTTGCAGCGCTGTGTTTGAGAGGTAAGGCTCATGCATGGTGGAAACTTGAGTCCATTTCCTTTGAGAATGTTAAAGCTTCATCTTATGTAAATTTCACTAAGTCATTGGTGAAAATATTTGATCAAAACATTCTTGAAACTCATGCGATGGAGTTAAACCAAGGGGCTCAAACAAAACCCCTAAATAGAAATGCAGAACCACCTCAAGGAACCATGGGAGGAGTTGAAAACTTGAATCAAGCCTTGTTGGAGGCAAAACTTTCATCCCACACCTTTGAGCAACAAAACAAAGAGCTCTCTTTTTCCAAGGTGGATCAAACCATTGGGATGTTGCCAAACTTTATTGCATAAACAGAGGGCAACAATGCTGCCAAATCTAGAGATCATCTAGTGCCTCATGCAGAGGAAGAAGGAGCTTTTTCTCCAAATAGAGGGAGTCTTGTAACTTTGCAAGACGGTCCCCAGGATATCATGCATGGATATCAAGGCACATTTCATGATTCACATGTGCCATTAAAGAGGAGGTGTAAAACCATGAATACTTAGGGAGAAGATAGAGGAGAGACCCAACTTCATGGGATGAGAAGGGCCCATCTCTATCCATTTTTGGAGGTCATAAGGGAGGTGATTGAACTGCGCAGTGAAAGCATGAACAGGGTTGTTCATCCATATATACAGTCATATTCAAATGAGAATGTCTCATTGAGTGGAGACATCACACCAAGGAGGCCACTAGTTCATATGAGGAGGATAGATGCTTCAAATAGTGAGGCATCAATCACTGATTTGAGCAGTGTGAAGGCCTTGGGACAACTTGTTGCAACGCTGGGGGTCTTGGGTAAAACCAAAGCAGAGGGGAGCATCCCCTCACTATCATTCTTACCCACTCTCCTTTCAGTACCTGCAATGTGGTGGGGGAAGCAAGGGAAGGACAATAGCCTTCCCACTTGTATAGTTGGCATGGGAGAAGTATATGCACACCACTCTTTGGAGGAGTGGGCACAGTTACTTCTTTTCCTTGGGAGGAAGAGGAGAGATTCATCTATGAGTTGCTCCCTTTGCATGAGCAGAAAACATGGTAAGTACATTGTTCATTTATATGATTTACATGTTGATTCCTTAACCATGTATATGCAGGATTTTGCTCCAAGGAGGAGCATTCTTTGTCAAAAGGCTCCTTGGTCTACTTGGGGCCAAGAGCATAGTTGATGGCCGCCCCCTTGATGGACTCAGGGGAGATTTTTTTTTTTGAGGGAATGCTCCTCATGTCTCATACACCATTCATTTCCTCCAAATACACGAGGAGAATGTAGCAACAAACTGGTGGTTGAATAACCACATATTTTGTCATTCTCTCTTGCAGTTTGTGCCCAAACTGCGCTGGTTGCATATGAGGGATCAATGTCCCACTCACTTGCTATATATGATAGCCAGCATGACTTTTACTTTATCTCTCTATTCTGCTATAGATCATACTATTTTTGGGAGCATGATTGGGAGAAAGTCACATGGGATGGATGTGTCCTTTGGGGGAGAAGATCCCCATACTTTTTGCAGGGCATGCTCTCAAGGGAGTATGAGAGATGATGTGGCCACCATATTTCAGCATTTATTCCTTCTTGAGGTGAGCCATGGGAGTGATGGGGAGTCATATGATGGTTTTAATCTCCTTCCCATCACAAAGGAGAGACATTGGGCCAGCTTGATTCACAATGGAGGAGGGAAGATCCTTGGAGATCCAAACTTCATCTTGCCACTTGAGGGCAACATCTCTGCAGCCAAAGAGTAGCCTTCACTCTACACTTTTCATAAGTGGAGAGGTGATCAGTATGGGGTAGGCTATTATGCCTACCACTTTCAGATTTTTAGCCCACCTTCTTTGTTGGAGCTCAAGGTGGAAGAATATGTTCAACAGTTGCCTTATCTGGAGGTGACTAGATTCTTGTGGATGACTGCTTGGGGGTGGAGGATCCACATGAGGGAAATTTTTTCCCAATAAATCATGACACCATGCCTCAAGGAAACCTCTGGACAACACCTTATTGCCTTCTTAAGTACATTCCATGTTCATGATGATAGCCACTTTGGCTATTTTACATGCTTGAGAGGAGAAATATGGAGACTCTTTATTGATACATCATCTCATTCTCCATGAGAAGTTCATCATAAGTAGATGCTACAGTTGGAGGATGAGGACATCCTATAGTTCTATCCTTGCAGTTGCATGAGGACAAGCAACATTTGGGAGGGGAGGACTGTAATATTCCAAAATTTTATGGAATATTAAATACTTTTGTTTTTTCTTTAGAAGGAGAATAAAGGGGTAAGAAAACCCCTTGATAATAAAAATCTTAATAAGGAACCCTTATAATGTGAAATGGGATCAATAAAGAACTAGATTTCATACCCCATGTGTGAAAAGAGAAAATTTGCAAGTGGATAATTCTAGAAGAGGCCAAGTTAATTGCGCAGGTTGAGAAGATAAGGTTCACTTGGTGGGCCAGCGCAGTTTACATGAGAGGGAGATCATTCTAGAGAGGAAACCCTAATGTGTGGGGCCCATGGAAAAGCGCCTTTCACTTGTTTAAAAGAAGAACGAAGTAGCCATTATGATTCATGTTTTGATTATCATTTTTCTTGTCTTCTCTGACAAGTGCATTCTCCAGCTGTTTAGCTGAGATGCAGTGCTGCTAGCACTGGGTGTTCTTGGGCAGGAATCCCATCTCTTCCATAGAGTAGCTCATGGAAGAGCTTGTTCTTCATATTCTCCATATTTTGGCTTGAGACCTAAGCATTCCATTCAGCTCCAATGCAGTCTCTATTGGTGGTTGAGTTGTGTTGCTGGGTGTTGCAGGGGAGGGTTCCTCAACACTACTTCCGGCATTGTATTTTAGAGGAGGGAGTATCCATTCCTTTGGGAGATCAGTGAGGGATTTTCTCATCTTCATTCCATCATCTTTGGAATCAGGCCAATCATTTTCCATTAGTAGAAGAGCATCACTCTTCCTTGAATGCGCAGTTTCTAGAGAACATTTGCAGTGAGGGTTGCAACATTTCAGTGGGTAGTGAAATATTCAATGGAAGGATCAACCTTTCATTTGGGAGATTAAGCAGAGGATCTACATCAGAGATTGCATCATATTCAGCAAGGCTCCTCCTATTTCCAATTTCTATTGAGTTGCAGCAGCTTCCCAACAACTCTGGCATTTTGGTAAAATTGCCACTTTGTCTAGTTTCCAGCCAATCCTCTTAAAGGATTGCTATATTGTATTTTTAGGGGTTGAGACCTTGCTCCAAATTCTTAATTTGAGCTTACATTGATATATCATTCATGTTCATGTATTTATTTATGCATTACCTCCATAGACTGCGCAGTCTGATTTGGGAATAAACTATGCAAGCAGTGTTTTCTCCATTTCTATGAACATGTCTCATTGAGATTATTTAATTGATTTGAGTAATAGATTCCTCAAGAGTTTTTCTACATTTTCTACTGCATATGTATTTAAAAGCTGATTACATCTTCATGTGACATGGTTTCCTTGAAATAACGTTGTCATTTCCTTGTATGAGCAAAGTGTAGTTGTTGCCTCTTAATTGGACACTTTCTAGGAGATCTAGTATGGGGAGATCTGTATAACCCATCTAGAGTCATTTATTTGAGCTCAAATTATGTGTAGGAGCTGTATGACACATATTCTAGGGCATACCAGTATTGGTTTGCCTTATTTTTGTAGAGGCTTCCTTATACAGCGTCCCCTTGGACACTGTTGCAATAATTCCAGAGGAAGGAATTTCACATATCTATAGACAGAGTCTGTGAAGGGCTAGGTAGCCTCTAGATCTCACCATTCCTTATGAAGGTGACATATCCGGAAAATTCCCCCGCAGTCTATCTCTGGAATATACTTGTGACATTTCCAAAAAGGGAACATTACATATTGTGTGATGGAGCTCCACTAGAAATTTTTGATGTTATTTTAGGCCAACTATATATGTGGAAAAATTATGCTTTCTATGAGTTTCAACACCATAATGTCATTGTTACTCTAAGGTGTCAACTTTATAGCGTACCAAAACTAATCATGATTACTAGAGTTTTACTAATCCTAACAAAATAATGCAACGAATTAATGTCAGGCCCAAAAATTGTTCTTTTCATCACCCAAATGTAAGGTGAATCGAAGGTCACTATGGCCACGACAACTTCAAATCAAGAACTCTCTACACAACAAACTCAAATCGACAAAAGTGTAGAATTTTATAGGGACAACTTTGCTTCACCTATAGGGGTGCCTCTACACTATTAGGTCAAACATTTAAAGGAATTGGTACCTGTTTCTCCTTTACCTAATTTCAAAATATATAAATATTCTATTCTAGAGAATGAGGAAATGAAATTTTATATTCATGAGAAAGGGCCACATTTAACCAAGCTCCTCAGCTTATGAGAATGCAATCGTGTTGGTGCAAAAGAATGATGGGACATGGAGACTATGTATTAGTTATATATCCCTAAATAAAATCACTATTAAGAGTAAATACTTGATCCCATTGATATCTAATAATTTTTATCAAACCAAAGGTGCCAAGTTCTTTAGTAAAATTGATCTAAGTTAGGCTCTAATTAAACAAATAAATGTATGGAAGACAACCTTCAAATAAAAAAAGGAATATTTTAATGGTCTGTGTCTTTTGTCTTGACTAATGCTCTAACAACATTCCCAAGGATGATGGATGATATCATGTTGTTGTTCACAAATTCCCTTTTGGGAAACTATTTAGATGATATCCTCATCTTGAACAGAACTCAAGTAAAACATTTGTAGTACATTAACAAGTTCCTAAGCACCCTACAAAAAAAAATTGTATTTCAACCTAGAGAAATGCTCATTTGGCATGTAGAGAATTCAATATTGGGGTCACATTTGCCTATCCTTCGTCTAAACACTCAACAAGCACTTGAATGATGGAGACAAATATAGAAACTATAGCAAACAAGACACTTTAGTCTACTCTCCATGATCTTCGTCCCTCCCTCATGGGAGTAGTCTGAGACCAGGCTCAGATACCAAGTAAAATTTATTGATCGCACTCATTATTAATCAAATAATGTTGCATATAAATACATGAAGTTTTGTCTCAGGATAGACAAACTATCTTGCACACACAATCACTTGGTTAAGAGAATATCTCAACCACGCGTCAATCTAGGAAGCATATATATCTAAACAAGTCCTAAATAACATGAAAAAACTTCTTTAATTAGAAAGAATCACACCTAAGACAAGTAGTAATTATATTTTCTAAGTTCAAGCAATTTGGGTAGATGGTGCATGTATTAATTTCTTGCATGCATTAATTATTAAGTTAAATGAAACAACTACTACACTAAGAAACAAGGTAAATTATATAAATATGTATATGTAATAAAATCATTAATAGATTAATAACATTGCAATCAAACTCTTAAATATAATAAATTTTTAAATAATCATGTTATGTTATCATAACCTCCATTAAAAAGCCACAATAAAAAATCCTAAATCTCAACCATACACGCAAGTGTTTTCATAAAAGGATAACCCATTTCCAATACATGGACGACACATATCAGTGTAGATATATTGTCGAAAGTTGATATAAACAACTTTTAGTTGTGAAAACCTCAAAAAGTGGAAAACCTTGATACTCTTAAGGAAGTGTTATAGGTATCAATTTTGGGATATAGAATATCATCATACATTGATCTACGGAATAACTTTTGTGTGAGAAGATGTACACATTAAGGAATTTTGAGGTATAAAATGGGCCTCCTAAGAAAAATGTACAACCAAAATAAAATTTATAAGAACCAATAGGATTCAAGATGATGATGTCAACCATGAGGGATAAATCAACTTTTTCAACTCATATTTTCAACTTATCTCCCTAAGGTTTTACTCAAATTTCGAGTAGGAGTACTTGTTGGATGAAAAATTTAATTCCTCGTCTAAGGAGTACCCATGTTTCATACTTTTGATGGACCCTGCTACACGAAAAATCAGAAATACATGAAAAAACATGATTGCAATTACATTTTTCATGTATTTCTAATTTTTAGTGTAACAGGATCCATCGAAAAATCATAAATACATGAAAAAACGTGATTGCAATTAAATTTTACATGTATTTCTAATTTTTAGTGTAACAGGATCCATCGAAAGTATGCAACATGGGTACTCATTGGATGAGGAGTCAAATTTTACATCCAACGTGTATTTCCGGTCGAAATTTGAGTATAAACCCACAAGGAGATAATTTGAAAATACGAGTTGAAAAAATAGTTTTTCTTTTTTTCCTCTAATTTGATGATGTACTCTAATATTATTTTATTATTTCCACTATTATTTTATAATTTCCTTAGGGGGCCCATTTTAGACTTCAAAATTTCCCTAATGTGTATTTTGAAGCAAATACATGTGCGACATTGAATTTGTATGTAATGAGGGTATCTCGTTAGCTGAGGGTGTAAGTAAATACCAATTAGAAACGTAATTATTACAATGAAAATAGGTTTATTATCTCTCAACTTTGATCCTATGCATATTTTAACTTAATTTGAATATTCGAGTATCTAGGGAAAGGGTCACCCATTTATAGATCACTTGAAGGACATGTTTGTAAAATTTAAATTAACTATTTTTTTGAAGTGTATTTATTTATGCATTATATAACGATATTAAAATGTATTTTAGGGAAAATTTTATGGGCTAATATTCACAAGTGGGTTAATTTCCCATGCATTTTCCAAAAAGCATATTTGGAAATTTCCATTTCTTCTAAAAATGATTCGCTAAAATTTTGTTTTGTAGTATATAAATGTTTTACCTTGTAAATCGCCAAACATTTTATAGAAACTATATAAAATCATTAGAAATTTTAATATTTTTAAAAAAATATCGCCAAACATTTTATAGCTTGCATGATAGAGACTAATAAAAGTCACCAAGGTTTCTAAACTTTAAAATAAATTTTCATCCTTAAAATTTTCCTTAATGCATTTCTTTTGAAGTCATAGCAATGAACAAGTTTGTTTTAGATATAATATGGCTATAGAGAAACGTGAGAAATAAGTCAATCTTTTACCATAAGTGATTTTCAACAATGTGACCTTTACTAATAATGCAAGCAAATACAATTATTCTAATTCTTATTTTCACTAAATAAGAGATCTATATTGCCTTTATAATATTTTTCTATATAGTGATTTTAATTTTACTTTCATCATATTTTATATTTAATGTTATTATTATATTTTGAAAACTAAATTTATTTAGAAAATAATTTGTTTTCCACTATGCAATTTAATATTATGTATTCCAATATATTAATAAATATTTTCTCATTTAATATTAGATATTTTAACTTGTTAGCAAAATATATTTTCATCACAAATATTTAGATATTTAGATGATCTTGTAACTGAAAATTTAAACATGAAAACATGGAAAACTATTTATGGAATATTAACACTACCATTTGCAATTCTTATTGAAATGTATACATTTTAAATACTTATTTACATATGGTTCACATTACATATATAATGTAATTAGTTATCAATTTTTGTTTATGTTTTTTTATTTTATTAAGTTTACCATCTTACATTATATTAAAATTCTTTTGTTGTGATTTTTTTGATTGAAAATGAGATCAAAGATAAAAGTTAATGTTTGACCAATGACAAGTTAATGTTTTTTATTCCAAATTTCCATAAAAAAACTCAAAATGTGCAAAATTAGATATTGACCAAGACATCATTATGCCACATTATCGAAAAATTCCAAGTGAAGTAGAAAAACAATAACTTAACTAAAACCATCAAGAGGACATGGAAATATCAATAGCACCTACAATGGTTGTACTAACTCGGTACCAAATTTGGTTTGTTGCAAATCTACTCCTCAATGCTAGCTAGATCTTCATTTTCTTCCACGTCTAGTGGCGTTTCTCGATCTTTGTTGATCAAATCAATAAATCTAAGTCTCTAGTCTTCCCATAAGTGATTGTTTTAGCTTGCCAAAGGATGAAGGTGAATGTGATTGCATCCCAAGTTTGCAAAAATGCCTGCTACTTTATTTATCGTTATCTTGATTTGAGAGGGTGTAATGAGTAGAATCATATGGATTAGATGGTTAATAAATGTGATATATTGGTAGGGACACGTGGGTGATGAATTAAACTTGAACTTTAGAATTGTGATCAATACAACTCAATAACAAAATTTTTATTAAATAACAAAAAATGCTTCATGTCTACACTTTTACAATGCACTCTGCCCCATATGATCATGGGTCCGAACTGAGGCTTAAATTTACACATTTAAACATAGAGCACTTAGGGTTTGTCCCTCAGTTCATATTTTCGTCGCAAGGGTTTTGGTGGAGAGGAAAACTAGGCAAGGGTTTCGACCCTGCCACCTCCTGCAAACTTGCACAATCATCTGAGATTATGAATTGGGATTTCAACCTTGCTATGGCAACCTGCAAACCTACACAACTTCTAAGATTATGAAGTCGATTTTCGACCCTAGAAACCGATTCCGTCATCAACTATGTGTGTCGACCTTTTTGGTAATGCTGGGGTTTTTTTTTCGTCTATTCTTCCTTTTCGTTTCTCAGAGGTGGTCTGCAAAAATTCCTTTAGTGGTCTTGATATTGTTCACTCTATAACCAACAGGTGTTGGCTTCGTCTCCAGGGTGGCTCGACCTCTGCAACACAAGGTACATTTTTGTTCTAATTTTTGTTCATAACTTTTATCGTTACCTTGCTAATCTACTGGCGCCTTGGTGAGCAGGTGTTGTCTGCAGTGGTTTGTGGAAATGGTACTTCCCTTTTGCGGTCATTCTGTCTCTCTGCTAGTCCTTGTCTCTTTAGGTAAGTTTTTTTCACAAGGCTTGTTCTCAGTTCTTTTTTTCGGCCTTTTTTGTCTTGCTCATGTGTGCCTTCTGAATTTTTCTACATGTTTGCTTGTGGTTGTAGATGTTAACTTGATGTTGTCTGTAGTTGTTGTCGTGGTCCAGAACCTCCCTTGTGTAACATGGTAGGACCCTTCCTGTATACACCCATATTCTGTCTTTAATTATCTAGGAATTCACAAACCCTTAAAGGGGTTTTCGAAATTTTATGGTTGTGGAATGTAATCTCCAGCTTCTTTTTCACTGTATACTATGTAACTCTTGATTGGTATCGTTGTCGTGTTGTGGATACACTTCAGTTTTGAGCAGGGTATAAAACCTAACTGTTGTATAATTTTTTTTTTGAAACCCTTACAGGTTCAGTCTTTGAGACGGTCTTTAGTTGATGTATGCTATTACAATGCTATTATTTGTTTTATAAAATTGCAGACTTGTGAACTATAAGCTTATTTGATTATGAATTTCATTTACAGACTTTTGGAAAAAGAAAAATGAATAAACAAAAATAATATTTGTTATTGATGCCTTTTAGATATACCTGCATTTCTTTGTTTCTAGCATTTGGTTCTGTCCTACTTGAATGTTTCTAGGTTTCCGCAATTCCTCTTATTTGACACCAGGAAGCTCTCGGCACATTTCAATATGCAACTTAACTTAAAATGTAGAAAAAAAATAACAATCATTTGAATGAGAAAATTTGATAATATTTCCTTTTTGTTCACATACAGATTTACTTTCCTAATACACTTCTTCTCTCTATGGATGGCAGACCCTCTTTTGGTGGGTTTTGGGTAGGTTTATACATTTCCCGAATCCCTCATGTAATTGAGAAATTGCCATTCAGTTTCCAACTGTTTATTAGAACTAATTCTTGCTCCTTAACTAATTTACGCTAACTATTCTTTTAATTTGAAAGTTACAATAGCTTTGTTAACCTACTTTTTACTTTAAAACAAAAGAAAAATAAATAAAAATTCAATTTCTACCCAGTAGAAAGTAGCCAGCTTCTGGCTATGGCTCTTCAGTTGGGTGCTTCTGTATCAGGCTCACGGGGTAAATTAAACTCATGGCTCCTGTCCATGAGATCTTAAATAGAGTACCCGAGGCTTTGAATCTGTGCAACTTCCAACCAAGAACATCCTCAACACAACAGTTCTTCCACTTTACCAAATATTGTAAGTATTGTTTTTCCTGCGTCTTCCTTGCTACCTCGTGTCCAAAACCTGTTCAAACTCCAAAGGTTGTTCCAAAGGCATCTGCTTAATCCAAGGTTCCTCCTCATCCTGGGTATCATGTGTTTGTCTTTTCGAACTATCTTCCACATTAACAACAACGTATGGGTACACATTTGCCACATTAAAAATGGGTGAGATTCCTACACGCTGAGGTAACTGCTACTCATAAGAGTTTATAGAAAACTTTTGAATGATTTTGCAAGGCCTGCTTTTTTTCATATTCAGTGTCTTGTACTCCCCTTTATGAAACCTCTATTTGTATAACTACACTAGTACTAAGTCTCCTACCTCGAACTCTACCTCCTGTATTTTCAGGTCTCCTTTCTATTTGTATTTTTCGGCTGTTGTCTTGTAGCTTCTATTTGACCTGCCCATGCAGATCGCTAGTTTCAATTGTGAAATATTCCCCATCAACACTCCTACGCTCCAATTGTCCCAAATCCCGCTATTCAAATATTCTATGTTGGTGCATTCCATTAAGATTTGGAAAGGGCTTCTGTCCATTCTTCTGTTGGGAAAGTCATTGTCAGAAAACTTCGCCTGTGCAAGTACACGATCCCACTGCATGGAATTTTCACCAACCAGACTCCTTAGCAGATTTCTGAGACTCTTTTTGACAACCTCAGTTTACCCATCAGACCATGGGTGATAAGCCGAACTAAATTTTAGTTTTGTGTCTAAATTCTTCCACATTGTTCGCCATAAATGGCCTGTGAACATCATATCCCTATCCAAGATGATGGATTTCAACAAGCCATGTAATTTGACTATGTCTGAAAAGAACAAGTGTGCTACATGCGTGGCATCAATTGTCTTCCTGCACGGAATGAAATGTGTCATCTTGGTGAAACGATCCACCACCACCATGATGGAATCGTAACCCCGTTGTGTCTTAGGTAGACCTACGACAAAGTCCATATTGTCTGAGTCCCAAGGTCTGCTTGCAATGGGTAAAGGTATATATAGGCCTACATTCTGGCTGTGTCCCTTTGCATGTTGACAAATCTTGCACCTGGTGACAAAACTCTGCACATCTCTTCTCATTCTTGGCCAAAAATAAAAGTGGCTCAGTTGATCCAAGGTCTTATCTATGCCAAAGTGTCTGGCCAAACCTCCACTGTGCTTTTTCTGAATCAGGTTCTCCTGCATGGAACACTCGGGAACACACAACTGTCCTCCCTTGAAAAGCAACCCCTCCTGCATGTTATAGTCCAACCATGGGATATTGTCTCTAAACAGTGGAATTTGGAAAGCTTCATAAGCTTCCTTAAATTCTGCATCCATCTCGTACAAGTCCTTAAGATGCTCAAATCCCAACACTTGTATTGTGCTTTCCTGTAGTAGTAAACTTCTCCTACTCAATGCACCCACCACCTTGTTGTCATGACAACTAATGTTATTTAAAAAAAATGTAAAGCTCTGTAAGTACTCCACCCATTTCACATGCTTATGGTTCAGCTTGTGCTACTGCATAATATATTGCAATGCAAAATTGTTTGAAAATCAGACAAATTCATAAGTCAACAAATAATGTCTCCAATGCTTCAATTCTTGGACGACTGCATAAAAATCCTTGTCATATGATGTATACTTTTTCCTGCTCGCGTGTAACTTCTCGCTAAAGTATGCTACTGGCTTATCTTCTTGGTTGAGAACTGTGCCAATGGCTATCCCACTAGAATTATAACGAACTTGGAAAATTTTGTTGAAATCTGGCAGTTTTAGGACTGACTTTCAGTGATATTCTTATTCAAAAGATGAAAACTCCTTTCAGCTGATTCTTTCCAATGGAAAGGATGATTTTCCTTCTTAATGGTATCTACCATATATGCACAAATACCACTAAAATTCTTAATAAACTTCTGATTAAAACTTTCTAGTCCATGAAAGATTCATACCTCAAACAGTATTTTGGGAAATGGTCAGCTTACTATGGCTGCAATATTCTCTGGGTACATCTTCAATTCATTCTCATAGATTACAAATCCTAAATAAATCAATTATTTCTAAAAAAACATTTTTTAAGATTTATCAACAATTTATTTTGCTGCAATTTTTCCAACACATACGTGACATGCCAAAAATGTTCCTCCTTGGTCTTGCTGAAAATGAGTATATCATCTAGAAATAAAATCACGAATTTTCCAATTAATTCTTTAACATCCCATTCATCAAATTCATGAACATTCTGGGAGAATTTCTCAATCCAAATGGCATGACAAGCCATTCATACAAGCCTTCATTGGTCTTGAACGTCGTCTTCCACTCGTCACCTTCTCTAATATAGATCTGGTGATAGCCACTTTTCAAATCTATTTTTGAAAAGTACGTTTCTCCACTCAAACAATCCATCATATCGTCCATCCAAAGTAAATGTAACCTATTCTTGATGGTGATATTCTTTATCGCCCTGGAATCGGTGCACAACTGCCATTCACCTCCTTTCTTGGGAGCTAAAACAGTTGGAACAACACAAGGTCTCAAACTCTCCCGAATTAACCCTTTGTCCTAAAACTCTTGTACTTGTTTTCTGGTCTCCTCATTATCCTTTGGACTCATCCAGTAAGCAACTTTATTTGGAAAACTGGCTCTCGGTATGAAATCAATACGGTGACTAATGCTCTGCTTTGGTGGCAACTTATCTGGTAGGTAATCTACCACTATGTCATTGAATTCCTATAACATGTCCTGTATCTCTGCAAGCAAATCAGTAATTTCAGTATGCAGTAATACTACCCTTGGTCTCCGTACAACTGCATAGTTTACTTCATTTTTCTCAACCTATTGCAAAAACTCCTTTCCGCTGGTTTCTGTAGCATTTTCCTCCTTCATGGGAACAAGCCTGTGCTTTATCCCATCCTTCACAAACTTGTAAAAATTCTTCTCCCCATCATGGAAAAATTTCCTATCATATTACCATGGTCTTCCCAACAAAATATGGCACACGTCCATAGGCATAATGTCGCAAGTCACCCTGTCCTTGTATTTCCTAATATGAAACTCCACCTCACACTGCTCATCAACCAACAGCTGGTGCCCCTTTTACAGCTAAGACACCTTGTATGGAGTCAGGTCCTTTAGCTTCTTCAAGCCCAATTTTTCTGCCATCTCAGTAGATACCAGGTTATCAGTACTCACGTTGTCTATAATTAGTTTGCATCATTTCCCATGCGACTTGCATATTGTTCGGAACAATGCTTTCCGCTGCGTTATGTCAGTCACTTCCTTAGATGGAGTCAGTAAAACCTTGTTCAGCACTAAGGCCTAATCTCTCTCAGGCACATTCTTCACCTCCTGTGGCGGTGCCTCTGCTACGTCAGGTTGAACAACATATGCTCCCCATTGTGCAGCTTGCTCACCTTCAGGACATTCAAAAGACATGTGCCCCCACTTGTGACACTTGTAACACTGGTAGGCATTTCCTCTATATTTGCCATTACCTCTTACACGTAGGTATGGCCTTCCACCTCTGGTGCTACCTTCTCTCTTAGTCTATCCCAAAGAATTTGAACTTCTGTATTCTTCACTACTGCTGGCAGTTTTACCTCTACCAAAGGAATGTCCCCTTCCTCTGCTGGAACCACGTCCTCTCCTAGCATTCTACTTCCTAGTAATCTTTTCTTCCTCCTTCAAAGCACATTGATATGCATCCTCTATAGTTTTTTGGGAAAGAATATTGATCTCATCTAATATTTAATTCCATATACCTTTCAGAAATCTTGTTGTCTTCTCAGGGCTATCTTCAACATATCCAGCCCTCAAGTTCACTTTATAGAACTTCTCTGTGTACTCCTTTACAACCATCATTCTCTGTCTCAGATTTTTCACTTGTCTATAAAGGGAAATTTGGCAATATTTAGGTAGGAACTTGCTTTTCATCTTTGGAATCATCCCGTACCATCTCTTGATCAAGGGCTTGTTCAATCTCCTCCTTTCTGCCTGCACACTGTCCCACCACAATGTTGCGTGTCCTTTCAACTTGGTGAGAGCAAACATGATTTTCCTATCCTCATACTCAAAGTATTTGTCTAAATCACTTATCCAGTCCAACAATACTTCTATGGAAAAACTACCATCATAATTAGAGAGTTATGGTCTTGGCTTGCTGCTAGCCATCAAAACTGATTTCAGCAGTTTGATTTCTGGTGTCTCGTCCTCCGACCCATATGTCAGCGTCATTTTTTACCCTCACTGTCATCTCTACCTTCAGGATCCCTACACCTCCCTTCTTCCACTGGTGCCAAAGGTTCTGATAGAATTCTAATTTCTTCTCGCAGTCCTTCATCTACTACACTTAGGAAGAAAAATTGACTCTAATACCATAATTGGTAGGGACACGTGGGTGGAAAATTAAAATTGAACTTTAGAACTGTGATCAATAAAACTCAATAATAAAAAATTTATTAAATAACAAAAAATGCTTCACATTTGAGCTTTTACAATGCACTTAGCCCCATATGATCATGGGTTTGTCCCTCATTTCATATTTTCGTCGCAAGGGTTTTGGTGGAGAGGAAAACTGGGAAGGTTTTCAGCCATGTCGCCGCTTGCAAACTTGCACAATCCTCTGAGATTATGAATTTTGTTTTTGACCTTGTTATGGCCTCCTGCAAACCTGCACAACTTCTGAGATTATGAAGTGGGTTTTTTACCCTATTATGGCCTGCTGCAAAAAGATTCAGTCATCAACTGTGTGCCTCGACATTTTTGGTAATGTTGGGGTTTTTTTTCTGTTTATTCTTCCTTTTAGTTTCTCATCGATGGTCTGGAAAAATTCCTTTCATGGTCATGATATTTTTCACTATGTAACCAACAGGTGTTGGCTTCGTCTTGGGGGCGGCTCAACCTCTGCAACACAAGGTAAGTTTTTGTTCTAATTTATGTTCATAACTTTTATCGTTACCTTGCTAATCTATTGGCGCCTTGGTTAGTAGGTGTTGTCTGCGGTGGTTTTTGGAAATGGTATTTCCCTTTTGTGGTCATTCTGTCTCTCTGCTGGTCCTCGTCTCTTCAAGTAAGTTGTTTTCACAAGGCTTGTTCTCTGTTCTTTTTTCGACCTTTTCTATCTTGCTCATGTGCTCCCTTTTGAATTTTTGTGTGTGTTTGGTTATGGTTGTAGGTGTTAACTTGATGTTGTATGCAGCTGTCGTCGAGGTCTGAAACCTCCCTTGTGTAACAGGGTAGGAACCTTCCTGTATACACCTGTATTCTGTCTTTAATTACTAGGAATTTGTTAGGTCCCTATATTACTATTATAGTCCCTAATTTTTGTTAGTGTAACCCCCTTATTGTTATTTTTTACCCCTGTAACCCAAATATTGTTATTATTGTGCCCTTACATTATTATTGTTAGGTCGGTTAGGATTAAGTTGTGACCCCATGGACTCCGATATATAGAAGGAGTTTTGTCATTTGTATCATCCAAGAATTGTTCATTTATGTAATTTATTGAAGGTTTCCCCCTCAAAGTGGCTATTTCTAAGGCATTGATCTCTCTTTGCTTTTATTTTTGGAGCTGGCTTCATAACATTGGGTATCAGAGCTTTGGATTCTAGGGTTTCGCTACACCAAACATGTCATCATGGCATTTTTACTATAACGTTTTTTCTACAAAGTTTCAAAAGTTGAAATTTTTACAGAGTGAATCCGAAATCCTGAGGAACGTCGTGTAAGAATTTAAGATCTTGGTTCACAAAATTTTCAGAGATATGATCTGTGGAAGTTAGGTTTTTTTTAGGCTCCCGAATTTCACCTAAAACAGGTCATCGTGGCATTTGCGCTATAGAATTTTTCCTACCAAGGTTCAGAAGCGGAAAGGTTTACACAACAAAGCCAAAATCCTAAGGAACATCCTATAAAAATTTTAGATCTTGGTTCACAATATTTTCAGATATATGATCTGTGGAAGTTAAGGTTTTTTCGAGCTTTCGAATTTCATCTCAAAGAGGTGACCGTGGGAAAATCGTCATAAATATCTCTCTAAGCGTCGGATTGGAATTCTGTAAAATGTGGCCGCAATTACACAGAATTTAGTTTCCTGTGTATCAATTTTAGAGCCGAAGGGGGAAACACGAACACATGGCACATCGTACAAATTCGCTCTACTGAACTAGTCCATAATTAGGTCATTATGGGAGATTGGGCATAACATTTCCTTGAAGAATCCAAATTAGGTCAGAACTATGGCATTCAAAAGAAGATTTAGAGGGATACTATAGGGCAGAATTTCAGATATTGAAGAACCGAAATCATAGAGATAATTCAATTTCAATATCGAGCTCCTCAAAATCAAGAAAAAAGTGTGTATTTTTTTTTTCAAATTGCGTAAGCCTTGTGTGAAAAATCAGTTTGAAGTGATTCCAAGGGCATATTGAAGCATATATATTAGTATTGGGTTCTAAAATGCCACCTAAAAAGAATTCAACACACATTAAGCCTTCATAAGGCTATGCTATGACTCATGAAGAGGAATAAGCGAACATGCCATATCAAAATTACAAGAGCAAGTGCACCAAATTTCGCTCTCGCAAAGAGCAACAAAAAATGAAATGGAAGTTTTGAAGGAAGGCGTGGAAGCTAAGATGGATGTTTTGAAGAAAGGCATGGATGGTTTGAATAATGGCATGGAAACTAAGATGGATGACATGGAAGCTGGCATGGAAGCTAAGATGGATGACATGGAAGCTAAGACTGATGAAAAAATGAAAGACAACATGGAAGACATGAAGAATGATCTAAAAACAGACATGGAAGGTTTGATGACAAGGTTAATACAAGAAATGATTCCTAATGGCGAAAATATAGTAGAGGAAAATCATGGTGAGAACAAAATAAATGTTAATCGTGATTTCATAAATTCTAATGTTGGATTGAAGAACCACCATATTCCAAAGATGGATATGAGAAAGTTTGATGGAAAGGATTCTGTAACATGGATACTACAGATGGAGCAATATTTTGATCTCAATAATGTGCAAAACACACAAAAGGTATGCATTGCAACTTTACATTTAGAAAAAAATACATTTGTATGGTATCGATGGCTTTGCTCCCATAAAAAAATTGTCACTTGGTCAATTTCTATGGAGGAAATGATACCACATTATGAGGATACAAAGAGAAACACTTTCTTTAGCCAATTGATAAATCTCAAACAAAAGGGTTCTGTGGTGGAGCACATTGAGGACTTCCAAAAATTGAATATAAGGGTAACTGATATTCCAGAGGAACACATGATTGATGTCTTCATAGGGGCTTTAAAGGATAACATCCAACATGAAGTTTGTGTTTAGGAACCTGATTCATTGGAGAAGGCATTCAGGTTGGCAAGAAAAAATGAATGTAACTTTATGGCGACAAGGAAGCCTACCACTCAAATGTATAAATATGGAAGTGTTGCTACTCCTAGACTTCCAAAACCTACAAGGTTGACACCACAAAAATTGGAAGAAAAAAGAGTAAAAGGACTTTGCTACAGTTGTGATAGAAAATACACTAAAGGTCATAAGTGTGCTAAGAAGAAATTATTTTACCTAGATTGTGAAGAGGAGGAAGAAAATGAACAAGAAACTTTAAAATAAGATGATATACACCTGGAACCAACCCTAGAAGAAGAAGAAATGAGTCCGACCATATCGTGTAATGCATTTGCAGGAATTACCACTCCTCAAAATATCAATATAGGACATATCAAGAAGAAAAAGGTAATAGTGTTGATTGATTAAGGTAGTACCCAAAATTTTATTCATTTTAAGGTAGCCAAGGAATTGAATTGTTTCCTATACCCAACACCAGAATGTCGAGTGATGGTTTCAAATGGAGGAACTATGAATTTATCTGTAAAATTCCATAATATCAAGAAAACCATGAGGAAATATGTATTTAATATTCCAATGCTTTCCATTCCAATGGGAGGTGTTGATGTTTTATTAGGAGTACAATGGTTACAATCTTTGGGGACGATAGCTTTTAATTTTCAAGAAATTTTCTTGAAATTTTTTCGGAAGGAAAGGAAATCAAATTACGGGGTATTGTAGGGAAGACATGAATCATAATAAGCTCTAATGTCATGACAAAGCTTCTGAAGAAAGAACAACAAGGTGTAATTGCACAATTATTCTCACTAGAAGTTCAAAAATCAAAATCATATATTTCTCTAGATCTACAAAACGTTTTGGACAATCATTCCAAGGTGTTTGAAACTCCCAAAGGACTCCCACCTATTTGTGATAATGATCATGCTATTCATTTTATTCCAAGAAGTGTTCCTCCAAAGATTAGGCCTTACAGATATCGTTATGTCCAAAAGAGCGAAATTGAGTGTAGACACTCATTCATAAGTTGCAGCAGGATCCTAGTACATCTGATACATTTAGTTGGAAAAATGATTCCTTATGGTACAGAGATCGCTTATATATTTGGAAGAATTCCCAACTAAAACAAAATATTCTTTTGGAATTGCACACTTCTCCTTTAGGAGGACACTCAAGATTTTTGAAAAGTTACCACAGAGTGAGGAAATAATTGTTTCGGGATGGCCTTAAATCTGATATTCAAAAGTTTGTGGCGGAATGTTTGGTTTGCCAGCAAAATAAAATTGAGACAATTAAGACACCGGGTCTTCTAGAACCTTTATCCATTCTAAGTCAACATTGGGAGGATATTTCAATGGATTTTATCACAGGTTTACCTAAGTCCGAAGGAAAGAGTGTCATCATGGTGGTAGTTGATAGAATTACCAAGTATGCACACTTTGTGCATTATCTCATCCATTTAAAGCAAGTACAGTTGCTATTGCATTTATGGAAATAATTCAAAAGCTATGTGGAAACCCAAAGATTATTGTAAGTGACAAACATCCCATTTTTAATGGAAATTTTTGGATGTAATTATTTTCTTGTTTGGGTACTCAACTAGCTCATATCTCATCTTACATCGTCAATCTGATGGTCAAATTGAGATAGTGAATAAATGTTTGGAAGGATATCTTCGTTTTTTTGTATCTTATAATAATAAAAAAATGGGTCAAGTGGTTACCTCTCATTGAATGGTGGTATAACTCTTCCTTCCATACTGCAACAAAAATGAACCCATTTATGACACTTTATGGATATCATCTACCATCCATCACATATTCTTTAAGAGAAAATTCTAAGGTTCAAGCAATGGAAGATCACATCGAGCATCAACAAGAAATTCTCCAACTCTTAAAGGATAACCTAAATTCGGCACAAAATCGAATGAAACAATAGTCATATCAGCATCGCAGTGAGAGAAGTTTTGATGTAGGAGACTCGGTATTTTTATGACTACAACCATACAAAAAAATTTCCGTGAAGCAACCTAAGAAGGATAATAAATTATCACCAAAGTACTATGGTCCTTACAAGGTGTTGCAAAATATTGGTACTATGGCATACAAATTGGAGCTTCCTACTTCTTCGTGAGTGCATCCATTTTTCCATGTTTCATGCTTAAAGAAGGTTATAGGGGAGAAACTTCTAGTTCAAACAATATTTCCAGAATTTGATGAGGAAGGAAAAATCATATTGAAACTTGAAGCAGTCACGGAAATAAGAACTCGATAGCTATGAAATCAATCAATTTCAGAGTATCTCATCAAATGAAAGGACTTACCTACTAAAGATTCTACATGGGAGGATCAAAATTTTATACAGAATAATCCAAAGCTACTCAAGCGTTGAGGACAACACTTTTATGAAGGAGAGGGGCATGTTAGGTCCCTATATTGCTAGTATAGTACCTTATTGTTGTTAGTTTAACTGCCTTATTGTTATTGTTGTACCCTTGTAACCCCAATATTGTTATTATTGCGCCCTTACATTATTATTGTTAGGTCGGCCAGGAATATATTGTGACCCCATGGACTCCTATATATAGAATGAGGTTTTGTCATTTGTATCATCCAATAATTGTTCATTTATGTAATGTATTGGAGGTTTCCCTCTCGAAGTGGCTATTTCTAAGGCGTTGATCTCTCTTTGCTTCTATTTTTGGAGTTGGCTTCATAAAAAAATTCACAAACCCTTAAAGGGGTTTTCGAAATTTTATGGTTATTGTGGAATGTAATCTCCAACTTTTTCACTGTCTACTCTGTAACTCTTGATTGGTATCATTTCCGTGTTGTGGATACACTTTAGTTTTGAGCAGGGTATAAACCCTAACTGTTGTATAAATTTTTTTTTGAAACACTTACAAGTTCAGTCTTTGAGACGGTCTTTAGTTGATGTATGCTATTACAATGCTATTATTTGTTTTGTAAATTTCCAGAATTGTGAACTGTAAGCTTATTTGGTTATGAATTTCATTTACAGACTTTTGGAAAAAGAAAAATGAATAAACATAAATAATATATGTTATCGATGCCTTTTAGATATACCTGCATTTCTTTGTTTCCAACATTTTGTTCTTTCCTGCTTGAATTTTTTTGGGTTTTCGCAATTCCTCTTATTTGACACCAGGAAGCTCTCGGCACATTTCAATAGGAAACTTAATTTGAAATGTAAAAAAAAAAATAACAGCCATTTGAATGAGAAAATTTGATAATATTTCCTTTATGCTCACACACAAAGATTTACTTTCCGAATACACTTCTTCTCTTTATGGATGGCAGACCCTCTTTTGGTGGGTTTTGGGTAGGTTTATACCTTTCTCGAATCCCTCATGTAATTGAGAAACTTCCATTCAGTTTCCAACTGTTTATTAGAACTAATTCTTGCTCCTTAAATAATTTACCCTAACTATTATTTTAATTTGAAAGCTACAATAGTTGTGTTAACCTAATTTTGACTTTTTAAAACAAAACAAAAATATAAATAAAACTAAATAAAAATTAAAATTATGCCCAGCAGAAAGTAGCCAGCTCCTGGTTGTGGCTCTTTAGTTGGATGCTCTTGCATCAGGATCACGGGGTAAATTAAACTCATGGCTCTTGTCCATGAGCTCTTCAATAGAGTACCTGACGCTTTGAGTTTGTGAAACGTCCAACAAAGAACAATCCTCAATAGGACGGTTCTTCCACTTTACCAGATATTGCAAGTATTATTTTTTCCACATCTTCCTAGCTACCTACGTGTACAAAACCTATTCAATCTCCAAAGGCTGTGCCAAAGGCATCTGCTTAATCCAATGTTCCTCCTCATCCTGGGTATCCTGGGTTCATATTTCTAAATTGTCTTCCACACTAATATCAATGTATGGGTACAAATTTTCCACATTAAAAATGGGCAAGATTCCGACACCCGAAGGTAACTGCAGCTCATAAACGTTTGCAGAAAACTTCCGAAGGATTCTGCAAGGCCCGATTTTTTTCATCTTTAGTTTGTTGTAATCCCCTTTAGTAAACCTCTCTTTGTGTAAGTGCGCTAGTACCGAGTCTCCTACCTTGAATTGTACCTCCTGTCTTTTCAGATCTGCTTTCCGTTTGTATTTTTGGCTGCTGTCTTGTAGCTTTTGTTTGACTTTCTCATGCAGATCGTTGATTGCATTTGTGAAACATTCCCCATCAGCACTCCTGTGCTCCAATTGTCCCAAATCTCGAAATTAAAATATTTCGCGTGGGTGCATTCCATATAATATTTGGAAAGGGCTTACGCCCGTGCTTCTATTGGGAAATTCATTATAGGCAAACTCCACCTATGAAAGTACACAATCCCACTACCTATAATTTTCACCAAACAGAATCCTTAGCAGATTTCCCAGACTCTTGTTGAGAAACTCAGTTTTCCCGTCGGACTGTGGGTGATAAGCCAAACTAAAGTTTAGTTTTGTGTATAACTTCTTCCACAATGTTCGCCAGAAATGGCCTGTGAACTTCACATCCCTGTCCAAGATGATGGATTTCAGCAAGACATGTAATTTGACTATCTCTGAAAATAAAAAGTGTGCTACATGTGTGGCATCACTTTTCTTCCTGCATGGAATGAAATGCGCCATCTTGGTGAAACGATCCACCACCACCATGATGGAATCGTAAGCCCAATGTGTCCTAGGTAGACCTAAGACAAAGTCCAAACTAACTGAGTCCCAAGGTTTGCATGGAATGGATAAAGGTGTATACAACCCTGCATTATGGTTGTGTCCCTTTACATGTTGACAAATCGTGCACCTGGTGAAAAACCTCTGCACATATATTCTCATTCTTGGCCAAAAATACAAGTGGCTCAGTTGATCGAAAGTCTTATCTATGCAAAATTATCCATCCAAAAGTCCACTGTGCTTTTCCTGAATAAGGTTCTCTTGCATGGAACACTCAGGAACACACAACTGTCCTCCCTTGAACAAGAACCCCTCCTGCATGTTATATTCCAACCATGGGCTATTGTCTCTCAACAGTGGATTTTTGAAAGCTTCATAAGCTTCCTTAAAGTCTACATCCATCTCGTACAAGTCCTTAAGATGATCAAATCCCAACACTTGTACTATGCTTTCCTACAGTAATAAACTTCTCCTGCTCAATGCATCTGCCACCTTGTTGGTCTGACCGCTAATGTGCTTTAAAACAAATGTAAAGCTCTGTAAGTACTCCACCCATTTCTCATGCTTATGGTTAAGCTTGTGTTGTTGCATAATACATTGCAATGAAGACTTGTCTGAAAACAAGACAAATTCATTAGCCAGCAAATAATGTCTCCAATAATTCAACACTTGGACGATTGCATAAAACTTGACATCACAACGAACTTGGAAAAGTTTGTTGAAATCTGGCAGTTTTAGGACTAGTTTTTCAGTGATCTTCTTCTTCAAAAGCTGAAAAATCCTTCCAGCCAATTATGTCCAATGAAAAGGTTGATTTTCATTCTTAATGGTATCTACCATAGCTGCACAAATACCACTGAAATTCTTAATAAAATTCTGATAAAAACTTGCCAGTCCATGAAAGCTTTGTACCTCAAACAAGATTCTGGGAGATGACTAGCTTACTATGGCTGCAATCTTCACTAGGTCCATCTTCAATTCATTCTTAGAGATTACAAATCCTAAATAAATCAATTATTTCTTAAAAAAAGAACATTTTTTAAGATTTATTAGAAATTTATTTTGCTACAATTTTTCCAGCACATACTTGACATGCCAAAAATGTTCCTCCTTGGTCTTGCTAAAAATGAGTATATCATCCACATATAAAATCATTAATTTGCCAATGAATTCTTTTAAAATCTCATTCATTAAATGCATGAACGTGATGGGAGCATTTCTCAGTCCAAATGGCATTACCAACCATTCATACAAGCCTTCATTGGTCTTGAACGTTGTCTTCCACTCGTCACCTTCACTAGTCCAGATCTGGTGATAGCCGCTTTTCAGATCTATTTTTGAAAAGTACGCTGCTCCACTCAGACAATCCATCATATAGTCCATCCGAGGTAAAGGAAACCTATACCTAATGGTGATCTTATTTATCGCCCTATAATCGGTGCACATCCACAATTCACCTCCTTTATTGGGAGCTAAAATAGTTGGAACAACACAAGGGCTCAAACTCTCCCGAATTAACCCTTTGTCCAACAACTCTTGTACTTGTTTTATGATCTCCTCATTATCCTTTGGACTCATCTGGTAAGAATCTTTATTCAAAAAACTGGCTCCAGGTATGAAATCAATATGGTGACTAATGCTCTATTTTGGTGCTAACTTACCTGGTAGGTCATCTACCACTATGTCATTGAATTCCTATAACATGTCCTGTATCTCCACAGGGAAATCAGTAATTTGAATATGCAGTAATACTACCCTAGGTCTCTATACAACTACATAGTTTACTTCATTTTTCTCAACTTGTTGCAGAAACTCCTTTCCGCCTATCACAGTGCTTTTGTTCTGCTGGTTTCTGCAACATTTTCCTCCTTCATGGGAACAAGCGTGTTCTTTATCCCATCCTTCACAAACTTGAAACAATTTTTCTCCCAGTCATGGATAAATTTCTTGTTGTTGGGTATGTTTTATATTCTTTCCATGATTAGTACGTTGCACTGGGTGTAGCAGGGGGTCACAAGGGGGGCAGTAGACCCCCCTATCAGGGTTCTGGGCAGCGCCCCGAATTTGTTTTTCTTCGGTGGGCGGACCCACCGATGGTTTTGTGCATGGATTTGCACATGGTTTTGGGGGACAATGGTTTTTGGCCCTTGGTATCTTTTAGATCCGGTCAAGCCAAATACGATTATGTTCTAATCTAGGGTTAATGGATTGGGGTTTATGTATGCTTCAACATGTATATATATGTGTTGTAACACTGAAAGGAAAATAATGAAAAATCAAGCTGGTAGTCTCGATTTGGGATCCAGGGGAAAAGTCTCTGTGTATATCTGTTTTATGTTTTATGCTCTCGCTATTGTTTATTTTCTGTCTTTAAGATTCGTTTGTAGATAATTTCTGCACGGGGTTAAAACCTACACCTGTCATATTTCCATGGTTTTCCCAACAGAATATGGCACATGTCCATAAGCATAATATCGCAAGTCACCCTGTCCTTGTATTTTCAAATATGAAACTCCACCTCACACTGCTCATCAACCAGCAGTTGGTGCCCCTTTTGTAGCCAAGACACCTTGTATGGAGTTGGGTGCTTCAACTTCTTCAAGCCCAATTTTTCCACCATCTCAGTGGCTACCAGGTTATTAGTACTCCCGTTGTCTATAATTAGTTTGCAGCATTTCCCATGCGACTTTCATACCATCTAGAACAATTCTTTCTGCTGCGTTATGTAAGTCACTTCCTTAGCTGGTTTGATTAAAACCATGTTCAACACTAAGGCCTCACCTGTCTCAGGCACATTATCCACCTCCTGTGGCGGTGCCTCTGCTACATCGGGTTGAGCAACATATTCTCCCTGTTATCCAGCCTGCTCACCTTCAGGACATTCAAAATACCTGTGCCCCCACTCGTGACACTTGTAACACTAGTAGGGATTTCCTCTGCCTCTGCCATTACCTCTCCCACGATGGTATGGCCTTCCGCCTCTGGTGCCACCTTCTATCTCAGTCTGTCCCGAAGTCTTTGAACTATTGGCTTCTTCACTACTGCTAGCAGTTTTAGCTATGCCAAAGGACTGTCCCCTTCCTCTTTCAAAACCACATCCTCTCTTAGCATTATGCTTCGTGGTAATCTTTTCTTCTTCCTTCAAAGCACATTGATATGCCTCCTCTATAGTTTTTGGGGAAAGAATACTGATCTCATCTAAGATTTTCATCCGTAGATCATTCACAAATCTTGTTGTCTTCTATGGGAAATTTGCTAATCTTTAGGCAGGAAATTTCTTTTCATCTTTGAAATCATCCTATCCCATCTGTTGATCAAGGGCTTGTTCAATCTCCTCCTTTCTGCCTGCACACTGTCCCACCATAATGCTCTGTGTCTTTTCAACTTGGCGACAACAAACCTGATTTTCCTATCCTCACTAACTTCCTCATACTCAAAGTATTTGTCTAACTCACTTATCCAGTCCAACAATGCTTCTATGGACAAACTGCCATCATAATTAGAGAGTTCTGGTCTTAGCTTGCTGCTAGCCATCAAAACTAATTTCATCAGTTTGATTTCTGGTGTCTCATCCTCTGACCCATCTGTCAACACTATTGTTTCACCCTCACTGTCATCTCCACCTTTAAGATCCCTATGCCTTCCTGCTTCCACTTCTTCCAAATGTGCTGATAGAATTCTAATTTCTTCTTGCAGTCCTTCATCTACATCTCCCCTTGCAACTCTTCCCCGACCTCTTTTTCCTACTTCCATTTCCACTTGGGAAGAAATATTGGCTATGGTACCATAATTGGTAGGGACATGTGGGTGGTGAATTAAACTTGAACTTTAGAACTGTGATCAATACAAATCAATAACAAAAAATTTATTAAATAACAAAAAATACTTCACGATCGTGCTTTTACAATGCACTTAGACCCATATGATCATGTGCCCGAACCAAAGCTTAACTTTACAAGTTTAAACATAGCAGACTTAGGGTTTGTTTCTCATTTCATATTTTTTTCGCAAGGGTTTTGGTGGAGAGGAAAACTGGGCAAGGGTTTTGACCCTGCCGTTGCCTGCAAACCTGCACAATCCTCTGAGATTATGAATTTGTTTTTCGACCCTGCTATGGCTGCTTGAAAACCTAACAACTTCTGAGATTATGAAGTGGGTTTTCAACCCTGCTATGGCCGCCTACAAACCGATTCAGTCATCAATTGTGTGCGTCGACCTTTTTGGTAATGCTGTTTTTTTTCCATCTATTCATCCTTTTCGTTTCTCGTTGGTGGTCTGCAAAAATTCCTTTCGTGGTCTTTATATTTTTCATTGTGTAACAAACAGGTGGTGGCTTCATCTCTCAGGTGGCTCGACATCTACAACACAAGGTAAGTTTTTGTTCTAATTTATGTTCATAACTTTTATCGTTACCTTTCTAATCTGCTGCTGCCTAGTTTAGCAGGTCTTGTTTGCGGTGGTTTGAGGAAATGGTACTTCCATTTTACTGTCGTTCTGTCTCTATGTTGTTCCTCACCTCTTCAGGTAAGTCGTTTTCACAAGGCTTGTTTTGAGTTATTTTTTTCGACCTTTTATGTCTTTCTCACGTGCTTCCTTCTGCATTTTTCTGTGTGTTTGCTTGTGGTTGCAGGTGTTAACTTGATGTTGTATGAACTTTTCGTTGCGGTCCAGAACCTCCCTTGTGTAACAGGGTATGTCCCTTCCTATATAGACCCGTATTCTATCTTTAATTATCTAGGAACTCACAAAACTATATTTGTTTTTTTTTCCGTCTATTCATCCTTTTCGTTTCTTGTTGGCGGTCTGTAAAAATTCCTTTCGTGGTCTTTATATTGTTCATTGTGTAACCAACAGGTGGTGGCTTCATCTCTCAGGTGGCTCGACATCTACAACACAAGGTAAGTTTTTGTTATAATTTATGTTCATAACTTTTATCGTTACCTTTCTAATCTGCTGCCGCCTAGTTTAGCAGGTGTTGTTTGCGGTGGTTTGAGGAAATGATACTTCCATTTTACTGTCGTTCTATCTCTATGTTGTTCCTCACCTCTTCAGGTAAGTCGTTTTCACAAGGCTTGTTTTGAGTTATTTTTTTTGACCTTTTATGTCTTGCTCACGTGCTTCCTTCTGCATTTTTCTGTGTGTTTGCTTGTGGTTGCAGGTGTTAACTTGATGTTGTCTGAACTTTTCGTTGCGGTCCAGAACCTCCCTTATGTAACAGGGTATGTCCCTTCCTATATATACCCATATTCTATCTTTAATTATCTAGGAACTCACAAAACCTTAAAGGGGTTTTCAAAATTTTATGATTTTTGTGGAATGGAATCTCTAGCTTCTTTTTCATTGTCTACTATGTAACTATTGATTGGTACTGTTGTTGTGCAGTGGATACTCTTCAATTTTGAGCAGGGTATAAACCCTAACTGTTGTATAAATTTGTTTTTGAAACCCTTACAGGTTCAGTCTTTCGAACAGTCTTTAGTTGATGTATGCTATTACAATGCTATTATTTGTTTTGTAAATTTGCAGACTTGTGAACTGTAAGCTTATTTGATTATGAATTTCATTTATAGACTTTTAGAAAAATAAAAATGAATAAACAGAAATAATATCTGTTATCGATGCCTTTTAGATATACCTACATTTATTTGTTTCCAGCATTCGGTTCTGTCCTCCTTGAATGTTTCTAGGTTTCTGCAATTCCTCTTATTTGACACCAGGAAGCTCTCGGCACATTTCAATATGCAACTTAATTTAAAAAGTAGAAAAAAAAATAACGATCATTTGAATGAGAAAATTTGATAATATTTCATTTCTGTTCACACACACATATTTACTTTCCTATTACACTTCTTCTCTCTATGGATGGCAGACCCTCTTTTGGTGGCTTTTGGGTAGGTTTGTACCTTTCCTGAATCCCTCTTGTAATTGAGAAACTGCCATTCAATTTCCAATTGTTTATTAGAACTAATTCTTGATCCTTAACTAATTTACCCTAACTATTCTTTTAATTTGAAAGTTACAATAGTTGTGTTAACCTACTTTTGAATTTTTAGAACAAAACAAAAATATAAAAGAAAACTAAATAAAAATTCAATTTCTACACAACAGAAAGTAGCCAGCTCCTGGTTGTGGCTCTATAGTTGGATGCTCCTGCATCATATATTTTTCAAATCTCTAAATGTGGAAAATCTTGTGAAGCTCCATTGATCAATTTATTTACTCTTGAGATGACCAATTAAGAATCACCCTCCATAATCAACTTAAAGAAGCCTTGTGATCATGTGATAACATGACTAGTATCTATAGATGCAAATTTGGTTATGTTTTTTACTTGAATTCCCCATACTATCTGTGAATTGTGGCATCCAAACCTTCAACTTCCTAGGATGAAAATGGCCAAGGGTGGAGTAGTACTATTTCATGGACACACTACAATGTTATTTCCCATATTAACTCACCTTGTGATGTCCAATTATTAAAGAAGTGATTATTCCTCTCCGTCCATATGTCCAACAAAAAAACCCCGGGATGAGGGCCCAAGTTCAATTTACAATAGGATTATTTAGCATAGTTTGATATCCAACTTTCAATCATTTGTATGATTCCATTCCTATCCTTGTTTGACCCTCCAATAAGTTAACGAGAATTTTTTTTTCTATTATGGGATAAACACCCACATGGGGAATTGAAACCTTGAATCAAAAAATTTGCATAGTTTATCATAACATGGAAATTGCCAATTGAGATGCTTCGTGTGGGCCAAATAAGCTAAAGAGTTTATAACATAGTGTTTAAGAAAAAAGCACATGTATTAAGTAAGTGCTCCATTTTCTTTTCATCTAATCCACATAGAAAATAGAGGGAAAGGCCTACAATTCCTTTGCAGGTAATTTCGTCCCATGAGAGGATATTTTAAGTACTAACAACCAAAGAAAATGGGTGAATTTGGGGTATATTTTCTAATCCCAAACATATTTCCATATAAGGTAATGAAGAAAACTCGTGTGACTTGAAATTAGTTTGTATGCCTTTTTGATTGTGAGCATGCCCTTGTAGTTATAGCTCCATCATATTTTATCCTGTCCAGCAGAGAGTAAGATATGTTTTGTGAATTTATTCCATTAATGTGTCTAGATTGACCTGATGAAGAGTTTGAGGCCAACTTTCCTATTTTTTCCATTTTCTCCACAAGTTTTGCATTGCTTTCTAGTGTCAATAATATGTTATTAGCCAAGTATGTGCATGAAAAAGAGGTATGAAATTCAAGTTTATCTTCTATTTCCTCTCAAAATGAATGAGTAGGTGCTTTTGAAAGACATACTAGAGGAATAGGGTCCAAATTATTGATGAAAATGGGCTATGAAGGTAAAGGATTGGGAAAACATGCACAAGGCATAGTTGAGCCAATTGTTGTTGAGGAAAGGCCTAAGTATTTGGGTCTTGGTTATGGACAACACGATGGAGAATGCTCAAAAGCCAAGGAGGCACATGAAGGTGTTCCAAGAAGGAATTTCATTACCTCAAGCTTGTGAAGTTTTTGTTCATGGGGAATGAAAAAGTTTTACAACCACTTTGCAAGAAGATTCTCATAAGCATGCAGCTATTGAGAATGGAAAACAAGAGGATGTTGAAAGCTCCAAATTCATAGAATTAATTGTTGGTATTCCAAGGAGAGCCACTACCTCATCAAATTCACCTCCTCAAGAAGGCGACAAAGGTGAATGTGTAAGGTATAAATATTCCTTTAATCAAGTTGATTTTGATTATGATAAACATTTTAAATCTTCACATAGGATTTGGAAAACGTTTACATGTTCCTTTTGTGATTTGAATAACCACACTATTTTAAGATGTTGGAATAAGTTTTCCATGCATAGGAAACTTTCTAAACAAAGGAGACATGAAGCCAAAGTTCCAATGGATAATGAAAACCATGTTGAGAATAAGATGCAAATGTTTTTCACTCATTGCCATAAGCAGGGTCATCTTGTGGACAAGTGTTGGACTTTGTATCCAACAAGTCATCCACGACATTTGAAGAAGGTGGAAAGATATCTTGAAAATAATGGAAAGGAGGATTCCATAATTGATGTGTGTCATGATGATTCACATGATGAAGTGCAGCTAAAAGAAGCACCATTGAAATGGTTTGGTAAGAGATGGTTAGATTTCTTATACAATTAAGGCCTTGCATGTATTTTGATGTTTGATGCATTTATTTTTCTCTAGAATGCATGTTTTGTGTTTATGCCGGGAAGGTGTTGGAAAAGTGGAGTATGTTGACTCACTTAGATGCAACAAATATGGAAATTTTCACATGCTTTTGTTTGACTTGAGAGTCAATTGTTTGAAGAGGTGTGTTTTGTCGACTTGTTTTTGGTCGATGGTTTGTACACCAAGATGTAAGAGTACATGGTGATGTTCACAGGATGTAACATTTTTTTCTTTGAAGGAGAAAAAGGATATGTCGTCAAGTTATGTTTCTTGCATGATGTGTTTTTCAGATTGATTGTTGTGTTTGTGAAAAGATGTCGCAGGATTTTGGGAAGGTCCACTATTGAGTAAGAGGCTCATGATTAGACTTCGTTCTCAAATCATGGCATGATCAGCATGTCAATATTGGAGGATAATGGAATCAAGAATCGGAAACAGGGACAAGATGCCAAAGAATTTGCAGCAAAAAAACAACCATTATAGACCATTTGATGTATTGATGCCAAGAAGTGAAAAAGATGGTGAATGCATTCTTCCAGATGTGGAATTTGGAACCGTGGAGGTAAAATAATGGCCATTTATTTTCTTGTTATTACTGATGTTGGAACACATTGATGTAGTTCACTCAGATGGGCTTAACTTGGAAAATTAGTTTCCAAGGAGAAGCTTGAAACAAATGCATGTGTGTGTAAAGGAGGAACATGATTCTCAGTGGGAAGGCCATTAGTTAGCTTTCCAAGCACCAATGGATTACTTTGGTATAAAAGAAAAATTTATTAGTCAGAAAGCATCCAAAAAGTGTTGTATTGGGTCAGCAGAAAAAGGAGGACATTGGTTGAAGCGTCAAGCCATTTGCAAGGCAAGGCATGTTAGTGAACCCAAGTGGTTTTCATGGAGATTTTTCCAAGTAGAATCAAGTTGATAGAACTTGGGAAAGAGAATAGTATTCAACTCTCATCATATAACCAGCTTTTGTTGGTCCAAAATCCTTTCAGTGGGAAGGAGTGATCAGAAATAGATTGGGGGCAAAAACTTGCCAAAAGTTAAAAGTGCTCAGAATCACACCAAACTAGAATGACTGGATATGGCCCATCGCTAGGAATTTGGCGCACTTCATTTCACACAAAACTGAGTCTGTATGAGGAAGTTAGAGCCCACTGATCGTCATGCCAAACAAGAAAATTTTTAAAAAAAGGGGGTCAAACAGGGTGAAAGGTCAAAATTTGGGAATTTCTCCAGCTCAATGATAGGATGACAAGTGTCAATTTCTAAGTGGCCCAAAATTTTTAGCACTTCGCAATTTTTTATTGGTTTGTGGCGGAGTCGTTGGCATGAAGACACGTGGCTAGCCCAGAGGCCGCCCCGTGCCCCCTTCCAAGTTCCAACTATGGTCAAGACTGAATTTTTTATATGGTGAAAGTTCGAATTTCATATGTTATATTCGGATTAGATTTTATTATATGGTCGAATTTTTTTTATTAAGACCAAAGTCTGAAATGTTATATATCAAAGGTCGAATGACATATTTTATTATGTGGTCAAAGGGCTACATAACCTAAGGTCGAAACTTTATGTCATATGGTATACGTTTTGGGCGGAAAAATTAATATCAGCGGAAGGATGGAGGTCAGGGCTCAACGCCACGACCTCCCCAAAACGAGCACAACCAATTACCAATAGACCACCACATTGTGACGGGTGTGGAACTTATTTGTTTTAAAAGAAAGGATTGTGTGGAGTTTAAAGGACAAACCTGAAGGGCCAACCCACAGTTACAACGGTACCAAGGCCCGTGACTAGGCACAGAGGGCTTAATACTCATCGCGCAGATTAAATTTTAAACATGGATTATTAACCCATAATCCCAGATTAGCGCTAATCCAAATTTTAAAATAGATTTTTGTTAATCGTGCTTAGTGCGCTAATTAATGCGTCTAAAGCTACACTTTACAGTTAGTTAATCCACAGTTAACTTGCCGAAAATTTGGTGGAGTCTGCCATTTTTGGCGGAGCTCCAATTTTGGCGGGCTTAACTAGAGATGTTCCAGTTTTAGTGGAGTTTTCCTAGGGAAAACTAAATGAGCCATAACTTTGGCATTTTTCGATCAATTTTGGATCAAGAAGAGTCATTCCTAGATGATTTGGATGCTCTGAGCATGATGGAGCAAGTTTTAGAGGCATTAGAGGACTCCTGTAAGTGATTTTTCAACTTTTAAGATTAAAAAAGCCAAGGACCACTAGGAGAGGAGGCCATGCCTAGATCAGCTGAAGACCATTTGCAGAGCTTGAAGAGTCTATTTTGAGATTTTTGGGTCTTATGAATCCAATGGAATAGGTTGCAAAGCCATTAGAACACTATAGGTCAATTTTACCATAAGTGATTTTCAACAATGTGACCTTTACTAATAAGCCAAGCAAATCAAATTATTCTAATCTTGATTTTCATATTGATTTTAAGTGATATTCTCACTAAATAAGAGTTCTATAATACCTTTATAATATTTTTCTATTTAGTGATTTTAATTTTACTTTCATCATATCTTATATTTAATGTTATTATTATATTTTGAAAACTAAATTTATTAAGAAAATAATTTATTTACTACTATGCAATTTAGTATTATATATTCCAATATATTAATAAATATTTTCTATCTTAATATTATATTGCAATTTAGTATTATGCATTGCAATATATAAATTAATATTTTCTTTTTTAATATTATATATTTCAACTTATTAGAAAAATATATTTTCATGAAAAATATTTAGATATTTAGATGATCTTGTAACTCAAAATTTAAACATGGAAAACTATTTATGGAATATTAATACTACCATTTGAAATTCTTATTATATATTTAGATGATCTTGTAACTCAAAATTTAAACATGGAAAACTATTTATGGAATATTAATACTACCATTTGCAATTCTTATTATATTTTCATGACAAATATTTAGATATTTAGATGATCTTTTCATTAAAAATTTAAACATTAAAACATGGAAAACTATTTATGAAATATTAATACTACCATTTGCAATTATTATTGAAATGTATACATTTTCAATACCTCTTTACATATAGTTCACCTAACATATATATTGTAATTAGTTATTAATTTTTTTTTTTGGTTTTGTTTTTTTATTTTATTAAGTTTACCATATTATATAATATTAAACTTCTTTTGTTGTGATATTTTTGATTGGAAATGAGATCAATGGAAAAATTTAATGTTTGATAATGACAAAGTTAATGTTTTTTATTCCAAATTTCTATAAAATAACTCAAAATGTACAAAATTATATTTTTACCAAGACATCATTATGTCACATTATCGAAAAATTCCAAGTGAAGTAGAAAAACAATAACTTAACTAAAACCATCAAGAGGACGTGGTAATATCAATAGTGCCTAGAATGGTTGTACTGACTCGGTACCATATTTGGTTTGTTGCAAAGCTACTCCTCAATGCTAGCTAGATCTTCATTTTCTTCCACATCCAGTGGAGTTTCTCGATCTTTGTTGATCAAATCAATAAATCCAAGTCTCTAGTCTTCCCATAAGTGGTTGTTTCAACTTGCCAAAGGATGAAGGTGAATGTCATTGCATCCCAAGTTTGCAAAAAGGTCTGCTACCTTATTTCTTGTTCTCTTGGTGTGAGAGGGCATACTGACTAGAATTATATGGATCAAATGGTTAATAAATGTGATATATTTTTCAAATCTCTAAATGTGGAAAATCTTGCGAAGCTCCATTGATCAATTTATTTACTCTTGAGATGACCAACTAATAATCACCCTCCATAATCAGCTTGAAGAAGGCTTGTGATCATGTGATAGCACAGCTAGTATCTAGAGCTGCAAATTTGGTTATGTTTTTTACTTGAATTCCCCATATTATCTGTGAATTGTGGCATCCACCTTCAACTTCCTAGTATGAAAATGAACAAGGGTGGAGTAGTACTATTTCATGGACACACTACAATTTTATTTCCCATATTAACTCACCTTGTGATGTCCAGTTATTAAAGAAGTGATTGTTCCTCTCCTTCCATATGTTCAATAAAAAAACCTCAGGATGAGTGCCCAAGCTCAATTTACAATAGGATTATTTAGCATAGTTTGATATCCAACCTTTAATCATTTGTATGATTCCATTCTTATTCTTGTTTGACCCTCCAATAAGTTAACGAGATTTTTTTTTTTCTAATATGGGATAAACACCCACATGGGGAATTGAAACCTTGAATCAAACAACTTACATAGTGTATTATAACATGGAAATTTATAATTGAGATGCTTCTTGTGGGCCAAATAAGATAAAGAGTTTATACCATAGTGTTTAAGAAAAAAGCACATGTATTAAGTAAGTGCTCCATTTTCTTTGCATCTAATATACATAAAAAATAGAGGGACAGGCCTACGATTCCTTAGGAGGTAATTTCATCCCATGAAAGGATCTTTTATGTACTAACAACCAAAGAAAATGGGTGAATTTGGGGCATATTTTCTAAGCCCAGACATATTTCCATATAAGGTAATGAAGAAGACTCATGTAACTTGAAATTAGTTGATATGCCTCTTTGATTGTGAGCAGGCCCTTCTAGTTATAGCTACATCATATTTTAACATGTCCAGCAGAGATTCAGATATTTTTTGGTGAATTTCTTCCATTAATGTGTCTAGATTGACCTGATCAAGAGGTTGATGCCAACTTTCCTAATTTTTCCATTTTCTCCACAAGTTTTGCGTTGCTTTCTGGTGCCAATAATATGTTATTATCAAGAGACCCCTAGATTTCATAAGCTCTTTTATAGCAATAAATGCCTTCATGTTGCCAAGCTTTGAATACTACTTCCACACATCCATCCAAAACAAGGCACCCTTTCCCTCTCAAACTTCCTAGAAACAATGTTTTTGTGCGATGAATTTATTAGTGCTAGCCAAATTCCATATTGAATATCCTTGAATATTTTTTGAGCTCCCAATTGTTATTTCCATGATTGAAAGGGGATGCATTTCCTGCTCCAAAATTTCCTCCATAACTCCTAGACACCTTGGATCGACCTCCATCATAATTTCGCCCCAAAAATTCTATTTCGAATTTATGTATCATGAAGGTCAAGACCTCTCACCATTTTGGGAAGACATAATTAATCAGAAGCTACAAGAGCCCATTTTATTTCTTGCATAGCCCTTCCTGAGAGAAATGATTTGTAGATAATATTTATGGATCTAAGAATTCCTTTAGGCACTACCAATGTAGAGAGAAGAGCCCATTTCCTCCGTAACTCCTGGACACCTTGGATCCACCTCCATCATAATTTCCCCCCAAAAATTCTATTTCGGATTTATGTATCATGAAGGTCAAGACCTCTCACCATTTTGGGAAGACATAATTAATCAGAAGCTACAAGAGCCCATTTTATTTCTTGCATAGCCCTTCCTGAGAGAAAGGATTTGTAGATAATATTTATGGATCTAAGAATTCCTTTAGGCACTACCAATGTAGAGAGAAGATACACCAAAAGGGCTTACAAGACTGATTTAACAAAACTAATCTGCTACAAAATTTTGGAGATTTGAAGGTCCAACATTCTATTTTTTTGGATATTTTCTGGACAAATTCCTTCCATTGATTAGTTATAAGGGAGTTGTCTATTGAAGGCACCCCTAGATATTTAACACGGAGGGAACTAAGTTGAAAACCTAACAATTTGGCTAGGTGCCCCTGCTACTAAGTTAGTATTAAAGAAATAAATTTGGGATTTACCCACATTAATGATGTACCTGAGGCCTCCATGAAGTTCTTCGTAGTTTTTTTTAGAGCTCTAGTTTCTCTTATTGTAGAAAATCCCATTACAATTATGTCATCAAAAAATTATTCCTTGTGTTACTCCTGCCTTTATGGTGCATTCCAACCCTTTTTCATCAAGAATTAATAACAATGGTGAAAAAGGGTGGCCTTGTAGAATTCCACGTGAATACTTGAATGTTGAGGAAGGAGATCCATTAAGAATCATTGAGAAGAAATAAGTTACAACCAAATATCCTACCCAATTAATCCAACCACATGAAAATATAAAGGCTATTATAACATTGAAGAGATAAGCCTAATTAAGTTTTTTGAAGGCCTTAGATAGATCAAGCTTAATTAGCATTTTTTCCCTTTTATATTGTTTCAACGAATGCGAAACCCATGGCTTACTACTATTCATTCCAAGGTCTATTCGCCCTCAACATAACCAATTTGCTCCATTGAAATTAGATTTGGAAAGAACGACTTTAGATTATTTGCAATGACTTTTGAAATAATCTTATATATCACATTGCATAAGGCTATTGGTTTATAGTTAGCAGGATAGTGGGCCTTATCAAACATTGGTTCCAATGTTAATAATGTGGCATTCAAGGATGGAAATAAAGAGCATGTAATGTGATATTCCTAAATTAATTCATGGATTTCTTTATCAAGGAAGTGCTAGCAAGCCTTAAAAAAATATGTGGTTAACCCATCTAGATTTGACGCTTCGTTTTTTTGCATGGACATTAGTGCCTCTTCAATTTTGGCATAGGATACATATTTCATTAAGGAAACATTATGATTTGGTTGAGCTAGTGCTGGGATCTTGCGTGTTATCTTCTAAATTAGTCTCTATCAACTTTGAATTGGTTCGACTAAAATTGATCCATAATATCTAACCAATTCTTGCTCCATCTCTTTTTGATCTGTGACTTTTCACCCTGCTTCAACTTTGAGAAAAATGATCCTATTATGATGTCGATGTTTGATCATCGATTTATGAAAAAATTGTGTTCTTCTCCCTCGCTCAGAGCTAGTGGATTCTTAACTTTTCTTCCATAATGTTTCCCCCATGTTGCCTTGTGTCCTCTATTTGTTTGAGTAGTTCTCCTTTTGTAGAAAATATTAGTTCTTCTCTCTAGAATTATTAGCTTTTTAACCTTTAGCATATATATCTCTAACTCTTGTTTTTCTTGAAACCCTCTTTGTTTCATATTTTGGTTTTTGACTTAGAATATTGAGATTTTGTTGAAACTTGGCCATATTGGAGGGACCGTGGACTTGAATCTCTTCCCACAATGCCTTTTCCTTCTAAATGAATGATGGATCCTTAAGCCATAAACTCTTAAATATGAAAGGGCTATTTGTAAGGGAAACTTTGATATCTATTTCTAAACAGATTGACTAGTGATATGAACTTGTACAAGGAAGAATTTTATTTCTAGGAAGACATCCACTTTAAAGAGAGATTCCAAGACTAAAATCCATCCAAGCACGAGGCTATTTAGATCTTACTTACAAGACGATTATTCCGTGTGAATACTCCATTGATTGTTTCCATATAGATAGCTTCATTTACTACATCAATGGTTTGAATTTTGGACCCTGTGTCCCAATAGAAAATACCTCATTTCTTTTTCCCACGATGATGTTGAACTATGAGTAATTTGCTATGATGATGTTGAACTATGAATAATTTGCTATCACTTTAATGATGATGAGTTATGAGTTTAATGCTAAAGAAACTTTTTTTTTTTCGGCTGGATGACCCACAGGGTTTGAGCCCATAACCTCATGTAACATAACTCCTCATTATGAAGGCGATCACCGAATCCATGTAAACAACGTTAAAGCAACTTTTAAGTATATGTACATAAAACTATAAAATAGTAGACAAATGGATGTGGAATATAATCGTTTGATATGATATGATATGTGGTGCAAACACACAAAAAAAATTAAAAAAAATTGAAGTAGATAAATATATCTCGAATGTAACCACCTCATAAGATGAATGAATTGTGTCGTAATATATGGCAGAGTGAATTTTGTTGATATTCATAGTTATTTGTGTAAAATAATTTTGATGAATAAAAATCAATGAACTACGCTGACCATCATGACTTCAATTACGTATTATAACTTTTTTCCTTATCGTATGATCCTCACGTCAAATTTATTTGAGACGTTTTGCTTTTATCATTTCTTTGTTTTAATTTTAAAACAATGAGCTCCATATAATATGTTACCCCTAGTTCGAGATGTCATTGGATCCAATTATACGTAAGAATACTGGAATTATATAGGATCTATAACAACACATTTTTATCTTATGTATATTTATATTTCAAATCCAGAATCGAATAATATAATATAAATATTTATATTTTAAAATTATATAATTTTGGTTTTCTTCCTCCCATCATAAGTTTTATAACCAGGCAGATAGATTTGAAACAACTAATCCTTGTCTTGTGATTTAATTAATAATATTAAGAGCTTGTGAAAAAAAAATTCGGTAAAAATCACATTCAAATAAATTTAGTTGACGGGTTTAGAATCAGCCAGTGTGGTTCATCATTGATTTTTACCTAAAAAAATTTTTCACGATTTATGGATCATAGAAGCAATATTCCTAAAATATTAGAAAATCCCAAGTGAACCAAGCTTATCCGATCTATTGCTCTTTCCCTTTTTTTCAGAAGTATTGCTCTTTCCCTATGCTTTCTTGCAAAGTCGATTAGAGCCCATAGCTACCAAATTCGTCCGTATCCGACCAAAAAAACGGAAATTCGGGAATTCGATTCGTAAATCGAATAATTTGATGAAAGTTGAAAGTTATGAAAGTTTGAAAGTTCACCGTATCTTAGTTTGGATGATAGAAATTTCACAGTTAATTTGTCTGTCGGGGAATAATAATCCTTATCTGACAGCTTTTCGTAACTCTGGTTTTTATGTTTATTTTTTTTGTTATATGATATATTTGATTCGGTTCCAGCGTCCTTGTTGTGATATCATTGATATATGTATTGTTTGTTGATCTAATTAGGTAATAATTATCATTAGTGTGTTTTTCTTTTTGTAAAAAGTATAGTGAAACTGCAAGTAAAAAATGAAAAAATGTTAGATCTAGGGAATGGAAACTATTTGAGTAGAGAAAATTTCCAGATTTCTAATTCCAATGTTATCTCAAAGATTTTGAAATAAACTGAGATAACCAGAAAAGAATGAATTTTAACAAAATTTTGAAATAATTTTTATAATAATTATTTGATTTTTTAAATATAATATATTTATATTAAGAATTTCAGTAAAATCTTGAAGTAAATTTTATAATAATTAATTGAATTTTTAAATATAATATATTTATATTAAGAAGAATTTTATCAAATTAAGTTTTGAATATTTAATTTTTAATTATGTATTAATTATAAAAGAGTTTAGATGAAATTTGAAATTAAGGATGAGGAGTGGTTTGGATTTTTGAATATATAATTTACAAATAAATATTAATTATGAAAAAAAAATAGATAAGATTTTAAAGTAGGAGGGAAGTTTTGAATTTTGAAAAGAAAAGAGATTTTAGAGATCAGAGAAGTGTGGTTGTAGTTTTGGTAAGTAAATTGTAATTTAAAAAATGTTTATATTAATTACAATTATTAAAAAATATTTAAATTTCCAAATGAATGAAAAAAAAATGTTAAAATATTATTATTACAAGACAGAGTATATATATTTAAATGTGAAAGATATATATTCTCAAAAAAATTCGGAATTAAATTTTTTTTATCCTATAGTATCAAATTCAAATCCAAATCCAAATTCGAAATTAATAACTATATTAATAATCAAAGAAAAGAGACTTGATTAATCAAGATAATGTATCACTTTCTCTATTGTTTATTTCCATCTCTTTTTAGTTAAATCAAGTATTTTTAGTAAATTATTTTCGCTGGCATACCAGGAGTTTGGGTCGCTCCAGCGAAGGTAATAAATGTAACGGCAGGTAGAAAACATGGTAGTGAACTGCCCTCCTTTGGCATTACTGCCCTGCTTCTACTCTAAAAAAACAGACCTTATATAACCATGAACTTATGAACATGTTACTTGCTATCCTTCTAACCCGTTGTCATGGACTTCTATATACTCCCCTCTCTCTTTATATTTAGAATGTCGCTATTTTAGAGTAACCTCAAAAACATTTTTCTAATTTAATTGACTTGAACAAATCTGAGTATCTTTACTGCATTTGCAACAAGATTTTTTATACTATGGAAAATTGGTCTAAACCTAAAGCTTTGAGTAATTTGAACGTAATAAAGATTGATGTTCGATCAACTTTATCAATATTCCTCTGCAAAATCAATTTTGATAGATTTTGATTCAAAGCCCATTTGCCCGGGAATAGATCAAGCAACAAACTTAAAATTTATGTGTATGGAACATTCAAAAAGATATTGACACATAAAATACAAAAAGGTTATAGGGTGTGAATAGATACCAAAATATTAATTTAGGGAATAAATTTAATAATTTTTATATAAATATTTGTAATGAATGTTTAAGAATGAGTTCTTGCTATATTTAAAAGAGATAGTGTGATAAAATTTCATGTGATTTTATAAAATTTACTTGGATATTTATTAATTGTAAAAAGTTTGTAATATTTATTTGATTTTTTGTCATATTTTTTAATTTATTTTCATAAATTTTTTATTTGTTTTTAAATGAGTCTTTAATATTTTCGTTGTCTTTACTATGTTGGTATTCATCAATAATAATATATTATATATGAGCTCAACATATCACTTATTGGAATTGAATCTAGATGGAGAAGATAACAATCATTTCTCTCAACCATTTGTGATAAACTTAATAAATACTCTTCTTTTATTTTCGGAATCTTATTACATGCACTTCTTTTATCTTCTATCTTGTACTTTACATGTCAATTTCCTTATTTTTCTTTAGATAACCTTTTTGTATCCTTTATTCCTCATTTAGAAGTTAGTGAGTGGCTTACTAATCAATTCCTTCTTTCTTGAACAATTTTATAGTAATTAATGCTTAGAGATTACTTAACCTTGTGATAAATTTCTTACATTTTTAATTTCCTCTTATTCATACTTTATTAATCCTTTATTGTGTTTCATTGTTATTTAATATTTTTAAAATTTCTTAATCACTTTTAAAAATTTTTATATTCAATTTACTTGAATTTCCTTTCCTTTTTTTGCTTTATTTTTCTTTTAATTTTTTTTTAGATTTCTTTCTTTTAAGTTTTTTTTATTTATTTTTATTTTAAAGTAGTATCCCTTTTTCATATCATATTTCTTAATTTGTCTTTCTTTTCATAACACAAATATTTCAACATATCTTTTAGCTACATTTTTATTTTAAATATTTTCATAGCTTTAAAAGTTATTTATTTTAATAATATATTTGAGAATTAATTTTTAAATTTTTTTAAATATATATATATATATATATATTTTTAAAACCATATTACCATGCAAATTTAACTCATATGTAACTCATATGTAGATATGATATTTTTTTTTTAATTTTCTCTAAAAATTTGTTATTGCTCGTTTAAAAAATTAATTTTTTCATTTTTATAAAATTAAACACGAATTCTAATTTTAATAAAGTACATTATATTTGGTTGAAAATTTTAAATTATATTTTAATAATTTTAAACCTTTTATTTTTTTTAAAATAATATTTAAAATTTAAATACAACTCTCTCATTAAAAATTATAAACATTAGTGTAACCGATGTATTGGAATTTCATCGAAATTTGACATTTCAACTGCTTAGACTTGCACTTGGTCAAATAATACTTTCGATTTTAGAGTCGTGATTACTACGCTGAGGGATGGGTGATTGACGTTGCTAAGCAAGGATGGAATTTGACGGGTATTTTGCTAGTTATAAGACATTTTGTCAGTGTTTGCAAGCTGAAATATGTTGATGCCCGTTTTCTCTGATGCGCTAAAAAAAATGGAAAACGTAATTTTGATGTTTAAAGAAATTTCAAAAAATTCTTATATTTTTATTTTCCATTTGTCAGCTTTTTCTTAAACTTTTCTATTTACCATATTTTTTCAAATTTAATTTTTATGTACAACTGCAACTTGCAAATATGTATTCAAACATTAATGAAAAATTACCCTTCTTCATTCACTAAAAATTGATAGTTAAAATTGCTTTGAGCTACCAATTAAGAACACTGTACACCGCCTTCATTCCCCCAAAAAAAAGAATAAAGCCCGTGGCGAGCGAACTTTTAATCTCGCACCCTTAATGCACGAACTTTAAATCCTTACTTGTATCATACGAATCTTTGCTTCAACGAAATGATTCAGTTTCTTCTATTCTTTGGAAAAAATTGCAGTGAGATCTATTGGCTTTGTTTTTATTCGTGGAAGCTTGGTTTATAAACTTGTTTTTTCTTTCGGAAGAAATTGCAGCGCATTGATATCTCTTTGAGAATACTACGTTTTAGAATCTGCTGGAAATGATTTAACAGTGGGCTCATATCAATATAATCCAAGTTCAAGGATTCACATAGCAACATTGGATTGCCATAAATGATAGTAAGTAAGATACAATCTCCAAGTTTTTTTAAATTTGAATATATGTCAATTTTCAAATTTTAAAAAATTAATGGCGTTGTAAACCTAAATTTGAATATGTGTCAATTTTCAAATTTTAAAGAATTAATCGTCTTGGAAACCAAACCTATCGCGATCCAACACTTTGATGTCTTTCCATTCAGAATGTAATTTTTAATGTCTCTGCATGCTTTATGTTTCTTTCAGGATTTTTGAAATTTTGTCTGATGGCAATATGGATGTTTAAATTTGATCTTTTACTTGCAAAATATAAGCTTGAAAATTGGAAATTAGTCTCTTGAGAATTTAATATGATGCATTTATTATTTTTTTATGAATACTTTGTTCTTCAATCTTTTTATATTTGGGTTGTGTGACAGCTTCGTAAAGGAAATAACTAGTATTTACTAGTTAAAACAGTTGGTTTATTTTATTTAATTTTATTTGCTGAACAAAACAAGACTCTATGATGATATTTTGAGACAATCACTATTTTTAGATTTTATTTTGTTATTATTTTTTTTTTTGAATTAATGAGAAAGAAAAACCAATGAAAGAAAAGAGAATCTCAAAAGCTGTTGGTGATAGTTCTCTCAGAATGGGAAGTGGTTGGAGACAGTTGGAGAAAAACAGTTACCCTCTCCTGAATGGATAAAGTGGGAATCCAAAGGAGGAGAGAGTTCCTGAAAAAAATGATAAGCGAGAAAAGGGGAAATTCTTGTCTTGAGGTGGGCTTGAGTGGAAGTATCTTTCAAGAAACCCTTGAATTGGCAGTTCTCACATGTGACTGGAAGGGAATTCTAGAGGTCACAGCAGTGCAGACTCCACTGTAGAGACTCCGTGGCACTAATCCTAGAGTTTTAAGGCTAGGGGGCAAGTGTAGGACATAATGGCCTTACTTGGTTGGTAGGTTGGACCACAGCTTTGGGAATCGATTTTCAGTTCTAGATAAGTACACAGACTTTTGAAACTTATATGGAATACAGGTTAAATGATTTTTGAGTAATACTATCCTAGACTCTGTAAATAAATAGGTTAATGGTATTACTTATTTTACTAGGAATGTGTTTATATGATGCGAGCGGGGAAACTAACGGTTTCTGTGAAAACAAAGACGGATGGTTGGTTATGCATTAGTAATCGAGGTATAAAAGATATGACTATCTATGGGTGTTTAATGTATAGAAAGAAGTTAATGATATTCTTTTATTTTATCGATGTATTCTGAAGAGAACTGTAACAGTAGAAACGAAAGTAACAAAGAACCAATGTTTATGCGAGTTACTCTGTCAGTTTGTATAGAAATATATAATAGCAAACATATATATATATAATGAGCTTCTACAGAAGCATTCCAAACATCGTAAATAAAGAATGTGAACTTGAAAACCGTCGCTGGAACAAGTTTATAAAACTTACTGTGTTAGAGTATGAGAAGTTATGGAAGCATTGCAAGGTCATGAACCCGACGCATAGGGTAAAGAACCACACGGTAAACAGATTTAACAATTGACCATTTAAACCAGTCTTCTGGCCGGCACAAAGAGAAAACGATAACATGCATTTCTCCTAAAATAAAGCCGCCATAAGAGCAATACAACCCTTTATTTTCAGTAAATGCATAAAAATAAAGGATGGGTTACAAACCCTGTGGTTACGGGGTAAATCGAAATGAAAACCTGCATTAAAACTTCACAAACCCGCACAAAAATATATGGATAGCACAACAGTAACTCTAGGAGTAACTATTCATCAAATATTGCTAGTAAAAGAAGATGCATGTCAGAGAGCGGCCAAGCCAACCACTTTAGGAAGCGAATAACGCATATTAGCTCTGCCTAAGAGTATTTTACCAGTGACAGAGAAACAAAATCACCCAAGAATTTCATAAATAATTGTTAAAAACCGAGTTAGGGGCTCAGACCCCGCCTGTAATAGAAATGTTAAAAACGTCATAGCAGTTTACAATGTATCAATAAAGTATCCAAAAGCTACAGAGGCTAAGGCCTCGGAAATGTTATAACAAGCAGGAGTAATTTCATAACTTAAGTTCAATCCTGATGAACTCTGTTCCAAAGGAAATCTAAAGTCCATGACGCGACCGCCTCAGAACCTCAAGGCGAGAGATGGTACCTGGGACAAGATAAGCGCTGTTTAGCCACAGAGAAAGTGTAGAAGATGGACTAGAGAGGGGTTTAGATGAAAAACCACTCACCTGCAAAGCCAGAGGACAATAAATCAATTATAAGAGAGAGTAGGTTAACGATGAATTAAATCGAAATGCATATTCCGAAAAACAAAAACTCCAGTAGATAATAGTAAATACCTGGCAGATTGCCACCCTGAAACCTGGAAGGTGAACCAAGTATGGCTAAGTGCTGGCGAAGGGGAAGTCCTGCGCAGAGCTGGTAATGTCAAACTACCACCATCAGTTTCAAGAAAATAATCGCACTGTGAGAACAGGCAAATAATAAAACAAAGACTTAGAAATTTATACCAGATTCCTGTATACCTTCCACTGTTCGGTCTTCGCTGTCAAAGATGCCGATGAGGCGCAAAATCTCCAGGTGCGCCATGGGAGAGCTGCAGTCTACAGGCGGGCGAACGAGTGGAACAATCCAGACTAGTTGTTTCCCTCGCAATTACCGAAGAACTAGAGACTGGTGTACATCTGTCACCGCTGAGTTAATGCGGAGTAAATGAAATACAGTAGGCCGACGACGGGTTGCCTCGACCCAAGAGAATTCCGTGCCAAGTGGCCGGATCACCTTAAGGAGAAATCGGAAGGTAAGATCCTCATTGGAAAGAGCGTTATATGAGGCGCGCCGGGAACTAAATTATCTCCGACAAAAATCTATTAAGTGGCAATGTGTGAGATGATAACCGTGAGTCGTTAAAGCATCGAAACCCACAGATTAACCATGTATTAAATCTTACAGTTTAATAATAACATCATTGGGATAATAGCTTATGCACATGGGAGCAAAAATTAAACACTGTGAATAGCAATAATTGCATAGTCTTTGATTTGGACGAGAGCATTGTTATGTGGTAGGTAAAATTTTTTTATGTGTGTAATGTGTTCGGATAATTGAATGTGACAAGTGGTATCAGAGCCGGTTACTACACTGGAAACCTAAGGGTCTACTAACAAAGCTGTGTATGTATTAGTGCACTGAGCAGAAGCAGAAAGATATGACAGAAAGGACGTCTCAATCGCAACCAGAAGAGACTGAAGGTCCAACAGTCGTGAACCCAGAAATGTGGGTTCAACTAACGTTGGAGCAGCACCAGAGAACGAGTAAACTGTTAGAAGAACAGCAACAACAAACTGTTTTTCTGTTAAATACAGTACAACAGTTACAAGCGGAGATGGTTGGAGTCTGGAAAGACAATGAAAAGTTGTTGCAAGACCAGGAAAAGATTCTGAAGAGTATCTCTGATAAACAAAATCATGAGATGCGGCAACCCAGTGCAGAAAGAGAATTATCAACGGAACCAGAGGACCAACAAACCAGAAACAACACCATTGGAAAAACTGAAAAGAGTTTCTCCCACAGGAGCAAAAACCGTAATTATAATGAGGCAGAATCGGAAAATCTGTCTGACCAGCAGGATCCTAAGAGGCAGAAAGTTGAACTGCAGGGGGAGTTTCATAAGATTAAGCCACCAATGTTTGATGGCGAGGCGGAAGAAGCAGCTGAAGCATGGTTAATTAACATCAATAAATATTTTCAGGTATATGAGTATAGCAGCAATCTAAAGGCCAGATTGGCTATATACCAGCTGCGAGAGAAAGCCACCCTGTGGTGGGAGGAAGTGAAAAATGTTCGCAGCATAGATGAACAAGACATTACATGGGAATTATTCCAGCAGTACTTCAAAGATAAATATCTAACAGAAAGATTTTATGATGATAAAGCCAAGGAATTCCATGATCTCCGACTGGGCCAGATGACCATGGATGGGTATGTCACGAAATTTACCTCCCTGCTACGCTATGTACCTTACCTCAGAGAGGAAAAAGCCAAGGTGCAGCGGTTTCTGAGCAGTCTGCCTGCTCCCATGAGGAAAAGAATAGAGTTTGTTAACCCCAAAACTATGGATGAAGCTGTCCGGAAAGCACGCATGTGTTACCAGCAGTATAAGGTCAAGGGGGAGAGTGGGAAAAGTTGGCAGCCCAAGAAAAATCAGAAAAACTCATCTACTTTCAGAAGCAGTAAAAGCAGCCACTTTAAAGGGGCAGTATGGAACGATGGAAGCAAGCAGTTTAATAAGAACCATCAAAGGATCAGATGGCCAGCTCAAGAAAAACCCACAGAAACATCAAGCAAACTAGAGCAGGGGCAGAATTCTATACCTCCCCTATAGTGCTGGGGCTGTGGGGAAGCACACTACTATAAGAACTGTCCACAACGGAATAAGAGTGAAACTGTGGCAAATTTGCAGGAGGCATCAACAGTGGGGGACATGGCACGAAACATACCACATATAAATGCAGCCTTGGAGAATCGACAGGCTGATTTTCAACCCACAATGGTTGAATTGGAAGGTACTATATTATCTAAACCTGTTTCAATTTTAGTAGATCCTGACGCTAGTTTAAGTTATGTAAATCCTAAACTAGTGGAAGTGTACAACTTAAAAGAGCAGAAATTTAAAAACTCCTGGTTAGTTCAACTAGCCACCGGAGCAAAACGCAAAGTGACTGCGAAAATTGCTGATTGCATAGTGGAAGTTGTTGAACAGCAGCTGCAGGTAGACTTAAATATTCTACCATTGGGATCGTATGATGTGTTACTAGGAATGGACTGGCTGGAAAAACACTGGACCATAGTGGACTGTAAGGAAAAGACAATTCATTATAGAGCGCTAGATGGTACGCGTAAGGAAATTAAAGGAATTAAAAAGCCTATGCAATTACGCCCCATAACAGCGTCTCAGATGAGCAAGTGTATCCGTAAGGGATGTCAGCTGTACGCAATTCAAGTACGGTATGTTGAGCTTAAGGGAAAGGCTACAGATATAAAAGATATCCCTGTAGTGCAGGAATTCCTGGATGTATTTCCAGAAAACATTCCAGGGTTGCCCCCTAAAAGAGAAATTGATTTCACTATTGAATTACTACCCAGAGCCTCTCCTATGTCAAGAGCACCTTACAGAATGAGCATACCAGAGTTAACAGAATTAAAGATGCAGCTGCAGGAGTTGTTAGATAAAGGATATGTCCGCCCAACCGTGTCACCTTGGGGAGCACCAGTTCTTTTTGTTAGAAGGAAGGATGGAACCTTACGTATGTGTATGGACTACCGAAAACTCAACAAGCTGACAGTTAAGAATAAATATCCTCTACCCAGAATTGATGATTTATTCGATCAGGTGAGAGGTTCCAAGGTGTTCTCTAAAAGAGACTTGAGATCTGGATATCATCAGATTCGAGTCAAGGATGAGGATATTTTCAAAACAACATTCCGCACCAGATATGGGCATTATGAGTTTGTGGTATTGCCATTCGGATTGACAAATGCGCCAGCAACCTTTATGAGGTTGATGAATGGAATTTTTCATCAATTTTTAGATCATTTTGTACTGATCTTCATAGATGACATATTGATTTATTCCAAGAGCGAGGAAGAACATAAGGAGCATCTGAGAATAGTACTGGAGATGCTGAGGAAGCATCAGCTGTATGCTAAATTCAGCAAGTGCGATTTCTTTAAAACAGAAATCCAGTACTTGGGTCATGTTGTGAAGGCTGAAGGAATAGCTGTGGACCCCGAAAAGATTAAAACTATCTTGGAATGGCAAGTACCCCAGAATGTGGCCGATATCAGATCATTTATGGGTCTGGCAGGATATTACAGACGATTCATCGAATGGTTTTCTAGGATTTCCTATCCTATTACATCCTTACAAAAGAAAGGCAAACCTTTTAAATGGACGAAAGAATGTTAGTTCAGCTTTGAAAAGCTGAAACAGCTTTTAACCACAGCACCAGTGCTGAGGGTAGCTGACCCCAGCAAAGACTACGAGGTGTGCACGGATGCCAGCAAGGAGGGAGTCGGTGCAGTGTTAACACAAGAAGGCAAGGTAATAGCCTATGAGTTCAGAAAGTTGAGAGAACACGAGCAAAAATACTCTTCTTACGATCTAGAACTTACAGCAGTTGTGCATGCTCTCCGATTATGGAGGCATTATCTACTAGGCAAAAAGTTTGTACTTAAAACAAACCATAGCAGTCTAACTAATTATTTTAAGCAGGCAGATTTAAACTCTCGGCAAGCACGGTGGAATGCCTTTTTGAGTGAATTCGACATGGACATACAACATGTTAAAGGAAAAGAAAACCGAGTTGCAGATGCCTTGAGCAGGAAATTACATGGGATCTATACAACATACTTCAGCCAACCTGTAAGCCAGTTGTCTGAACAATTAAAGGAAGAGGCACGGAAAGACCCAGAATACAAGTTTTTATGGCAGCAGATGGAAAAGGATAAAGAGCAAGGTAAGCCATCTGAGTATGAAAGAAATGAAGAGCAGATGTTAAATTTTCGCGGAAGGACCTATGTTCCTAATCGCGTAAGTCTCAAGGAGTTAATTTTGAACGAGTACCACCGCAGCAACTACGCTGGTCATCCTGGTTATCAAAAGATTCTCTCGGCGATTAGAAAGATATATTATTGGCCAGGTATGCGCAGAGACATTGCGGAATATTTGAGCAAGTGTTTAGAATGCCAACAGGTTAAAGTGGAGCATCGGCATCCAGCGGGGCTACTGCAGCCCATACCCATTCCTGAATGGAAATGGGAAGTGATCTCTTTGGATTTCATCACAGGCTTACCTCGAACAAGGAAGCAGAATGATTCAATCATGCTAATGGTGGACAGATTAAGTAAATCTGCCCATTTCATACCTGTGCAATCTACTTACAAGACAGTGCAGATTGCAGATATATTCATGAGGGAAATCTTTAGATTGCATGGTATACCTAAGACCGTGATTTCAGACAGGGATGTTAAGTTTACCTCCGCGTTTTGGAAAACCTTATTTTCGAGTTTAGGTACTCAGATACACTTCAGTACTGCCTATCACCCTCAAACTGATGGGCAGACTGAGCGGGTAAACCAAGTTTTGGAGGATATGCTGCGTATGTATGTAATGCGACAACCAACTAAATGGGAGGATTACCTACACCTAGTTGAGTTTTCTTATAACAACGGATATCAGGAATCTCTAAAGATGAGTCCCTTTGAAGTGCTGTACGGATGACAGTTCCATACACCGATAAACTGGAGCAGCCCGGAGACAAAATTAATGTTGGGGCCAGAAATGTTGGCTGAGCTAGAAGCTGAAGTAAAAAGAATAAGACAGAATTTGAAGGCTGCGCAGGACCGACAGAAGGTCTTTGCAGACAGGAAAAGGTCTTATCGTGAATTCGGTGTAGGGGACCACGTGTATGTCAGGATTAAACCAAAGAGAAGTACCTTGAGATGGACTTCTTGCGCCAAGTTAGCCCCTCGTTACTGCGGACCCTTCCAAATTCTGGAAAGGATGGGGCTAGTAGCTTATAGACTGGCACGTGCTAGTCATATTAAAGTGCATAATATATTCCATGTATCGTTGTTAAGTGATATGTGCATGATGAGAAACATGTAATTCATTGGCAAAACATTCAGGTAGGAAGTAAGAATGAAAATAAATCCTAACTGAAGTTGAATCAAATTTAAATCTACTAATTGATAATCTTGTTCTTTCCTTTCAGGTAGAACCGGACGGAGAATTTCTGGTAGAGCCGCTACGCATACTTGATCGTAGGGAAATTGAGCTCCGTAAAAGAGTAGTTACCCAGGTGAAAGTGCAGTGGAAGCACTTTGGACCTGACGAAGCTACTTGGGAGGATGAAAAGTTTGTGAAAGAAGCCTACCCGGAATTGTTTGTAGAGATGGGCTGAAAAACACCAAGGACGGTGTTACTCCCAGGGAGGGGAGATGTGACAACCTCATAAAGGAAATAACTAGTATTTACTAGTTAAAACAGTTGGTTTATTTTATTTAATTTTATTTGTTGAACAAAACAAGACTCTATGATGATATTTTGAGACAATCACTATTTTTAGATTTTATTTTGTTATTATTTTTTTTTTCTGAATTAATGAGAAATAAAAACCAATGAAAGAAAAGAGAATCTCAAAAGCTGTTGGTGATAGTTCTCTCAGAATGGGAAGTGGTTGGAGACAGTTGGAGAAAAGTAGTTACCCTCTCCTGAATGGATAAAGTGGGAATCCAAGGGAGGAGAGGGGGTTCTGGAAAATGTGGCAAGAAAGGGGAAAGTATTGTCTTGAGCTGGAGGCCCCAGTGGAAGTATCTTTCAAGAAACCCTTGAATTGGCCAGTTCTCCTGCATGTGACTGGAAAGGAATTCTAGAGGTCACAGTAGTACAGACTCCACTGTAGAGACTCCGTGGCACTAATCCTAGAGTTCTGAGGCTAGGGGGCAAGTGAAGGACGTAATAGCCTCATTTAGTTGGTAGGGTGGACCACAGCTTTGGGAATCGATTTCAGTTCCAGATAAGTACACAGACCTTTGAGACTTATATGGATTACAGGTTAAATGATTTTCTGAGTAATACCAACCTAGACTCTGTAAATAAATAGGTTAATGCTATTTCTTTATATTACTAGGAATGAGATTATATAGTACGGCAGGGAACTAATAGTTTCTATTGAAAACAAAAAGACAGATGATTTAGTTATGCATTAAATGTGCAGGTACTCGAATGTAACTATCTATGGGTGTTTAATGTATAGAAAGAAGTTAATGATATTCTTTTATTTTATCGATGTATTCTGAAGAGAACTGTAACAGTAGAAACGAAAGTAACAAAGAACCAATGTTTATGCGAGTTACTCTGTCAGTTTGTATAGATACATATAACAGTAGACATATATATATAATGAGCTTCTACAGAAGCATTCCAAACATCGTAAATAAAGAATGTGAACTTGAAAACCGTCGCTGGAACGAGTTTATAAAACTTACTGTGTTAGAGTATGAGAAGTTATGGAAGCATTGCAAGGTCGTGAACCTGGCGCATAGGGTAAAGAACCACACGGTAAACAGATTTAACAATTGACCATTTAAACCAGTCTTCTGGCCAGCACAAAGAGAAAACGATAACATGCATTTCTCCTAAAACAAAGCCGCCATAAGAGAAATACAACCCTTTCTTTTCAGTAAATGCATAAAAATAAAGGATGGGTTCAAGGCTCTAAGGCTATAGTTCTGAGGTAAATCGAAATGAAACCACATTAAAACTTCCACAAACCCGCACAAAAATATATGGATAGCACGAGTAAACTCTAAGAGTAACTATTCATCAAATATTGCTAGTAAAAAGAAAGTCACACATGCAGAAGCGTGACCAACCAACTGGAAAGCGATATGCTGTGTGGCTATTTAGAGTATTTACCGAGGAGAGAAACAAAATCATGAAATTTCATAAATAATTATTAAAAATAGTTGAGAGAAACTAGGACTGACACAATAGAAATGTTAAAAACATCATAGCGGTTTACAATGTATCAATAAAGTATCCAAAAGCTACAGAGGCTAAGGCCTCGGAAATGTTATAACAAGCAGGAGTAATTTCATAACTTAAGTTCAATCCTAATGAACTCTGTTCCAAAGGAAATCTAAAGTCCATGACGCGACCGCCTCAGAACCTCAAGGCGAGAGATGGTACCTGGGACAAGATAAGCACTGTTTAGCCACAGAGAAAGTGTAGAAGATGGACTAGAGAGGGGTTTAGATGAAAAACCACTCACCTCCAAAGCCAGAGGACAATAAATCAATTATAAGAGAGAGTAGGTTAACGATGAATTAAATCGAAATGCATATTCCGAAAAACAAAAACTCTAGTAGATAATAGTAAATACCTGGCAGATTGCCACCCTGAAACCTAGAAGGTGAACCAATTATGGCTAAGTGTTGGCGAAGGGGATGTCCTGCGCAGAGCTGGTAATGTCAAACTACCACCGTCAGTTTCAAGAAAATAATCGCACTGTGAGAACAGGAAATTAATAAAACAAAGACTTAGAAATTTATACCAGATTGTTGTATACCTTCCACTGTTCGGTCTTCGCTGTCAAAGACGCCGATGAGGCGCAGAATCTCCAGGTGCACCATGGGAGAGCTACATTCTACAGGCGGGCGAGCGAGTGGAACAATCCAGACTAGCTGTTTCCCTCGCAATTACCGAAGAACTAGAGACTGGTGTACAGCTGTCACCGCCGAGTTAATGCGGAGTAAATGAAATACAGTAGGCCGACGACGGTTTGCCTCGACCCAAGAGAATTCCGTGCCAAGTGGCCGGATCACCTTAAGGAGAAATCGGAAGGTAAGATCCTCATTGGAAAGAGCATTATATGAGGCGCGCCGGGAACTAAATTATCTCAGACAAAAATCTATTAAGTGACAATGTGTGAGATGATAACCGTGAGTCGTTAAAGCATCGAAACCCACAGATTAACCATGTATTAAATCTTACAGTTTAATAATAATGCCATTGGGATAATAGCTTATGCACATGGGAGCAAAAATTAAACACTGTGAATAGCAATAATTGCATAGTCTTTGATTTGGACGAGAGCATTGTTATGTGGTAGGTAAAATTTTTTTATGTGTGTAATGTGTTCGGATAATTGAATGTGACAAGTGGTATCAGAGCCGGTTACTACACTGGAAACCTAAGGGTCTACTAACAAAGCTGTGTATGTATTAGTGCACTGAGCAGAAGCAGAAAGATATGACAGAAAAGACGTCTCAATCGCAACCAGAAGAGACTGAAGGTCCAACAGTCATGAACCCAGAAATGTGGGTTCAACTAACGTTGGAGTAGCACCAGAGAACGAGTAAACTGTTAGAAGAACAGCAGCAACAAACTATTTTTCTGTTAAATACAGTACAACAGTTACAAGCGGAGATGGTTGGAGTCCGGAAAGACAATGAAAAGTTGTTGCAAGACGAGGAAAAGATTCTGAAGAGTATCTCTGATAAACAAAATCATGAGATGCGGCAACCCAGTGCAGAAAGAGAATTATCAACGGAACCAGAGGACCAACAAACCAGAAACAAAACCATCGGAAAAACTGAAAAGAGTATCTCCCACAGGAGCAAAAACCATAATTATAATGAGGCAGAATCGGAAAATCTGTCTGACCAGCAGGATCCTAAGAGGCAGAAAGTTGAATTGCAGGGGGAGTTTCGTAAGATTAAGCCACCAATGTTTGATGGAGAGGCGGAAGAAGCAGCTGAAGCATGGTTAATTAACATCAATAAATATTTTCAGGTATATGAGTATAGCAGCAATCTAAAGGCCAGATTGGCTATATACCAGCTGCGAGAGAAAGCCACCCTGTGGTGGGAGGAAGTGAAAAATGTTCGCAGCATAGATGAATGAGACATTACATGGGAATTATTCCAGCAGTACTTCAAAGATAAATATCTAACAGAAAGATTTTATGATGATAAAGCCAAGGAATTCCATGATCTCCGACTGGGCCAGATGACCATGGATGAGTATGTCGCGAAATTTACCTCCCTGCTACGCTATGTACCTTACCTCAGAGAGGAAAAAGCCAAGGTGCAGCGGTTTTTGAGCAGTCTGCCTGCTCCCATGAGGGAAAGAATAGAGTTTGTTAACCCCAAAACTATGGATGAAGCTGTCCGGAAAGCACGCATGTTTTACCAGCAGTATAAGGTCAAGGGGGAGAGTGGGAAAAATTGGTAGCCCAAGAAAAATTAGAAAAACTCATCTACTTTCAGAAGCAGTAAAAGCAGCCACTTTAAAGGGACAGTACAGAACGCTGGAAGCAATCAGTTTAATAAGAACCATCAAAGGATCAGATGGCCAGCTGAAGAAAAACCCACAGAAGCATCAAGAAAACCAGAGTAGGGGCAGAATTCTAGACCTCCCCTACAGTGCTGGGGCTGTGGGGAAGCACACTACTATAAGAACTGTCCACAACGGAATAAGAGTGAAACTGTGGAAAATTTGCAGGAGGCATCAACAGTGGGGGACGTGGCATGAAACTTACCACGTATAAACGCAACCTTGGAGAATCGACAGGATGATTTTCAACCCACAATGGTTGAATTGGAAGGTACTATATTATCTAAACCTGTTTCGATTTTGGTAGATCCCGGCGCTAGTTTAAGTTATGTAAATCCTAAACTAGTGGAAGTGTGCAACTTAAAAGAGAAGAAATTTAAAAACTCCTGGTTAGTTCAACTAGCCACCGGAGCAAAACGCAAAGTGACTGTGAAAATTGCTGATTGCATACTAGAATTTGCTGAACAACAGTTGCAGGTAGACTTAAACATTCTACCATTGGGATCGTATGATGTGTTACTAGGAATGGACTGGCTGGAAAAACACTGGACCATAGTGGACTGTAAGGAAAAGACAATTCATTATAGAGCGCTAGACGGTACGCGTAAGGAAATTAAAGAAATTAAAAAGCCTGTGCAATTACGCCCCATAACAGCGTCTCAGATGAGCAAGTGTATCCGTAAGGGATGTCAGCTATACGCAATTCAAGTAGGGTATGCTGAGCCTAAGGGAAAGGCTGCAGATATAAAAGATATCCCTGTAGTGCAGGAATTCCTGGATGTATTTCCAGAAAACATTCCAGGGTTTCCCCCTAAAAGAGAAATTGATTTCACTATTGAATTACTACCCGGAGCCTCTCTTGTGTCAAGAGCACCTTACAGAATGAGCATACCAGAGTTAACAGAATTAAAGATGCAGCTGCAGGAGTTGTTAGATAAAGGATATGTCCGCCCAACCGTGTCACCTTGGGGAGCACCAGTTCTTTTTGTTAGAAAGAAGGATGGAACCTTACGTATGTGTATGGACTACCGACAACTCAACAAGCTGACAGTTAAGAATAAATATCCTCTACCCAGAATTGATGATTTATTCGATCAGGTGAGAGGTGCCAAGGTGTTCTCTAAAATAGACTTGAGGTCTGGATATCATCAGATTCGAGTCAAGGATGAGGATATTTGCAAAATAGTATTCCGCACCAGATATGGGCATTATGAGTTTGTGGTATTGCCATTCGGATTGACAAATGCGCCAGCAACCTTTATGAGGTTGATGAATGGCATTTTTCATCAATTTTTAGATCATTTTGTACTGATCTTCATAGATGACATATTGATTTATTACAAGAGCGAGGAAGAACATAAGGAGCATCTGAGAATAGTACTGGAGATGCTGAGGAAGCATCAGTTGTATGCTAAATTCAGCAAGTGCGATTTCTTTAAAACAAAAATCCAGTACTTGGGTCATGTTGTGACAGCTGAAGGAATAGCTGTGGACCCCGAAAAGATTAAAACTATCTTGGAATGGCAAGTACCCCAGAATGTGGCCGATATCAGATCATTTATGGGTCTGGCAGGATATTACAGACGATTCATCGAATGGTTTTCTAGGATTGCCTATCCTATTACATCCTTACAAAAGAAAGGAAAACCTTTTAAATGGACGAAAGAATGTCAGTTCAGCTTTGAAAAGATGAAACAACTTTTAACCACAGCACCAGTGCTGAGGGTAGCTGACCCCAGCAAAGACTACGAGGTGTGCACAGATGCCAGCAAGGAGGGAGTCGATGCAGTGTTAACACAAGAAGGCAAGGTAATAGCCTATGAGTCCAGAAAGTTGAGAGAACACGAGCAAAAATACTCTGCTTACGATCTAGAACTTACAGCAGTTGTGCATGCTCTCCGATTATGGAGGCATTATCTACTGGGCAAAATGTTTGTACTTAAAACAAACCATAGCAGTCTAACTAATTATTTTAAGCAGGCAGATTTAAACTCTCAGCAAGCACGGTGGAATGCCTTTTTGAGTGAATTCGACATGGACATACAACATGTTAAAGGAAAAGAAAACCGAGTTGCAGATGCCCTGAGCAGGAAATTACATGGGATCTATACAACATACTTCAGCCAACCTGTAAGCCAGCTGTCCGAACAATTAAAGGAAGAGGCACGGAAAGACCCAGAATACAAGTTTTTATGGAAGCAGATGGAAAAGGATAAAGAGCAAGGTAAGCCATCTGAGTATGAAAGCAATGAAGAGCAGATGTTAACTTTTCGTAGAAGGACCTATGTTCCTAATCGCGTAAGTCTCAAGGAGTTAATTCTGAACAAGTACCACCGCAGCAACTACGCTGGTCATCCTGGTTATCAAAAGATTCTCTCGGCGATTAGAAAGATATATTATTGGCCAGGTATGCGCAGAGACATTGTGGAATATTTGAGCAAGTGTTTAGAATGCCAACAGGTTAAAGTGGAGCATCGGCATCCAGCGGGGCTACTGCAGCCCATACCCATTCCTGAATGGAAATGGGAAGTGATCTCTTTGGATTTCATCACAGGCTTACCTCGAACAAGGAAGAAGAATGATTCAATCATGGTAGTGGTGGACAGATTAAGTAAATCTGCCCATTTCATACCTATGCAATCTACTTACAAGACAGTGCAGATTGCAGATATATTCATGAGGGAAATCTTTAGATTGTATGGTATACCTAAGATCGTGATTTCAGACAGGGATGTTAAGTTTACCTCCGCGTTTTGGAAAACCTTATTTTCGAGTTTAGGTACTCAGATACACTTCAGTACTGCCTATCACCCTCAAACTGATGGGCAGACTGAGCGGGTAAACCAAGTTTTGGAGGATATACTGCGTATGTATGTAATGCAACAGCCAACTAAATGGGAGGATTACCTACACCTAGTGGAGTTTTCTTATAACAACAGATATCAGGAATCTCTAAAATATGAGTCCCTTTGAAGCGCTGTACGGATGACAGTGACGTACACCGATAAACTGGAGCAGCCCGGAGACAAAATTAATGTTGGGGCCAGAAATGTTGGCTGAGCTAGAAGCTGAAGTAAAAATAATAAGACAAAATTTGAAGGTTGCGCAGGACCGACAGAAGGTCTTTGCAGACAGGAAAAGGTCTTATCGTGAATTCGGTGTAGGGTACCACGTGTATGTCAGGATTAAAACAAAGAGAAGTACTTTGAGATGGACTTCTTGCGCCAAGTTAGCCCCTCGTTACTGCGGACCCTTCCAAATTCTGGAAAGGATGGGGCCAGTAGCTTATAGACTGGCACTGCCTAGTCATATTAAAGTGCATAATGTGTTCCATGTATCATTGTTAAAGCGATATGTGCATGATGAGAAACATGTAATTCATTGGCAAAACATTCAGGTATGAAGTAAGAATGAAAATAAATCCTAACTTAAGTTGAATCAAATTTAAATCTACTAATTGATAATCTTGTTCTTTCCTTTCAGGTAGAACCGGACGGAGAATTTCTGGTAGAGCCGCTACGCATACTTGATCGTAGGGAAATTGAACTCCGTAAAAGAGTAGTTACCCAGGTGAAAGTGCAGTGGAAGCACTTTGGACCTGCCGAAGCTACTTGGGAATATGAAAAGTTTGTGAAAGAAGCCTACCCGGAACTGTTTGCAGAGATGGGCTGAAAAACACCGAGGACGGTGTTACTCCCAGGGAGGGGAGATGTGACAGCCTCGTAAAGGAAATAACTAGTATTTACTAGTTAAAACAGTTGGTTTATTTTATTTAATTTTATTTGCTGAACAAAACAAGACTCTATGATGATATTTTGAGACAATCACTATTTTTAGATTATATTTTGTTATTATTATTTTTTTCTGAATTAATGAGAAAGAAAAACCAATGAAAGAAAAGAGAATCTCAAAAGCTGTTGGTGATAGTTCTCTCAGAATGGGAAGTGGTTGGAGACAGTTGGAGAAAAACAGTTACCCTCTCCTGAATGGATAAAGTGGGAATCCAAGGGAGGAGAGGGGGTTCTGGAAAATGTGGGAAGAAAGGGGAAAGTACTGTCTTGAGCTGGAGGCCCCAGTGGAAGTATCTTTCAAGAAACCCTTGAATTGGCCAGTTCTCCTGCATGTGACTGGAAGGGAATTCTAGAGGTCACAGCAGTACAGACTCCACTGTAGAGACTCCGTGGCACTAATCCTAGAGTTCTGAGGCTAGGGGGCAAGTGAAGGACGTAATAGCCTCATTTGGTTGGTAGGGTGGACCACAGCTTTGGGTATCGATTTCAGTTCCAGATAAGTACACAAACCTTTGAGACTTATATGGATTACAGGTTAAATGATTTTCTGAGTAATACCAACCTGGACTCTGTAAATAAATAGGTTAATGCTATTTCTTTATATTACTAGGAATGAGATTATACACTACCGCAGGAAACTAATAGTTTCTATTGAAAACAAAAAGATAGATGATTTAGATATGCATTAAATGTGCAGGTACTCGAATGTAACTATCTATGGGTGTTTAATGTATAGAAAGAAGTTAATGTTATTCTTTTATTTTATCGATGTATTCTGAAGAGAACTGTAACAGTAGAAACGAAAGTAACAAAGAACGAATGTTTATGTGAGTTACTCTGTCAGTTTGTATAGATATATATAACAACAAACATATATATATAATGAGCTTCTACAGAAGCATTCCAAACATCGTAAATAAAGAACGTGAACTTGAAAACTGTCACTGGAACGATTTTATAAAACTTACTGTGTTAGAGTATGAGAAGTTATGGAAGCATTGCAAGGTCATGAACCCGGCGCATAGGGTAAAGAACCACACGGTAAACAGATTTAACAATTGACCATTTAAACCAGTCTTCTGGCCAGCACAAAGAGAAAACGATAACATGCATTTCTCCTAAAACAAAGCCGCCATAAGAGAAATACAACCCTTTCTTTTCAGTAAATGCATAAAAATAAAGGATGGGTTATGAACCCTGTGGTTACGAGGTAAATCGAAATGAAACCCTGCATTAAAACTTCACAAACCCGCACAAAAATATATGGATAGCACAGCAGTAACTCTAGGAGTAATTATTCATCAAATATTGCTAGTAAAAGAAGATGCATGTCAGAGAGTGGCCAAGCCAACCACTTTAGGAAGCGAATAACGCATATTAGCTCGGCCTAAGAGTATTTTACCAGTGACAGAGAAACAAAATCACCCAAGAATTTCATAAATAATTGTTAAAAACCGAGTTAGGGGCTCAGACCCCGCCTGTAATAGAAATGTTAAAAACATCATAGCGGTTTACAATGTATCAATAAAGTATCCAAAAGCTACAGAGGCTAAGGCCTCGGAAATGTTATAACAAGCAGGAGTAATTTCATAACTTAAGTTCAATCCTGATGAACTCTGTTCCAAAGGAAATCTAAAGTCCATGACGCGACCGCCTCAGAACCTCAAGGCGAGAGATGGTACCTGGGACAAGATAAGCACTGTTTAGCCACAGAGAAAGTGTAGAAGATGGACTAGAGAGGGGTTTAGATGAAAAACCACTCACCTGCAAAGCCAGAGGACAATAAATCAATTGTAAGAGAGAGTAGGTTAACGATGAATTAAATCGAAATGCATATTCCGAAAAACAAAAACTCCAGTAGATAATAGTAAATACCTGGCAAATTGCCACCCTGAAACCTGAAAGGTGAACCAAGTATGGCTAAGTGCTGGCGAAGGGGAAGTCTTGCGCAGAGCTGGTAATGTCAAACTACCACCGTCAGTTTCAAGAAAATAATCGCACTGTGAGAACAGGAAAATAATAAAACAAAGACTTAGAAATTTATACCAGATTTCTGTATACCTTCCACTGTTCGGTCTTCACTGTCAAAGATGCCGATGAGGCGCAGAATCTCCAGGTGCTCCATGGGAGAGCTGCAATCTACAGGCGGGCGAGCGAGTGGAACAATCCAGACTAGCTGTTTCCTCGCAATTACCGAAGAACTAGAGACTGGTGTACAGCTGTCACCACCGAGTTAATGCGAAGTAAATGAAATACAGTAGGCCGACGACGGGTTGCCTCGACCCAAGAGAATTCCGTGCCAAGTGGCCGGATCACCTTAAGGAGAAATCGGAAGGTAATATTCTCATTGGAAAGAGCGTTATATGAGGCGCGCCGGGAACTAAATTATCTGAGACAAAAATCTATTAAGTGGCAATGTGTGAGATGATAACCGTGAGTCGTTAAAGCATCGAAACCCACAAATTAAACCATGTATTAAATCTTACAGTTTAATAATAACGCCATTGGGATAATAGCTTATGCACATGGGAGCAAAAATTAAACACTATGAATAGCAATAATTGCATAGTCGTTGATTTGGACGAGAGCATTGTTATGTGGTAGGTAAAAAAAATTTATGTGTGTAATGTGTTCGGATAATTGAATGTGACAGGTTGAGGTGTTGTTGCAATGTGATTTGGGCATGTTAACAAATTTCAAATTTTTAGATGTGTTTTTGAAAATAGAAAATGTCATATAATTTTATTTATTATTTTAATTTATATCTGAATTTAACGATATATTAATTTTCGAAAATATTTATTATTCACAATTCTCTTGAAAGGTTATGACTTGTCAAAATTACAATTTAATAGCAAATAAATTATAATTTAAAAAATTCAATAAACCATACATGCCTATCAACTTTATATCAAATACTTTCCAATGTACAACCTAAAATTAGGATAACACTACAACATTTTACACTGAAAAGAATTACGATAAGAGAAACCATTCCACTGTACTTATTCCTGGCTCTATCCAATAACCTTAACGGTGGATGCCCTTTAAATCACTATCTCAAGCCGTCCATGCTGCAATTTTAAATTTAAGAGTGTTGAATTACATCTAATCCAATCAAGGCATGTCTTATTGTTTGTTTTATTTGGTAGTGGGGTTTGTTTTATTAAGATTTAATAAGTCATTTATGTGTTATATAGTTATTTTGGTTTTTTTCGTTATGATAAATATATAAAACAATTTAACAGAACTATGTTATTTTAATGAAATTTTTATTGGTGAATGGTTAATTTATTATGAGAACATCACTAATGACGGAAAAAATTTTAAACATAATTTTTAAAGAAAGCATAATAACTCAAAACGTCAAAAAACAATTCTGTGACGAATATGGAGAAATTCAAATTCCAACCCTGCTGCTAAGCAATTTCTGTTGCTAACTCATTTATTTTAACTGCTGATAGGCTAATAATAATAATAATGGATTTTAAGAAATTACCTTAATAAAAAAAAATCGATATTTTCATGAGGCGGTTTTACCATTAAAGTTCTAAATTGTGAGTGGAACTCTGACATGTAAAATTATAAATTGTAAAGTTTTTTTTTTTTTAAATGGGCATTCAACAAATTTCAAGATATTTGTTCCCAATTCTAAATTTAGATTCATAAAGATCCAAAATGTCCATATTTTCTAAAAATTTTATGAGAACGTTTTTCCTTAATTACACGTCGCAGTCAATTTAAAAAAGAAAAAGATCATGGCATGAAGATCCACGATACACACTTTATTTTGCCAATATATTTAATAAAATAACAAAAAAAGTTTAAATTAATTCAACGGGAGGACACACTTTAATAGTCGATATCTTTAAATAAGAAAAAGAAAACATTCCTAGCTTCTAAAATGAATATCTCTCGTTTTAGCAGTTGTAAAATTATAGTTAGAAGTGAAACCAATCTCTGATTTTATAACACATTAACCGACGGAATCTGAAAAATCAGTGGACAACCAAACTCTCAGAAGACTCTGTTACCCCCGAAACTCTCAGAATACTCTGTTACCCTTTGAAAGTCCAAAAGTGCGAAAAATTCGAATCATTGAACTGCGAACGTACAATATAGCCAAATGTTCCATGCAACGGAAAACATGACTTTAATGAAAATTTACATCATCATTCTCTCCATCTTCCAGAGATTCGAACACGCCTTGCAATCTGTAAGGGAGGATTGCTTTTGCTTAAAAAGTAAGCAGATGCATGGAATTTAATATTTAATATTACAAGCCAAGCCAAGCCACTAGCTAAGACGGATTCACTATGCCGGGAGATGGACGTTGCCCTTTTTTAGAAAATCCATGATCGTATGACACACTCTCTCTTTCTCTCTTCTGCTCTCATCTCCATCCTTCATCGAGACAGCCAGACTTAGGCTAAGATTTATTGTCACTTTCATGCCAATTGTGTTTCGAATCCTCCGGTGGCCACAGTGTTCCCAACAATGTCCCACGGGTGAGATATTCGTTACACATAAAGCAAGCCAATCGCCAATTCACCACCTTCTTTTCATTCGCCGATGGGCGGGGCGGAAAACTGGGGCCTCTAGAAGAGGTTTTATAAAGGTCATAAATTTGTCTCGGGGTCGAATCCCAGCTAAGGCGGCAAACTGGGCCTTTGGGGGAGGTTTCATAAAGGCCACTGGTCTCGGAATCGAATGTTGGCCGAGGTGATTGGCCTGTGGATCCTTCTCCTCCTCCTTTGTGTTGCAGCATTTTGTGTAGAGAGGAGGATGTGGAGTTGGAGATTTTGCCGCTGCTCTCCTTATTGTTGTTGTCTATTGTTTCCCTTTCGATCCTCATCTTTGTTCTTCTTCCCTCATCCGTGCGCCTTGTCAGGCTTGAAATCGGACCAGTGTTGTTGCTGCTGCCACTTTTTGTATTTGTCCGTAGATGCATCCACAGGAAAATCTTCAAACCAGGGTTAACGTTGCACCTTAAACAAGGGTTGGGGTTTCAGAGTGGAAAAGGGATTCGTGTTGGAAAAATTAATTGATTTAAATGACATGCTTTCAATACCATGTTGGAAATTTCTGAATATTTCGAACAAAACAAAGGAAACAAATTTTCTCAACTAAACACAAAGATTTAATGATAGAGATGTGGACAGAGAGATGGAGTAAAGCTCTATTTCATTAACCATGAAAATGACTATTACAAAATATAAACTTTCATCAAAACTACAGTTCTGGAATAAACAAAATACTCCTTACTATGTTTTTCATTTTCTGCTTTTACACAGATTTCAGTTGCGGCAACACACAATCTTCTGTTGCGGAAACACACAGTCTCCTTTGCGGCAACACCCTGTTCCAATTGCAGCAACACATAGAGTGTTCCACTGCTGTTTCAAACACACAGTTAGTTGCGGCAACACACAGTCAGTCAGTTGTGGCAACACACAGATCCAGTTTCGGCAACACACAGTCAGTTGCAGCAACACACAGAGTTGCTCTGCTGCTTCAAAACACAGCGTTTCAGACTTCCTCTGTTTTCTGCTCTCTGTATTCTTCTCTGCCTATGTCTCTGATTCTCTATTTGTCTAATCTTAAAACTACTGTTGTCTATTACATATATATGTTGAAAACACATTATGACTTAAAACATTAAAATAATAAAAATATATTTTGTTCTTATCAGCCTTTAAATGCAGTAAGGTGGTGGGAGATAACGTGGTTCCATTTGGAAAAACAAAGTCAGCTGTTGCAGGGATTTCAACCCAGAAAATTTAATGCACAGTGGAGTGCAAAAATGAAACACAACTTTGCAGCATTTGTCCTTCTGAAATATCAACAAAAATCGTATTTTTGTCCACCTGTTTCAGATTGCAGTTGGAATTAATTTCCAACACTCCCCCTTAATTACAGTTGCTGTTATCTTGCATACCCAGACATCCTCTGAGATAATCAAAACTTTTCTTTCCCAATGGTTTTGTCAAGATGTCAGCAAATTGCTCCTCTGTTCTGTAATGTTGCAAAACAATTTCACCATTATTCACTAGCTCCCTGATGTAGTGATACTTGGCATCAATGTGTTTCGTTCTTTTGTGAAACACTGAATTCTTTGACAATGCTATTACTGAGCTATTATCACGATAAATTGTTGTGCCTTTTACTTGTTCATGACACAAGCTCCTTAACATTCTTCTCATCCAAATTGCTTGACATGATGCTGCTGTAGCTGCCACATATTCTGCCTCTGCTGTTGACAAAGGCACAATTGGTTGCTTCTTGGAAGCCCATGAAATGGCTCCCGATCCCATATGAAACACATATCCAGATGTGCTCTTCCTGTCATCTACACTTTCAACCCAATCACTATCAGTGTAATCAATCAATTCAGAAATTTCAGATGAGGTGTATGAAATACCATACCTCTTTGTTCCATTCACATACCTTAGAATCCTCTTGGCTGCCTGCCAATGAGTCTCTTTCGGTCTTTCCATAAATCTGGAGATTAAACTCACAGCATGCGTAATATTCGGCCTAGTTGCAGTCAAGTACATGAGGTTTCCAACTATGCTCTTGTAAAACTTTGGATCAAAATCCTTGATGTTGTCTTTTTTGCTCAATTTCAACCCCATGACAGTTGGAGTTACAGTTGTCTTGCTATTCTGCATGTTGAATATTTTCAAAACTTCTTCAACATATTTCGCTTGGGAGATAAAAAATCCATTTTCACTTTGTTCTACCTCTATTCCAAGAAAATATCTCAAAGAACCCAAATCAATCATTTCAAATTCACTCTTCATGACTTCTTTAAAATCTGCAATGAGAGAAACTTCATTGCCAGTAAAGATTAAATCGTCTACATATAAAACAACAGTAAGGATCTTACCATTATTTTCTTTTATGTAGAATGTGGGTTCTCCATCACATTTCTCAAACCCATTCTCAATCTAGTAAGCATGTATCCTGCTGTACCATGCTCTTGGTGCTTGCTTCAGCCCATACAGAGCTTTCTTCAACTTGCAAACTTTGTGCTCTTGGCCTTCAATTTCATAGCCTGGAGGTTGTTCAACATATACTTCTTCTTTCAACACTCCATTCAGGAATGCGAATTTCACATCCATTTGGTAAACTTTCCATTATTGTTGTGCTGCTATGGGTAGCACTGTTCTTACCATTTCCATCCTTGCAACCGGTGCAAAGGTTTCTTCATAGTCCCTTCCTTGTTGCTGCTTGTAGCCTTTGACAACAAGTCTTGCTTTGTGCCTTTCAATCTTGCTTTCAGCATTTCTTTTGGTCTTGTAGACCCATTTTACTCCAATGACTTCTTTACCTTTAGGGAGGTCCACTAACTCCCATGTATTACTCTTTTCTATTGTACCAATCTCTTCGTTCATTGCTTCAATCTATTTTTCTTCTTTTACGGCATCTTCAAAATGAATTGGGTCATCAACATGACAATACAAAGCAAATAAAGAGTTCAGACTAGCATTATCTCTCACCTCTTCTTGTTCATAAATCTCACTTAGATTTCTGAATCTCAATCTTCTTGGTGTACTTGGAGTTCCACTTGAACTCGATGGCATTTCTTATCCCTGTGGTGTGCTTGAGGAAGCACTTCCTTGATTTCTCAAGGTTGTTCTATTTTTAGCTTGTGTGGTTTGTTGTTCTTGTGGTGATGGAGGAGGAGCCACCAAGGAGGGGTTATTTGCTGTTGTCCCTTCCTCTTCTTCTTCATGAGATACACATGTCTTCACGTTCACCATTTTCTCTAAACCTCCATCCCAAGCTTCCTCTTCAATGAACTGCACATCTCTTCTTATAATAAACTTTTTGGTTGATGGGTTATATAGTCGGTATGCCTTTGACTCATCACTGTATCCAACAAGGATACATTTCTCCCCCTTGTTGTCAAGCTTCTTTCTCAACTGATCCGGAATGTGTGCATAAGCCACACAACCGAATACTCTCATGTGGGTGACATATTGCTTTATGCCGCTCCACAATTCTTCAGGTACTCTATTCATCACAACTTTCATTGGGAATCTATTCAAGATGTACGCTGCACAATTTACAGCTTCAGCCCAATACTCATTTAGCAAGTGTTTTTCCTTGAGCATACTTCTGACCATGTCCATGATGGTTATGTTCTTCCTTTCTGCAACACCATTTTGTTGAGGTGTGTATTGTGTAGTAAATTTCTTATGTATGTCATTCTCCCTACAAAAACGTAGGAACTCTTTGGAGATGTACTCTCCACCTCTGTCAGTTCTTAGCACTTTGATGTATTGCCCACTCTGTTTCTCAACCTGAGCTTTGAAGTGACAGAACTGTTCAAACACTTCACTTTTCTATTTCAAAAAATACACCCATGTCTTTCTAGTGTAGTCATCTATGAATGTAAAAACATATTTGTTGCCAACTAAAGATGGATTTTGCATTGGTCCACATAAATCTGAGTGGACAATCTCTAAGGGTGCCTTTTCCCTTATACTCTTTCCTACTGGAAAGGTTTCTCTGTGTTGTTTGCCCAAGATGCAACCTTTACAAAGGTTGTCTGATTTTTCGATCAATGGTAATCCCTTTACCATTCCCTTTCTATGCAACAAGTTCAAGCCTTCGAAATTGAGATTTCCAAATCTCAAGTGCCATAACCAGTTTTCATCTTTCACTTCCTCTTGAAAGACCTCTTGTGTTACAGCTGCAAATTTTCCACTTTCCTTCAAGTCTGTTCTGAGCTTGAGAGGAAACATCCTATTGCTTGTCATCTGCACCTCTGCAATGACTTTCTTGCTTAGAGGTATGTCCTTGATTGTGCACACATAATCTTTGAAGAATACATTGTAGCCCTTGTCAATGAGCTATCCAATGCTCAAAAGATTATATTTCAAGCCAGGTACATAATATATATTTGGCACAAATTTCTGTTCTCCATTCTTTGCCATGATACTTACTCTGCCTTTTCCTTTGACAGAGATCTTAGTATCAGTTCCTGTTGTTACTTTAGATTTAACATTTTCATCCAGATTGTCAAACATTGCTATGTTTCTAGTCATGTGATTACTACAACCTGAATCTAAGAACCATACATCATCTTGTCTATCTTGTGCTACATTATATGTTAACAACACATTCTTCTGGTTCTTTTCTTCTTTTGTAAAACTAGCATTCTCCCTATCATTCATGTCATTCTGCTTTTTCCTACATTCATTGGCATAGTGCTCATATTTTTTGCAATAATGACATTGGACTTGGGATTTGTTATACCTTTGTCCATGTGCTTGATTTTGGCTTGAGCCTTCATTCTGGTTCTAATTGCTTCTCCTTCCACTCGTGCTTACAGGGTTGTTTCTTCCTTTGTTTTGGCTTCTGCCTCTCCCTTCGCCTTGACCTCTTCCTCAGCCAAATGACATTTTGGTCTTGAAGGCTTGTTCCATTGAGGAATCTAATCCTCTATTCAGTGTGTGTTCATGAGACATGAGGGATGCACTAAGCTCATCCACTGTATATAGTGAGAGATCCTTTGTCTCTTCTATTGCCACTACTATGGCATCAAATCTTGAGGGTAAACTTCTCAATATTTTCTCCACTGTACTTCTCTTCTCAAGTGTCTCTACATGAGACATTATTTGGGTAACCAACCCAATAACATGAGTGAAGAATGAGTCTATATTGTCAGACTCTTTCATAGAGAGATTTTCAAAATCTCTCCTCATCATTTGTAGCTTTGTTGTCTTCACCTTCTCCATGCCTTGATAGGAAGTTTTGATAATATCCCATGCATCCTTAGACTTTGTTGTTGCTGCAATCCGTGGAAAAATACTCTCGTGCACTAATTGAAAAAGATAGAAGAGGGCTTTGGAGTCCTTCTTCCTATTGTTTTTCAACATGTCTCTCTCTTCTACTATCAAAGCAACCAACGCTGTTGCATTTGCTGGTTCTGGGTAGCCATTCTCTACTAGCTTCCATATGTCCTGTGAAGCAAACAAGGCTCTCATAGTGATAGCCCGATACTCATGATTCTTTCCATTAAACTGTGGAAGTTGGGGATTTGTCAAGCTGGTGCCTACTGCTGCCATTGTAACTGTGCAAACCTCACAATGTTCTTGACTGAAAAACCTTCTTACAGCTTCTGCAGTGAAGAGTGATCTCTGCTTCGTTTGCTGAGTGCCTAGACTAGCTCTGATACCATGTTGGAAAAATTAATTTATTTAAATGGCATGCTTTCAATACCATGTTGGAAATTTCTGAATATTTCGAACAAAACAGAGGAAACAAATTTCCTCAACTAAACACAAAGATTTAATGATAGAGATGTGGACAGAGAGATGGAGTAAAGCTCTATTTCATTAACCATAAAAATGACTCTTACAAAATACAAACTTTCATCAGAACTACAGTTCTGGAATAAACAAAATACTCCTTACTGTATTTTTCATTTTCTGCTTTTACACAGATTTCAGTTGCCGAAACACACAGTCTTCTGTTGCGGCAACACACAGTCTCCTTTGCAGCAACACCATGTTCCAGTTGCGGCAACACACAGAGTGTTCCACTTCTGTTTCAAACACACAGTCAGTTGCAGCAACACACAGTCAATCAGTTGCGGCAACACACAGATCCAGTTGTAGCAACACACAGAGTTGCTCTGCTGCTTCAAAACACAGCGTTTCAGACTTCCTCTGTTTTCTCCTCTCTGTCTTCTTCTCTGCCTCTGTCTCTGATTCTCTATCCATATAGCCTTAAAACTACTGTTGTCTATTACATATATATGTTGAAAACACATTATGACTTAAAACATTAAAATAATAAAAATATATTTTGTTCTTATCATCCTTTAAATGCAGTAAGGCGGTGAGAGATAATGTGGTGCCACTTGGAAAAACAAAGTCGGCTATTGCAGGGATTTCAACCCAGAAAATTTAATGCACAGTGGAGTGCAAAAATGAAACACGACTTTGCGGCATCTGTCCTTCTCAAATATCAACAAAAATCAGATTTTTTTCCACCTATTTCATATTGCAGTTGGAATTAATTTCCAACAATTCAAACGACCAACGTGAGGATGCATTGAGAAAATGATGTGTTGATATGATTTCATAAGTCTCAGGCGAAGGGAACACACACCACTAATCGCTTGCTACAGACTAGATGTCGTTATGCCTTCAATTTTCCGCCCTTGAATGCAGGAATGTACAGATACAAATGCAGGGAAGCAAAGCGATCAGTGGTCTTTCTTGTGGAGCAGAGTTGTCCACCGAAACACTGGAATAAAGTCTTCTCATTGATTGAGACACAACATGCTTGCATCTCTCTATTAATTACGTCGAACGGCATTCTCTTTGTTGACTTTGGGTGAGAAACATTGTACACCCCATGAGAACCATTTGTTATCGCCCTTCTGGCCCCTCCAACAAATGAAAATCCTCCATTTGGACTTGGCCCCTCCAGTGATAGTTTTCTATACTTAAAACGTGGATAGTTTCTTTACCAGCTCTTGTGTGACACTTTTGCAAAGAATTTGACAGTACTCATTTTTCCATACCGGGCCCTTAATAGTACCCATTTTGCCATACCGAGAAACTTCAACACAGTCCGATGAACGAGAGATTTTCCATACCAATAACTACTGGGAAACTTCAACGAAGTTCGAGGAGGGAGAGATAAAGATAATGTACTACTTCCATATGAAATTGATCTATCGCCATGCCTTTTCATGGCTCCCCTCTCTTGCTGCTGTACCCTTCTCCTTCTGCCTCGAAAATCTAACCCCTTTGACCATACTCCCCATTCATTTGCATTCACCTTCTCTGTAGCCCGTCACTTCATTCCCCTGCTCATATATTCCTACAACCCTCTCCTGCCTTCCTTTTTTTCAGTACCTGGAAATCAGACTTGCACCCTCCACGACTTGCCTACTTCCACTCTGCAGCCTTGCCGACTTCCAACTTGAAGGACTTACAATTACTTTGTCGAGTGAAAATAATGGGTAAGATGCAACTCGTCTTCCTATGCTAGCAGCTATTTTATAGTGTTGGGAATTCTCTTCCTCTGCTTCACATATCTAACTTAATTCTTCAACTGAAGAAATGAAGGAAACTATTTTATTTCCAATCACATAAGATTTGCTATTATTCTTCTGACAAATCCTTCCAAAAGTATGTTACTGATTTTCAATTGTGTCACTTGTGTACAAGCATTAGCCAGTTTGGTCATTCACCAAAACTTCATTAAATGAAAATAGAGCCTTCTTTTAACAAGACGCCAACATCTCCATGGAGACATTGTTAACTCTCAATGCTCTTTCTTCGCTTTTCGCTAGTGATGCTGACCTACAACCAACCCTCCAGGTTGTTGCATTTGAATATATAAGTTCTTCTCAGAGTGCGACGCCTCGCTACTGCGTCTCCCTTTTCGATGGTGCTGACAAACATACCATTGTGCTCCCTTCTTCGCATACTTCCCTTGCACAAAATGAGGACTTACAAATAGGCTCCATTGTTCTCCTCAAAAGAAGCTCGTGCACATATGCTCATCAATCCATGTGCGTTCCGTACAGACCACCCCCTCCTTCCTCCCTTTTATGATTCTCCTCTTACGTCCCTTTTTATTTCTTCTTCTCATTCCTAACGTTTTGCTTCCCCTCTTCACTGATACAATGCTCCTTCTTGCAGGTCGCTTTGTGTCCTGGAACTCCAGATAGTCCAGCGTGTTGCACCATTGGTTGGTGACCCATCCCCTCTTATTCTCTCTATTGAACATATGCTCCAAGGCACCTCGTCCTCCTCTTATGCCTCTCCCTTTTCATCGCCACCCTTCCTTGAAAATCAGATGTTTTCCTCCCAAGACTCCACCCCAACATCTACAACTACTCTCCCTTTTAAAGCACTCTACCCTACTTAAAAATCTTGGTCCGTCCAGGGCAAAGTGCTTTAAAAAAACCCCTTCATGAATATAGCAATGCACGTGGCGCTGGAAAATTGCTAGGGTTTGACCTTGTCGACCGCGATGGTGATCAAATCTATGTTTCTGCCTTCAATGACTTCACAGAATCCCTACATGCTCTCATTCAAGTTGGCCACATCTACAATGTTGCTAATGGCACCATAAAAGTCCCCAACCCTTCCTATAACCATCTAATATGCCCATTCGAAATCCTCCTCTTCTCTTCATCAATAGTGTCTCAACTCTTCAATGATGACCTTACAATACCTTCTGATACCTTTCACTTCCTGCCGATAAGTTCCCTCAAACTTTATCCTCCAAACTCAATTTTCGATGTCATAGGTATTGTCGCCTCACTCTCTCCTACCTCTATTGTTCGCAGACACGATGGCTCTGAAACTCAAAAAATAACTATATCTCTTCGCGGTATGTCCGGGAGAAGCATCGATGTCACCTTGTGGGGTGAACACTACCACGCTGAAGGCCGCAAAATATCTGAACTTTGCATAGCTTGTGTCGTTTCCATACTTACAATCAAGGGGGGGAGAATCGTCAAGTTCAATGGCCAAAATATCGACAAAATCCCTGCCACTTCCCTACTTATAAATCCATATATCGCTGAAACATGGAAACTCAAAAAATGGTTTGGTGAAGAAGGCATAAAATCTTCCTCATTGTCGCTCAGCCAAAAATACACCGGCACCAGCAAGAGGCCCCTCAATACAAAAACAATTGCTGACATTCTCTCAGTGCCACCCGGAAAAAAAACTCCATGGATTTCAGTCCTTGCTACTGCTACCTCAATTAACATGGATGATTTATACTTCCTTGCATGCCCCCTTACCATTGATGGGATGCAATGCATGAAAAAGTCTTTATGACAGCATGACAACACCTGGCAATGTTCAAAATGTGAAGGGTCCTTCATCGAGTGCGACTACCACTACATCCTCCGGCTCTAGTTGCACGATCACACTGGCCACCTTGAAAATGCGGTCGCTTTCAATGAAGCCACAACTGCACTTATGGGCATCTCTAAAAAGGAACTTTGCCTCCTCTCAACCCATCCTGGAGTTGTTCTGGATATATATAGCAAAATCAAGGGACGATAATTCCTCTTCACACTATCTTTGAACACAGACACCTTCAACGGTGTTGAATGGCTATGCCCAACTCTTATGCACGCATAAGAACTCCCTTACGTCGTTGCGTGGAATATCCTCCTACAAGTCCTGCAGCCTTCTCCTACCCCCCCTTCTGCCCACGCACCCCCCAACAAAGTCTGTCTCCGACTTTAGCTGTGCATTTCCACCTCTCGCTTGTTTGTCCCCCTCCTCTCATTCCATACATCCTTTCCCCCTAACACCTTTATGCTGAAATGGCCATCCCTTTTCAACCCCCCCCCCCCCCCCCACACACATCCTGCATTGCTTCCCATCGTTCCCCCTATACTCTTCTTGAACCTCGCTTGGCATTCATCGTCGACTATGCATACAACTTTTGTAATCATTAACGACTAATATCTACTGTAGGGGCACATTACAGATGAACGAGCCATACCCCAAGGTCCCTCCGCAATGACGTAAGCAAGTCATCAAGTCATCTCGATGACAACTCATCTTCGGCATCGCAAGCTTAGTGCTTTAGCACTTTGCAAGTTAAAGTTTTTAAGTTGCGATGCGATTGTTCCATCGCACATCACAACCACAAGTTTTTGAGTTTTCCTGTATCGCGCCTAGTTAAAATTTAAAATCGCCGAAATGCGATTTGCGATGAGGGCACGGATGCAATATTTTTTCGCAGTCGAAACCTATAAAATTTCAAGTCCAAATTTTTTTGTGTTCTTTACGCAGTTTCGTGTAGAAATAGAATAATATAGTGGAAGGATGATTTGGTTGTTATACGTCTGTTCTTGCATTGAATTGCATTACATCTTCGGGCTCTGCCATTTTGTATTAAAAGTGTGTAATATCATATGTTTATTTGAGATGAATGAAAAGAATAATTCAATTCCTCTCCTGTGTTCTCGCTCTTCGTCTGTCTGTAATTTTTATTTCTGCAATATTGAATTGTCTATGTTGTAAGGGGGAAACACATCCCTCTCTTGTTTATTTTCATTTTCCAACATCATACACATGTTTTCTTTGTTGGAAATAACTCCCAACCACCGCCATGAATATACTGGTAACAAACCACACTTTGAATTGAATTTTTTTTAGCAGGAAAGACGAGTCCAAGATCCAAATCCGAAGTTTTGTTTTTTGCTTTACGCAATTTCCAGAAATGTTCATAGCAGAGTACCCGAGCCATTCTTTGTGTTAATTTCTTCACCCACCACATTACTTACCATTTTCCTGCAATCGAAGCCCGCAATTCTCAACCCTTACCTTTTAACGTATTACCACAATGTTATTTCCCCGCCGATGCGATTTGGTGGGACCCGCAACCCATACCCAAACTCCATACAAGCCTTATATTTCTGCCTTACCTTATGCATTTAACATTTCGTACTTACCGTTTTTTATCGCACCGCAGCCCGCACATCGCACATCTTAACTGTTTCCTGTTATGATCCTCACTGAACCTTGCGATGTTGCAATGCGATATCGCATCACACATCACAATCACAACATTTTATGGTTTCTACTTAATCACCTGCAGGCTCTGTTATGTAAGTCATGATGTGATAGTGCCAGAGCACATCGCAATCACAAAACTTTATTTTTTCCGTTAAAGTCTTGCAAGCTATGTTATATGCATTGCGATGCGATAATTCTTGTACGGGAAAAAATACATCTTATTTTGTCAACTTTAACTTGCTATAAAGTAATGTATATAGAAAAAATTGTCATGTTTCCATGCATAATCAGACTACTATGCGGTCACTTGTTCCTTCACTTCTTTCCAAATGGATTTTCAGCTATATTCAACAATATCTTTTTCGTGCTTCCTAATGTAAAAATAAAAATAAAAAATTATACAGTACAAGTCTTTCTTCATACCCTTCCTCTTTGTTTCTTTTCCAAATGCCTTTTCACTCTTTTACCTTTTCTTGAAATGTGTTGGTTGCAAACAATAATATGAACGTATGTTGCAATCAAACATGTCACGGTTACATGCTACGCTATTATGAATACTTTCCCATAGAACAACCATGTCACATAAAGACATTTTCAGTTTTATGCTTTTTCTAACAAGGTCTGAATGTTATATAACATATCTTTACATATCTACCTTAGCTTCAACTCATCCACGTGGTAGACAGACTCACCACAAGGACTGCTTGTTCATCTCACACAGTGATTAAGATTTTTGTATTTGATTAAGTGGACTTATGTAATGGAATATGTTTCTTAAATATTCAGATTGAATTATTCAATGAAACATAAGTTAGAATACCTTTAAACAAATCTTAAAGTCCAACAAAATACATTTAACATTATCAAGATGCTGACAATTTATAAATGAATGGGCCTTACATCAAAAAATTGTTAAGTAAATCATTCTTTGTTTTGATAATAACTCCAGTAGGAATTATAAGATTACTGAAACACAGTTAATATTACCTAAATATCTTGATAACAGTTAAACATATGAAGTGACAAAATGGATGAAAACTGGAAAAACCCGTAGAGAACACAGAGTTGTATCAAATAAGTTCAGAAAATTTCTTGTATTATTGCTGATCAAAAGACTTGTATAATTTTTTTTTACAAAAAGTGGCTCATCCAAGGCTGCAACCTAAGAAATCGGATTCGTTGGGTGGGACCCATGAATCCTGAATCTGGCGTATCCAATATGATACGAAGGGATTCATATCGAAATCAACGGATTCGTCCATATCCATACAGGGTACGTCGAATCCCAACTGTACCCTGTACGTATACGGTTGAATCCCGTACAGCCAGATTTGAGCAGCCGAAAAGTGTGATTTTGACTTATAAAATTCTGATTTCTCTCATTGTTTCTCATTGATATTTGTTTGTGAAGTGAGCAAGGAGCAAGTGTTAGCAAGGAGAAAGGGAGTTTTTTCAAAGAGATTCGAGCATCTGGTAAGTGCACTGTCCCTCTATATTTTTCAATTAGTTTACTGTTAGTGTTTGCATGTGCATATGTTTTATATATTTGGTCATTTTTGTTTATTTTTTATAGTATTCATGTCTCAATCAAAGGCAGCAAGACAAGGGAAAATAAAGGGGAAGAATTTCCCCATTGGAGATGCCCCTCCTGTCCCTGTTTCATCAGGGTCTACAAGTATTCCATCTATTGGAAGTGGGGCTGCAACAACAACTTCAAATGTGCAGGGAAAACAATCTCATTACCCCAAATACCCATTGTGGAAATATGTGACAAGAGAGGCAGGGCCAGGCAAAAAGGGAAAGGCGGGAGGAAATTGTTCATGGAAATGAAATATATGCAACGACCTTTTCACTTCCACATATTTTCGTGTGAAAGCTCATTTGTTGGGTTTGCCAGTTTGTGGCATTCAATCTTGTACATTAATTGAATTTCCACAAAGGAAGGAATTGGAGAAAGAGAAATTTGTTGGTGCGACAACTATGGCATCAAAATCAAAACAAAACAAGAATGATGACCCCCTTCCATTCTTAAGGAAAAGCAGCAACAACTTCCGTTTTTATAGTTTTAGTAGGGGACAATCAACAAAGAGAAAGGAAATTGCAATTGGTCCAATGGACAATAGTTTTCAAAAATCGAAGAGGGAAGAGCTTGATCTCACCATTGCATTTTTTTTCTATCAGAACTTCATATCCTTTAATGTTGCACACCTCTATTTATTGAGATGTGTCGAGCTCTTACTCATGGGGCTCCATTAGGGTATGTGCCTCCTGGGTCAGAGAAGCTCATAACCACAGTATTGATAAAGGAAGAGAAAAAGGTGGACAAAATGCTTGAGCCTATTAAATTAGCATGGCCAACATCTGGGTTTAGCATTGTTTCTGATAGATGGACAGATCTAGCATGCCACCCACTCATGAAATTCATGGTGTCATCCTTGAATGGTCCAGTTTTATTGAAATCAGTGGATGCACTTGGACAGTACAAGGATGCACAATATATGGGTGAGTTATTTATTAAAATTATTGAAGATGTAGGTGTCGATTCTTGTGTGCAAATCATTATAGATAATGCACCTGTTTGCAAGGCTGCTAGCATGATTGTGGAAGAAAAATATCCATAAATATTTTGGACACCTTGAATTGTCCATTCATTTAACTTAACACTGCAATCTATTTCCTCCGATGTGCTTTGGATTGGAGCCATTATTGAGGGTGCACGACATATCCGCAACTTTGTACAAAACCATACAAATGCCCTCATTATCTACAAGGAGTACACCAATCTATCATTGTTGAAGATTTCGGATACACAATTTTCCTCTTCATTCATCATGTTGAAGAGGTTGAGGGAGGTCAAGATCGCTCTTGGGGCCATGGTTATTTAAGAGTTCTGGTATTTTTGGAGAAAGACAGATCAAGCAGCCTCAAAGAAAGTGAAGGACACAGTGTTGAATGATCTCTGGTGGGAGAAGGTAGATCTAGTTATTCAAATCATGTAGCGTATCATTTCCTTGCTTCGATTTGTAGATACAGACCAAACCATCCTAGGAGAGGTTTATGAGGGATGAGATTCCATGATTGAGTCTGTGAGGACCATTGTTTTACAGATTCAGTGCCCAGAGTATGAGACATCAGCAGAGGCCTTCTTCACCAACATACAAGATATTCGTATTAGCAGATGGGACAAGAATTGCACACCTTTACATCGTTTGGCTCACTCCTTGAACCCAAAATACTACAGCCATGAGTGGCTGAATGGTGGACCTTCTCGCAGATTCTCTCCTCACATGTATGGTAAAATCTCACAGGGGAGGAAAGATGCATTCAAGAGGATTTTTCAGGAGAGGGCATCCCTTGATGAGGTGGAGGATGCCTTTGTAGATTTTTCCACTAGCACTGGGTGATTTACAGGCTATGATGTGATTCGTGACAAGGGGGGCTAAGAAGCCCTATTATTTGTGGGCAACTCATGGGGCAACAAGACCTCCTCTACAACAGTCATCCATGTGGCTCCTCTCTCAGGTGACTTCATCCACTTGTTGCGATAGGAATTGGAGCACATATGAGAATTTGTATAGTGTGAAGAAGAGCAGGCTTGAGCAGTCCAGGGTAGAGACAATGGTGTATGTGCACACCAACCTTCATCTCATCTACAAGCAGAGGAAGGCTTGGTTGAAGGGAAAGAAAAAGATGTGGCATGTCTTTCCTGATGATATGGGTTTGGACAACAGTGTTGAGTTGGCATTGGCCAACTTAGATCTCAATGCGCTAGTGCAAGAGCCTATCACATTTGATGATGTCGATACAGTAGAGGCGTCATCCTCCACACCAATAGATGCAAAGATGATAGAGGAGGAGGATGCAACAGAGGAGATCGGTGGTGAGCATGCTGATCAAGATGAGGACAATGGTGTTGATTATGATGATGAGGATCGATGACCATTAACTTTGACTGATTGAGGCTTCAGGCTTGTAGTCTTGTAGACTGTAGTTGTTTTGTATTTTCTATTTCTATTTGCCATTGGCAGTGTACTTATGTAACACATTTTGATTCTGATGACTTAATGAGAAAACTATAGTATCTTACTATCTTGTCTTTCTAAGTAAATTTGTAAATTGTAATATGTATGATTGAAAATTTGACCATTGTATGATGTATCAATGTATCATGTATGAGTATCTAAGATCTTAAATCTATGTTTGAATCAATGAATTTGTATGAATTTGTGTAAAAAATATATAATTTTTATATATATATATATATATATATATATATATATATATATATATATATATATAACTTATCGTATCCCGGAAGTGTCCTGTTTCGGGGGTCACCGTATCCTGAATCCAATTCTCAAATCCCCGTATCCATCGAATCCCAAATCCCTGTATCAGGTGACTTAGGCTGCAACCCTTAATAACTCGAACTGAGAGTTATTTATACTAATTAATAGAGTTTACAAATATCTTAACTGATTTACAGTAATAGGATAAGAACAATAAAAGAACGAGACAAATAGATGAAGTGTCTCTAGTTTTTGGAGGTTGATGATGATTCGGCCCCTTTTGGTGAAAATTTTTGCTGAATCGACCCCTTTTGATGGGAGGTGTTGCTGACTGGATCCTCAAAATTTTGATGTGATGGCAAGTTGAAAAATTAATCTTTTATTCAATGGTTTCACAAAATTTATCCCACTGATCTTCACTTGGGATTTCTACATTCATCATTTTCGTGAAGATTTCATCTACTTCAGTATATCTGTTAAAAGTTGGTCTTTGAATGAACAAATGTTTGATTTGATGTTGAATGATCAAATCAAACTGCAAAGCTTCAAGAAAATCTTCCCCTGTAATCTGACCTTTGATATCTGCAAACTTGCAAACTTTGACTTGTCTATTGCAATGGTGTATAACTTTCTGCAGTAATATTCTAACTTCACCAACTTATCATCTATTCCTACTAGACCTGGCAGTCCTTTATGATTTATAACATTAAATTTAGTATGAAACCTTTGAACAATAACATTTAAAGCTTCACACTTGGTCTGCAACTAGTTGATCAAATTTCTTTTCTGCAAAACCTTCTTTATCTCCAAAATGGTTGCATTCCTATCTGAGATAGTGATTGCCTCCAATTCCTCCCTGTTATTTGAATTAAGAACCTTGATCATGTCAGAAGCTTCAGTTCGCTTGTCTTTAAGTTGATCCTTTTGCTCTTGAATTTTTGTTCTGAATTTGTTGATGAGTACCTGTTGATCGAAGATGATCTTTATAGATGGCCATATTTAAGAAATGAACTTGTTGATGTCTTCTCAGATGCTCTCATTGGCTTCTCCAAGAGTTTCTACCATAAAAGATTCACTTTCCAGTTCTTTGATTTGAAGTCCTAGCTGATGAGTTTTTGCATCTCTTGTACATATAATGTATCATTTTTAATCTTCTGAGACTCAAGGACTTGAAATCTTTGCTATAATTTCTCATGTGCTTGCTTTTGAATGACCAATTTGTGTGCCAATTTTGTTGCATCAGTTGTAGACAAAGTTGTTTAAAGTTCTGTACCTGCAGAAAAAGTTTAAATTGCTAAAGTAGGATCAGTATTCACTTGGAGTGTTGCTTTCTCTTTCATTAATTCTTCAATTTTTTCTTCCATCTTTCTATCTGAAGATTTTTATCAATGATCAACTTAAGAATTTCCTATTTGTCATGTTCATTCTCTGCCATCTCTTTAGTATGTGAGTCTTCAGTTGAGGGTAGCTTGAGTTGTTTTCGCAGAGCATCAATGTCTTCATTTTTCTTCTTTATAATTTCCTTAGCTGCCTTGCAGTCCTTAGGATCATATCCCAATTTCACTACGAGTTCTTCCAATTTCTTCATCCTGTTTTCTTTATCTAATGAAGACAATTTCTCAAGATTCAACTGGGATTCCATATTTGACAGTGCTACTTTGAATTTGGAAAGAGACATAGCTGTTGTGGTCATTGTTGAAAATAACATTTCTTCTGACTACATGTGCATGTCCATTTGGTTAATGGGATGTATCTGTTTTGTATCAAATGAGAAGACAATCTTCTTATACTCAATGTGTGTCTTTGCAAATGGCACTGTTGCTTGCAGAAAGGCCATCTGCATCCTTCCTTTCTCACTGTCAAAGGTAGTGAGAAGTCGGTGTTGGGATGCAGATGTCTGTTTCCAGAATTGGTTGTAAACATCTACTTTCATTGCTTCATTCTTCTGATTGATGTCTAGAAATTTAAAAAAGATATTTTTCTCTTTAGAAGACCTCAAATCTGAATGTTGGATGATTTCTAGTGCCTCTCTTGCAGGTGATGTTGATGGAGGAGTCTGAGGAACGTTGGTGGATGTGGACACTTTAGTATCTCCCAAATCTATAATCTCTGGTATTTTGTCCTCTGAAACAAAGGTGGAAGTGAGCTTTGCCTTCTTGTGCTGTAAGTTTAAAGAAGATAGGACTTTGAATCTCGGGTTAAAGAAACGATGACATGGTTTCGGGAATATGAAGGGTGTTTGTAGAAATGGCAGTTCGCTGTGAAATGAAATGAAGGATGAAAGGAATTTGATCGAAAATGTAAAGTAAAGAACAGGAGGTTGTTGGTAATTTTATAGACTGCACTTCAGCTTTAACGGTCATGGACAACAATCTAATGAAGTTTAATTTCGTAATGGTCCAATTAACGGTCTAGGAGAAGATTTATTTCCCAACAAGAGGATTAATGGTATGATGTATCGTTGGGGACTAACAGACAAGTGACATGGAGGGAGAGGATTGATTGGTCGATAATGGATATGGCGCGAGAACAAATGATCGTTAGCGGATGAAAACCGGAGGTGGATTTGGGGGGCGGGGGAGGGGTACCTCCCGGTTTCTGGTTTAAGGCGGAGGGGGTGTGAAGTGATACTGTGCTACCACATAGCGGAAAAGGGTGTCCATTAATACTGGAGTTCGGAGCCCCCCCCTCCCATTAATAAGAAATTGTTAGGGGGGGGGTGTGAAGTGATATTGTGCTACCACGTAGTGGAAAAGGGCAGCCATTAATACTGGAGTTCGGAGCCCCCCCCCTCCCATTAACAAGAAACTGTCACGGGGAGGGGAGCAGTGTGAACTTCATCTGCACCGTGGATCTTAGGAGACCTCGAGATCTGCCTTCAAAACATACCAGTGCTTTATCTCCAATGATTTAACCGCTTTGTCGTTTTGCGACCTTATAATAAAATCTCTCTCTCTCTCTCTCTCTCACACACATACACACACACACACATATGTATATATATCAATTTAATAAATGAACATCAAACCTTTTTTCAAAGGTTTTAACGTACATGAATTAAAACTTTACATTTTTAAAATCTGGCGCATGTAAACAGGCGACCATTTTTCATTTTAAACATTAAAGCATTAGCATTTTTTTATTTCATGCTTCCCAAACATTTTTTCTTTTTCCTCCTTTATTTACAACAAACTACTTTATCATCTTTTCTAACATGGATGTAATAAAATATATTTTTCCTAACATTTTTTAATTTTTTTCTTTTTCTTCCATGTTCTAACTTCCGATTTTATTTTATTTTGTTAACTACCATGCTAACTTATCAAAATCAAATAATGTTACAACAAGAGGCAATTAGATGGCAAGGATCGAATCGCACAATTGAAGTTTTTAGATTAAATTAAAAATATCACATTGCAAGGTAAATGATATAACTTGCGACGCAATGGAGGGGGAGCCATGTTGACCTTTAGATCTGGTTGCAGATCAACAGTGGACGACAAATCACAAGTTCGCACATTGTAGATTTCACCAGATAGCGTTAAGACTTGGTTGTGTAAGTTAAATTTCTTGCGATGCCCTGAGGGGAAGGGCCAAGTGTTGACATACCGCATTAGCACTTATCGCAGATCGCATGATTTATGGTTTAGCCATTATAGGTATAAGAGTTAAACTTGCGGGCAAACGAAATGCGACAAGTTATAAAAGTTCCTATGTTGCGATGCGAGATCGACATCGCAACTTTTCATCGATGGGATTATATGTTTATTGTTAACGTTATTTGTTAAGTTTTCCAATATGCGATGCGCTGTGATTGGTCACTACATTGTGGGATTGTAGAACCACAGTTCCACCTGTAGGCATGTTCTTTGGGAGTATTTGTGCTTTGTTTAAACTCCCGATAAGGTGATTATTGTTGCTTGCACGTGTACGTATGTTTAATAAAACTCCAAAAAATTATTCTGCTGCGAGTAAAGGGAGTTTATGTGGCCCTTACATGTACCGCAACGAGATTCACGGCTCCTCCTTTTAGCGTTCCTTTGCACCTCCCGGTGCAATTTCTAGTATAAAATATAAGGAGTCCCCAATGAAGAAATGTGTCATTTTGGAGATAATTAATGTATTTATTATTATTATTATCCAATTTTAAGGTCATCACCAAGCTAGACACCAAATTGGTGTATGAGACCCCCTGTTTGTGGGACAAGGGACCCACCTCCTGGCAACGATTTGACTTCCAAGTCTACGAAGGCATACATACTTTACCCCTCTAGTTTTGAAGCTATGATCTCTTAGGAAGAAACCCATACTCTTAACCATTAGACCCACTCAACCTATATATATCCACCTTAACGAGTGCAATGAAACCCCCTCCATTACATCGCAATCCCTAACCCTTTAATTAAAAGCGACGTGGAAGAAATTTTGGCACTTTTAAGTGAAAACCCTCTACAAGTGCTTAAAAACGCTAAGGTAAGTGGGTGATGATTTTACTTGTGTATGAGAAGAAATAATTATAACATTGAAAAAGACAAATGAAACAAGATCACGTATTACTTAAAGTTATTATTCAGCAATTTATTAATAAATAAATTTAACTTTCTCTTCATCTTTTAAATTTAATGAAAATTATTTTACTTAATGATGCAATAAATGGATTAATAATTTTGTTAATTAAATTGTAAATTTAATAGAAATTTTATATTTTGTATATGATTAAAAATATGTATTTCTTCATAATAGATACTCTTGCATCACCAACAAAAAATTCTTATATACTAATTCGGTGTATAACTTAAAAATATATATATTATATTATTTTTTAAATTCACACATTTGGTTAAAATTATAAAAATCTAAAAATAATTAAAATAAATTGACAAATTCTTCGTCCATAGTGTGATAAATGCATGGTCTCTTTAGTGGAATTTAATGTGGTGATAGATAGATGTGTCCAAGAGACACCAACGAATCATTAAGGTTAATATTGGCCGACCGTCCTCGTAGCGAACAGATGACGTATGTTTATGTTTTTTTAAACAAAAATGAATATATTAAAGAATTGTCCCCTCTTGCTCATGCCAAGTAAGTGCAATTGTCTCGCCACGTTATGACGTTTTTTTACAGTATGTGACAGTGAAACATTAAGCATCGTGTACATGATCAGATCAATAAAAATTACGAATCAATAAACGGCGTTATGGGAACTCGGAAAATTTTACGCACTATATTTTTAAATAAATGTTATTAAAATGATTCTTGTAATGTCTTTCTCAAAATTTTCTTTAAAAATGGTTTAAATGGATAGCTACTGTTTGCTATTTTATAAATAAAATATTTTTAATTTAATGATAAGAAATAAAGTTGTAAAAGTACTAGAGTTAATATTCATTAATTTGATGCTAATTGTTTTAGTTATATAGATTTAATGTTTATAATTGTATACTTATAAATTTGAACACATTGTTTTAATTATATAGACTTAATGTTTATAATTATATAATTACAAAGTTGGTAGTTATATTATTTTTGAGAAACTTAATATATATATATATATAATTTATTTATTTATTTTTCGAATTTTTAACACTTTTACCTAGTTTAAAATGATAAATTCATTTCTCGCTTATGATTAGTTGTTAACTTCAAAGGCTTTTAGTTTTTCAAAGCAATGATTTATCCTTTAGGAAGGTTGTTACCCTCTCAACTCAATAATTTAAGGGAGTCCAGCGTTTGGTTAAGCATTGACTTTCCCAACTCACTATATTTATTTATTTATTTATTTTTAAATATGAAATATTATAAAACTTTATTAAGGATATATAAATTGAATCATTAGCTTTAACACAATACTTTATATATGAGCTTGGGATTAATATTTAACTCTAAGAAGTGTTGAAAATAATTAAAATTCAATTGAAGTGTGGATGAAACCTTTTGGTTTCATGGATTAATAAAACAATAACATTTTCATACCTCAGTTTGTTGAACTATTTGGAAGATTTATCTAATGAGTGATGTGAATATCTATTCTATCTAAATTGGTTTGATAGTTTGCATAACATGGAAAGCTAAAATTGTCTTGTTGGTGGGAAAATTTGTAATGCATGTTGTAATGCTTCTTGGAGCCTGGCTTGTAATGCTTCTAGATGGATATGGATGAATCACCATAGTTGATAATTATTTTTTGACCACTAGTTATTTACAACCCATGGTTTAGGTAAACCATAGTATCCACCCATGGTATTTGAGAAAAAAATATAAAAATAATAATGATGAAGTGGTTTGTGAGACATCCTGAAATATCCAAATTGTTAGTTAGTTATTTTACTATGTGATTAGATTTGGATCAGGACCCAAGTGATAGCTCAAATTTCAAAGTGGTGAAAAATGTGACAAACCTGAGTGACCGGATAGATGTTGTCTTCCTGATTCCGACGCCATGAACGGTTCGAAAAACCGACACCGTATGAAGAAGTTATCACGTTTTGAAAAGTCCAGTAAACTACAAATTTTGACATTTGACTAGGGTTGGTTGGGCAAAGGTACAGTCAACAACAAGGAATATTCTAGGGAATATTCCTCGAAATGTTCCCCTGAAATATTCCTTTCGAACCAGTCGCACGCTGACAAGTGGCGTGATCCTATTTGACAGTTGGTTGTACATTGTTTTTTGGGGCCAATTGCAGGAGGAGAGGTGGCGCAGTTAGATTTGTTGAATGGTTTTGAAGTGCCAATGAAAAGGTGCTACGTGGCTAGCCCTGAGGCCACCACGTGGTCCTTGAACTACGTGTCAAAATTTTGGTTGGGTCTATAGAAGTCGACCCCGCGACCTCCCGCTGGGCACACGAGGGGTCTACCATCTCCGCTACCACTAAGTCTTAACCTTATTAGCTCTCGGGTTGTATTTAAGGTTTAATACATTTGCGTTTGGGGGTTGGGACCGCTGACAGTCCCAACCTGCCAGTGGTCCTATGGTTCGTGGTCACACTGAAAATAATTATTGCAACCCCCAACCGTTATCCACCAACCAAACATCCATAGTTTAATGTTACGCCTTGTCACATGGCGATGTTTTATGCAACGGCTTCTTCAACGGTTTTGTTAACGATCTCCATAACTCCAGTTTAATACATTCAAAAATGGGTTCCACCTACAGTTGCGGGTAGACCGTGTGGTTTGGGTTAGCATGTGGCCACCCAACCACTAACATTAAACTTAAATAGTTAGTGCTGGTGGAGTTTTTAGAGCACGCCCTAAATTTGTGCGAATTTGCCATTTTTGATTCCAATTAAGTGGATTCCTCCACAATTAGTGGAGTTTTCTAGGTGTTACTGGGAAAATGAGTTGGAGACTCAATTTTAGACCATTCTAAGAGTGTGAATAGTCAATTTAGACTTTCTTGGACATTCCAAAGCCATTTGTGAAGGTTGCAGAGCCATCAGAAGACTTATGAGTGTGATTTTTCTTCAAATAAGTTCCAAGGGCGACTAGGGGCCAGCAACAGAAAGAGGCCTAGCCAAGGCAACTAGAGGCCTTTCTCAGGAAACAAATAGTCATTTTTGGATGTTTCAGGCATTGTGGAGCCATTGGTGAGGTTTTCAGAGTCATCAGAGGACTTATGAGCATTATTTTTCTTCAGAGAAGTTCCAAGGGCCACTGGGAGTTAGCAGGAGAATGAGGCCTAGCCAGGGCAACGAGAGACCAATCTCAATAGACCAATAGTCTATTCTGACTATCTTGAACCTTCTAAATTAAATGGAATGATTTGTAGAGGCTTTTGGAGACTTCTGAAGGCCAATATGCTTCAGGTAAGTTTTCAATGAGCCTAAAGCCACAGGGTGCCACCAAGTGTTAGAGGCGTAACGAGAGAAACCAGAGGCCAATTTCAACAAGTGAATAGTGTATTCTGACTATTTTGGATATTATGATTCAAATCGAAGGATTTCAAGAGCCATTTGGAGAGTTATAGAGCCAAAGACGCCATGGGGAAGTTTCTGGGTGCTTAGGGCCAACAGGAGTTGGAGGCCTATATTGGGGAGCCAGACCTCATTTTGAGAAAATGAACAGCCTATTTTGGATTAACGATATATCCTGGAGATATTAGAAAATGTTTCAGGGATAGAAACTGACTTCTAAGGGATTTAGTGCCATATAGAAGCTCATAGAAGCTTAAGGGCACCAACAGAAGAGGTCAATTCCAAGTGAGCCTAGGTCCATATCCAGAGAGATAACAACCAATCCAGGGGTATGATGGTATTCTAAACCCATTTGTACAATTCAATCAACCGTTGGAGTTAAGTAGAAACTTGTAAAAGAAATTTTCCATCATAATCCCAAAGAGCCAAGTCAATTGACAAAGGCTCAAGGTTACGTAGCCCAAGACATACGGGTGAACTCCTTTATTTAATTTGTTGTTATGTGTTGATGATTAATTTGCTATAATTTATTCTTGATGTACATGTTTTTAATCAGCAAAAACAAAGGTTTAATTCCTCACACATAAATCCTTAAAACAGTGAAAAACACATACACCTGATTCAAGTATTCAATTCTGCACTATCAAGTATAAGAAAGATCTTAATTTGTTTAACTGAGTAGGAGGTGCTTGCATAGCATAACAAGTTAGCCACCCATTTCAGATCAGGTGGTATTAGAGCACTAGGTTACTTTCTTGACAGAGCACTAGGTTTCTTACTTGACAGAGCACTAGGTTTCTTGTTTGACTTGAAAGGTGTTTAACGGTGCAAAGAATTTAGTTGTTTGCAAATTGACTGATGCTTACAAGTTTGAGTTTTCTAGAGGTGAAGGGGAGCTATTGCTAGCTAAGTCTAGAAGAGGACAAGAAGGAAGAAGGCTGAAAGCATCCTCCTTACCCAAAGGACCTCAAGGAAACCCTTGAAGCACAAGAGGGATTGTTTGCAAAAGAGGCTGCTCGAAGAAGAGATACAAGCTGCAGAAAGGAGCTTGAATATACAACCATATTTTTAAGAAGCTTTGTCAAATTGTTTTGAAGCTTTGTGAATTATTGTTGAAGTGGTTTAATTCATTTATATAGTGATGACAACTTCATCAAGTGAGGTTTCAAAATCCTCCTCTTTTACAAGACTCTTTGATGAAGAGATGAAACAAGACTTCTACATCCTGAAGGATATGGTGCAAATTATGTATGAAGATGGAAAGGAAAGAACTAGACTTCATGAGTAATTGGTTTTTATGAAGCAAGATAAAGAAGGACTTCTTCAAAGAATGCATGAGATGGAGATGTAGCTCCATCATTCCCAAGAGGCCTTAACCAAACACATGCTTGAAGTAGAGGTAAATCATTCAAATTTGTCTTCAATTTCCTCTTCAGATAGATGTGTAGGTTCATTTAAAAAACACACTAGAGGGATAGGGTCAAAATTGATGTTAAAAATGGGTTATGAAGGCAAGGGTCTAGGAAAACATGCACAAGGCATGATTGAGCCTATTATGGTTGAGGAAAGGCCTAAGAAGTTTGGTCTAGGCTATGTTCAATCTTATGGCGAAAAATATAAAGCCATGAAGGCACTTGAGATAGTTCCAAGAAGAAATTTTGCTGCAGGTTCAACCCCACAAACATGAAAAGTGTGTATTCAAGATGAATGCCATTTTTTGAAGCCTCTGTTGCAGCAAGATGTTTGTAAACATGCAGTTTATGGTGAGCAAGAGAGTTCTGACAGCTATCAAGACATGAACACTGATGTTGGTCTTCAAAACAGAGTTGGAACTCTTCAAGTTCAACTCCTCAAGAAGGTAAAAAAGATGGACATCCAAAGCAACATTCGAGGTATAGTTCTTCCCATAGTAAAGTTGATTATGTTTATGTTAAGCATGAAAAATATGCATGCATGAATGGAAGAAAGAGTTGTTGTTCCTATTGTGGTTTTTGTAACCATGAAGTTTCAAGATACTGGAAGAGAATGAAGGCATACAGAAAACAGTTAAAGCAAAGGCAACTGCACAAAAGATGCAAAAGACTTGCACACATTTCCAAAAGAAGGGACATCTTAGTGCCTAATGTTGGACACTGCATCCAACCAATCATCCCAAGCATTTGTAGAAAGAGGATAAAAATACTGGCGAAAATGGAACCAAAGACTCCATCATCGATGTGAGACCAGAAGTTTCACAAGAAGAAGATTTTTAGTGGGAAAAATCGCCATGGAAGTGGCTTGGTAATAAGTGGTTTGACTTCTTAACCCAGTAAGATATACATTCCTTTGTACATAAGAAAATGTATTCAGTTTTTTGTTGAAAAGTTACGTTTGTATGAGCCATATTTGATTGATGATTAAGGAAGTGATGTTCAACTACCTTCTATTGAATATTTCTTGCCAAACATTTCTGGATGAGCTCAAGGAAGATACAATTCTTGATAGGAGAACAAGAGCATCCAAGAGGGGAAGTGTTGACTACCTTCGAGTTAGGCTGAAACACACTAAGCCAAGCAGGGAAATGTGGATGGAGGCTGGTAAGGTGAGGGAGTTATACTCTCATCTACTGAATAGGTAATCTAGTCTTTTGGGGTCCAAAATATTCCCACTCAGGAGGAGTGATCATATTGTATGAGGACCTACGTGATAGCTCAAATTTCAAAGTGTTCAAAAGTGTGTCGAACCTAAGTGACCAAATAGATCTCGTCTTCTTGATTCCAGCTCTGTGAATGGTTCAAAAAAATGACACCTTATGAAGAAGTTATCACGTTTTGAAAAGTCTAGTAAACTGAAAATTTTGACAATTGACCAACATTGACTATTCGCATGCTAAAAAGTGGCGCAATCCTATTTGATAGTTAGTTGTATGTTGTTTTTTGGGGGCCAATTATAGCAAGACAGGTAGCACAGTCAGATTCATTGAATGGTTTTGAAGGGCCAATGAAAAGGTGCCACGTGTCCAACCCTAAAGCATCAACGTGGCCCTTGAACTGCGTGAAATTTTTTTGGTTGGTTCTGTAGGAGTCGACCCTGTGACCTCCCGCCAGGCACGTGAGGGGTCTACTGTCACCGCTACCAGTGAGTGTTAACCTTATTAGCTCTCAGGTTGTATTTAATGTTTAATACAATTGCATTTAGGGGTTGGGGCCACTAGTGGTCCCAACCCGCCAGCAGTCCCATAGTTCGTGGTCACATTGCAAACAATTATCACAACCCCCAACTGTTATCCACCAACCAAACTTCTACAATTTAATGGTACACCTTGTCACATGGCGATGTTTTATGCGACGATTTCTCTGATGGTTTCATTAACGGTCTCCATAACTTTGGTTTAATAAATTCAACCGTGGATTTTGCCTTGGGTTCTGCCTGTGGTTACGGGTAGACCACGTGGTTTAGGTTGGAATGTGACCACCAAAACACTAACATTAAACTTAAACGGTTAGTTCTGGCAGAGTTTTTAGAGTGCCCCCTAAATTGGTGCGAATTTTCCATTTTTTACTGTAGTTAAGTGGAGTCCTCCACAATTAGTGGAATTTTTCTAGGTGTTACTGGCCAAATGAGTTGGAGACTCAATTTGCGACCATTCTAAGAGTGTGAATAGTAACTTTCAAATTTCTTGGACATTCCATAGCTATTGGTGAGGGTTGCAGAGCCATCATAGGACTTATGAGCGTTATTTTTCTTCAGAGAAGTTCCAAAGGCCACTACAGCCACCAGGGGCTAGCAGTAGAAAGAGGCCTAACCAGGGCAGTGTTGGAAATATTGTCATTGATGGAAAAGAAGGCAGCAGATGCAGAGACAAGAAAAGAACAACAACAGAAGACAGTGGGTAATATTTACAGAGAGTAGTTGAGGCATAGGTCGAGCAGCAGAGGCAGTTAATACAGAGGAAGAGATGAAACGGTTGAGCAGTAGAGGCAAAGGCAGAGCAGCAGAGGCACAACGAAGGCAGAGGCAGAGGCAAAGCTAGAGGCAGAGAAAAAAGGCAGAGGCAGAGGCAAAGGCAGAGCTAGAGGCAGAGGTCGAGATGAAATGGTCGAACAGCAGAGGCAGAGACAGAGCGAGCAGAAAATTCCGAGAATCTTTACCCCAGCCGGAAGATACACTAAAGGCTGAAGCGAAAAAGTACACACAGACACACACAGACACACACACACACACACACACACACATATATATATATGCAGCACTTTATATAAGTATAGTGGGACACCCCCCCTTCATAAAATTCCGAGAATCACTACCCCAGCTGGAGGATATACTAAAGACGAAAGCGGAAGCTTATATATATATGCAGTGAGATACATATTATGCGCCTTATATATATATATATACAAAGGTCCAAAGCATATACATTTTATATGTAGCGCGAGATCTAAAGAACCAAAGGTTCTATCAAAAGAAAAAGCCTTATATGGTGGGACCCTCATCAATCACATCGGAGCATCGGAGTATAGGCATATTCGAACATCCAACCAAAAGTTGCGATTGCGAGTGAAGCTCGGACCCGATGGGCATATAAACTATGATTAACACGTATTTGAATTCTAGCCTAATCGCATCGAAGCATCGGAGTATAGGCATATCAGAACATGCAACCAAAAGTTGCGATTGCGATTGAAGCCCAGACTAGATGGGCATATAAACTACAAATCATACATATTTGAGTTCCGATAAATAGTGATTGATCGAATCGGAGCATCGGAGCATTGGAATGTCGATACATTCAAATGGAAGTTGCGATTGCAATCAATCGCAATCGGAAGAAGTCAAGGAGTAATGTATAGCATCGAAAAGCGTGGCAAGTGGGCCTAGATATATGATATTCTATTGATTAAATGGAATCGACCCCTTATATTAATTTTTATAACGCTTGACTCGGGGAATATGCATATATGGTGATATATTTATATATTGTGCTAAAGTCGAAACTTATAGAAAATGAGGTGCGTGCTGGGCATTCGCCAAAGTGAATTCATGGGTCTTTACATTCCGTTGGAGAACACACACACACACACACACACACACACACACACACATATATATATATAGATGCAGTGTGGGGCCATCGCATCGGCACGAAGGCTGAGCAGTGGAACATACCAATGAAGTTTGCAATTGAGATTAATCACATCGGAACAATCGCAAAGGGTGTAATCGCAATTGGAAATCATCGGAAGAGACTCATCGCATCGGAGCACAAAACAAAGTTCGGATGGTGGGCCCGTAAGGGAATTTTATATGTTAAATAGGCTTTTGCTATTATGCTAAGAGCTGAAGTTGTGTTATATATAAAAGGCACTGTTACAGATACATAGTAGTTACACCACGACAGTGCACATATCAAAACGCCTTTTTATTATTGTGCCGAGAATCAATTAGCTTGATATAAAAAGAAAAGTTACATATGTATGACAGATGGTCGTTACCCTGTGACAGTGAATAAGGAAACAAACAAAGCCGAAAAGGACAAAGACATAGTCAATGAAAAGACAAATGCGCAGTGAGCCAAGAGGCTGAATGAGTGAGCTAGAGTTTTCATTGTAATTGAATGTAAATAATTTTGATTTTTGTTGTTTGTGATGCATTGGCAAGTCTCCAGAAGAAAACAAAATTCCCATTGTAATATTAAAGTTAGTACCTATAGTTATATTTTTCTGAGTGAGCTGAAAATAAATGAGAAGGTAGAAAATCAAGAGGTATGACTATCCATTTCGAATTCCTAAAGGAAAACAAACAGTCATCAAGAAATCTATATAAATAATATCATCTTGATATGAAGAGTGAGAGAAAGAGAGAGTAAATATAGAGAATGCAGAGTATAGAAGATTGAGGCAGAGAAGATAAAGAAAAGAAGAGCAGAAAGAGATGCTACATATCAGAGCTGATATCTGAGGTAAATCAACAAACATTCTGGTTGATAAATTGAGGAATTTGGAGCTTCCCTATCAAGTTGAAGCTTGATAGCTATCAGTTGTAGCTGACTGAGGTTGGAGCCTCCTATAGGTTGGTGCCTGCAGAAAATTGAAGGGAGTTGGAGCTTCCTTGCAAGTTGTAGCTTGCAGAATTGAGGTTGGTGCCTCCTGTAGGTTGGTGCCTGCGGAAAAACAGTGGTGAGAGGGAGTTGGAGCTTGCCTTTGCATCACAACAATAATAAGATGTGGTTTTCTCCCTGTATGGGTTTCCACTTAAATCTGCTGTCTCTATCTGTGTTGTCTGTGTATTGAGATGATTTACCAAATTTGCTTAATGTTTACTGCTCTCATAATAAGTTTGAAGTCACATTAATTTAATGCTTGCCACATCATATTAAGACTATTCATGCACTAAGATTGATTATAAAAGTAAGCTGTAAATTAGCTGATGAAAAATATAAAAAGCTCATATATGTGTTAAACTGATTCACCCCCCCCCCCCTCTCAGTTTAACTAAGAATTCAACAATTGGTATCAGAGCAGGTTCCTTTGTACCAGTTTAACAACTGAAAGGAGATTCTAGGTTCTCAAGATGGCCAGTAAAGAAGGATGCTCAACCAATAAAGCCCCTTTCTTTACAGGTGCAAATTATGCCTTCTGGAAAATCAGGATGAGGACATACATAATGTCTCTAGGAATAGAAGTTTGGGGTGCTGTGGAATTAGGATATGCCCCAAAGGCAACTGACACAGAGAAAGAATCCAAACAAGATTTTTTAGCCAACGCAAAAGCCATGAATGCCATCTTAAATGGATTGTGTGAAGCAGAGTTTATCAAAGTAATGCACAAAGACACTGCCAAAGAGATGTGGGATACTCTGGAGAACATCCATGAGGGAGACAAGAAAGTAAAGACTGCCAAACTTCAAGTCTATAAAGCCCAGTTTGAGAACTTAAAAATGAATGATGATGAAGACATTGACAGTTTCTTCCTAAAAGTTGCAGAAATTGTTAACAATATGAAAGCTCTTGGAGAAACCATGCCAGAAAGTATAATTGTGCAAAATATTCTAAGATCTCTTCCATCCAGGTTTAATCCCAAGGTGTCTACAATAGAAGAAACAACTAATTGGGAGACCTTGACCATGAACCAGCTACTTGGAAATCTAATAGCATATGAGATGAGGCTCCCACAGAAGAATCCGAGTACGAGGGAGGTAGCCTTTAAAACAGAAAAGAATAAAGAAGAAGAGTGAGACATATGCTCTTGCTCGGATGAAGAAGAGGAAATTTTTTTCAAGAAATTGGATAGAGGCTCAGGTAAATACAAAGGTAAAATTCCTTTCAAATGCTTTAACTATGGAAGAGTTGGACACTATGCTGCTAAGTGTCCTCACAAGAAAGTAAGGAATCAGGCTCAAGAGTCAGAGAAAAATACATCAAAGAACTGGCAGAAAGGAAAGAAGTTCAACAGAAAATCCTTCTATGCTCAACAAGATAGCAGTACATCTAAAGATCCAGATGAACTCTCAAGTGAGGAAGGAACCTCTGAAATTTTATTGATGGCCATAGAAGAACTTGAAGGTCTCCTGCTAGAAGATGAAGAAGAAGAAGGTGAAGTCTACCGTGAGGGGGAGCTAAGAAGTGCTCTAGAAGAGATTGATAGACTCAAGCTGAAATGAAAAAACAAAAGGAAATTCTCCTCAAGTATGTGCGAGAAGAACATAATTCAGAAGTCCTTATGCAGCTAAAGATAGAGCTTGAAGAAGCCAAGAAGATAGAGGACATGTTACTTAAGAAAATCAAAGAAAAAACTCAGGAACAAGAAAATTTGGAAGAAGAAGTAGTATGTCTCAGGAAGAAATTAGAAAATTCTCAAAGGAAAGTGGCCATAAATTCCTCTCAAACAACAAGCTCTAGTAAGTTGAATGAAATCCTGGTTGCTCAAAGATCTCCTATGCTAAAACCTGGAATAGGATATGAAGGAGAATCAAGTAAAAGCAAAGAAAAGGAAAACATAGAGATTATTTTTGTAAAAGCAAAGAAGGATGATGAAGCAGCTCAAATAATTCCTACAAAAGAAGAAACTTGTAAGGAGGGAGACAGAACCCAGAATAATCCTCTAATAACAAAGAATGAAAGAAATACTCCAACAACAGAAAAAGATTCATATACCCCTGAGTATGTCAAATTTGGAAGCCATCAAAAGAGATTCTTCCCTCCTATGAAAAATGCCACCTGTTATGTCTGCCACAAGCTGGGACACATTGTTGCATACTGTCATGCAAGGAGGAGTGATTCAAACCAGCAAAAGATGAAAACAATGAAGAGACTGTCTCAAGCAAACAAATGGAGAAGACAACCTTACATCAGGTATGCAAATAATTTCCATGGTTACTGTTCTATTGTAAGGAATTTGGCCATAAAATTATTAAATGTAGAAAGTATGGACAAAGATTGATGTTCAACACCTCAAGGAGGTTTACGAATCAAATAAATTTTTTTCATACTCACAATTCTAGAAAAATTATGATCAAATGTTGTGTATGCAATCAAGTTGGACATATGCCTTCCAAATGTCCTCTGAAAGGATGTGACTCATCATCTCACAAAAGATACCAAACAAAAGGATGCCTCCAGTGGAAAAAGAAGGTGAATAAGTGTGACCTGGCTCTAACTGCTCAAGATCTAAAAAGCCAATGGTATCTGGACAGTGGCTGCTCAAAACATATGACTGGAGACAGGAGAAAATTTATAACTTTTGATGAAAAGAAAACTGGTAATGTTACTTTTGGTAATGATAAATCATGAAAAATCAAGGGAAACAGCTCAGTCAGCTTAGATAATGGCAGAGGTAAGGCCCAAGATGTACTATTTGTAGATGGGCTGAAAGAAAATTTGTTGAGTGTCAGTCAAATGTGTGATTAAGGCTACGAAGTTCTTTTCAGAGCACAAGATTGTGAATTCAGATCAAGCACCACAGGTAAGACTCTGCTAAAAGGTGTTCGAACAGACAGCAATGTTTACATCGTGAAAGAGGAAGATGAAGCATGCCATCTTAGAAAAATTGAGGAGTCATGGTTATGGCATAGGAGATTGGGACATCTCAGCTTCGATCATATCATCAGACTAAGCAAGAAGAAAGCGGTCAGAGACATGTCAGAAATAAAAAGCCCTTCTAATACCGTATGCAAATCTTGTCAATTGGGTAAATAGACCCACACATCATTTAAGGCCAAAGATGAGTTATCAAAAAGAAGACCACTCCAGCTTGTGTACATGGATATGTGCGGACCTGCAAGAACTAAAACACCAAGTGGAGAATCCTACTTCACGCTGATAATAGATGATTTCTCTAGAATGACATGGGTTTCATTTCTTAAGAATAAATCGGAAGCTCTGGAAAAATTCAAAATATTCAAAGCATTAGCAGAAAATCAGATAGGATGCAAGCTAAAATGCATCAGATTGGACAGAGGAGGTGAATTCACAGATTACGACTTTGCAGATCTATGTAATGAATATGGCATAAAACAACAATTTACTATTGCAGGGACACCTCAGCAGAATGGAGTAGCAGAGAGACAAAACAGATCTGTTCAACAAATTGCCAGAGCCATGATGCAGGAGAGTAATATTCCTCAAACCTTCTGGGCAGAAGCAGTACACACAATGGTGCATATCCTGAATAAAGCTCACTTAAGGCCAAGCAGTGACAAGACTCCCTATGAACTATGGCATGGAAATCCAGCTTCAATCAAACATTTTAGAATTTTTGGAAGCAAGTGTTATATAAAGAATAATTATGAAAATCTTGGGAAATTTGATGCAAGAGTAGATGAAGGAATTTTTCTAGGATATGCTTCCAAAAGTAAAGGGTACAGGTGCTACAACAAGACTCTTCGAAAAATAGTAGAAAGTATTGATGTGAGATTTGATGAAGAACTTCCAAACAATACAAGAGATACAGAATGTTGCAGTCCATCAGAAAACCATGAAGAAGAAAACCAAAATGATGATGAAACAAGCAAGACAACAGAAGATGCAGAGCTAAGCTCGAAAGGCCCCTCAAGATACACTCAGAAGAATCATCCTGAAGATCAGATGATAGGAGACAAGAAAGTAGGGGTCCAAACAAGAAGGTAGCTAACTGAACAGACAGAAGAGGTATACATAGCCATGTTATAAAAAATAGAGCCAAAGAGATTTGAAGAAGCCAGCAAGGACAAGTATTGAGTGAATGCTATGAATGAAGAATTAGACCAAATTGAGAAAAATAATATCTGGGAACTAGTTCCTAGACCCAGTGGGAAAAATGTCATAGGCTCAAAATGGGTGTTCAAAAATAAAATGAATGAGGAAGGACAGGTAATCAGGAATAAAGCCAGACTTGTCTGCAAAGGATATTCACAAATCGAAGGACTTGATTACAATGAAACATTTTCCCCTGTAGCCAGAATGGAAGCCATCAGAATGTTTCTGGCCTTTGCATGCTACCAAGACTTCAAGGTATATCAAATGGATGTAAAATATGCTTTTCTGAATGGAGATTTAGAAGAAGAAGTCTACATGGAACAACCAGAAGGTTTCTCATTAACAAACAAAGAAAACTATGTATGCAGACTGAAGAAGGCTCTTTATGGACTAAAACAAGCTCCTCGTGCTTGGTACTCAAGACTAGATAAGTATTTGCAAAAACAAGGCTTTAAGAGAGGTGGAGTAGACAACAATCTATACATAAAAACCCATGAAAATGAACTCCTGATTGTTGTAGTATATGTTGATGGCATTATGTTTGGAAGCAACATAGATGAACTAGCAAAAGGGTTTGCTGAGAAGATGAAATCAGAGTTTGAGATGTCCATGATTGGAGAACTTAGTTTCTACTTAGGACTTCAAATTCAGCAAAAGAACACAGGCACATTCATCTCACAGGAAAAATACTTAAAAGAAATGTTGAAAAAGTTCGAAATGGAGGACTGCAAACCTGTGTCAACTCCCATGATCACGGGATGAAAGATGTGTGTTGATGATGGATCTGCTGATATAGATCAAAAACTCTACAGATCCATGATAGGAAGTCTGCTATATCTGACAGCATCAAGACCAGACATCATGCTAGCAGTAGGCCTAGTGGCTAGATATCAAGCAACACCTAAACAAAACCACCTTCTAGCAGTCAAAATAATATTTAGATATCTACAAGGAACAACACAGTATGGACTTTGGTATCCTAAAGGCAAAAGCTTCACCTTGACAACATACACATATGCAGATTGGGCCAGCTGTGTGGATGATAAGAAAAGCACAAGTGGAGGTGCTTTCTATTTAGGAGAAAGCTTGGTGGCATGGTTAAGCAAGAAACATACATCTATCTCTCTGTCTACAGTAGAAGAAAAATATATAGCAGCAGCATGTTGTACACAAGTCATGTGGATGAAGCAAACCCTCCAAGACATAAAGGTAAGCATTGATGAACCTATCTCAATCAAATGTGATAATACAAGTGCTATAAGTATATCTAAAAATCTTGTGCTTCACTCAAAAACTAAACATATCCCACTCAAGTATAATTTTCTCCGAGAACAAGTGGCTCAAAAGATAGTAAAACTAGAGTATGTACCAACAAAAGAACAGACAGCAGATATATTTACCAAACTGCTTGCTAGAGAACCATTTGAATATTTGAGAAATAGACTAGGGGTAGTATCTGTACATGCCACTCTCTGATATGAAGAGAGAGCACAGTTTCAGGGGGAGAACAGAAACAAAAATATCATTCGAGGGGGAGATCAGCCAACAAAGGAAGCATGAAACAGGTCCTCAGGATCAAATAATTAAAGGACATAATCTACACTATGAGATGTGCAACCCCTTGCCATTTATTTCAAAGGGGGAGGAAGAGCAAGCAATAGGAGAAAGGATCCTAAAAGGAAAAAAAAGAAAGTGTATTTCCATCAATGCCAAAGGGGGATATTGTTGGAAATATTGTCATTGATGGCAAAGAAGGCAGCAGATGCAGAGACAGGCAAAGAACAGCAGCAAAAGACAGCAGGTAATATTTACAGAGAGCAGTTGAGGCAGAGGTTGAGCAGCAGAGGCAGCGAATACAGAGGAAGAGATGAAACGGTTGAGAAGTAGAGGCAGAGGCAGAGCAGCAAAGGCACAGCGAAGGCAGAGGCAGAAAGGCAGAGGCAGAGGCAGAGGCAGAGCTAGAGGTAGAGGTCGAGATGAAATGGTCGAACAGCAGAGGCAGAGACAGAGCGAGTAGAAATTTCGAGAATATTTACCCCAGCCGGAAGATACACTAAAGGCTGAAGCGGAAAAGTACACACACACACACACACACACACACACACACACACACACATATATATATATATATATATATATATATGCAGCACTTTATATAAGTATAGTGGGACACCCCCCCTTCATAAAATTCCGAGAATCGCTACCCCAGCTGGAGGATATACTAAAGACGGAAGCAGAAGCTTATATATATATGCAGTGAGATACATATGATGCACCTTATATATATATATATAAAGGTCCAAAGCATATACATTTTATATGTAGCGCGAGATCTAAAGAACCAAAGGTTCTATCAAAAGAAAAAGCCTTATATGGTGGGACCCTTATCAATCGCATCAGAGCATCGAAGTATAGGCATATCGGAACATCCAACCAAAAGTTTTCTCACAATCAAGGTCTTCAATTGAGTAGGCTGCTATAAATCATGATTAACACGATTTAATTGTTAAATCAAAGAATTTATACCTGAGTATAGGCATATTTTAACATGTAACCAAAAGTTGCGAATCGTGAATTAGCTCAGACCGATAGGAAGCATAAACCTAAAATCATACATATTTGAGTTCCATAGCTAAATGATTGATTGAATCGGAGCATCGGACATCGAGTACGGGAACGTTTACACATTCAATGAAATTGAGGTCATGGTATCAACGCTAACTCAAGAAGTCATATATGTATAATGTATAGCATTGTAAAGTGTGGCAGTAAGCCTCAAGAGAGAAGAAGTATCATTGATTAAATGGAATTACCCTTGCACAATGTTTATAACACTCGACTCGTGGGATTATGCATATATGGTGATATATTTATATATTATGCTAAATTTGAAACTTATAGAAAATGAGGTGTACAATGGAAATCTACAAAGTGAATTCATGGGTCTTTACATCTGCTATAGCCATTATGAGATATATACATATACATAGAGAGAGATACATATACACAGACACATATATACATATATATTACATACATATAAATACGATTTTACATTTATGTTGATGAATGATACTGAGATGAAGTTCATCAAAGATTAATTTTATCTAACAATCGAAAAGGTGAACGACCCAAATAATTGACCATCGCATTTGTTACACAAACAAAGTTCGGATGGTGGGCCCGAAAGGGAATTTTATATGTTAAACATGCTTTTACTATTATGCCGAGAGCTGAAGTTGTGTTATATATAAAAGGCACTATTACAGATACATAGTAGTTACACCACGGCAGTGCACATATCAAAACGTCTTTTTATTATTGTGCCGAGAATCAATTAGCTTGATATAAAAAGCACAGTTACATATGTATGACAGATGGTCGTTACCCTGCGACAGTGAATAAGGAAAAAAACAGAGCCGAAAGGGACAAAGACACAGTCAACGAAAAGACAAATGGGCAGCGAGCCAAGAGGCTAAATGAGTGAGCTAGAGTTTTCATTGTAATTGAATGTAAATGATTTTTATTTTTGTTATTTGTGATGCATTGGAAAGTCTCCGGAAGAAAACAAAATTCCCACTGTAATATGAAAGTTAGTACCTACAGTTATATTTTTCTGAGTGAGCTGAAAAGAAATGAGAAGGTAGAAAATCAAGAGGTATGACTATCCATTTCGAATTCCTAAAGGAAAACAAACAGTCATCAAGAAATCTATATAAATAATATCATCTTGATATGAAGAATGAGAGAAAGAGAGAGTAAATATAGAGAATGTAGAGTATAGAAGATTGAGGCAGAGAAGATAAAGAAAAGAAGAGTAGAAAGAGATGCTACAGATCAGAGTTGATATCTGAGGTAAATCAGCAAACATTCTGGTTGATAAATTGAGGAAGTTGGAGCTTCCCTACTGCTTAGCAGGCACACGCTGTTGCAGCCCGATCGAGGTTGAGCCTCTCGGTTAAAACCAGAAAATTGGAAGGGATTTGGAGCCTCTCGTGTTGTAGCTGCGTAACTGAGGTTGGTGCCTCCCGTAGGTCGGAAATGAAAAACAGGCAGCAGAGGGAGTTGGAGCTTGCCTTTGCATCACAACAATAATAAGATGTGGTTTTCTCTCCCTTATGGGTTTCTACCAACCGTTTACTCTATCTATGTCATCACTGTCAGATTTACCAAACTTAAGCTAATGTGGTCTGCACAAGTTTGAAGTCACATTAATTTAATACTTGCCATCACACAAGACCTGCTCATGTACTAAGGCTACTTCAAAAGAGTTCCTGAAATAGCTGATGAAAAATTTAAAAAGCTCATATATGTGTTAAACTGATTCACCCCCCCCTCTCAGTTTAACTAAGAATTCAACAGGCAGCTAGAGGCCTTTCTTAGGAAACCAATAGTCATTTTTGGATGTATCAAACATTATAGATCCATTGGTGATGTTTTCAGAGCCATCAGAGGATTCTGAGCATGATGTTTCTTCAGATAAGCTCCAAGGGCCACCAGGGCCACTGGGAGCCAGTAGGAGAATGAGGCCTAGCTAGGGCAGCCAGAGACCATTCTTAGCAAACCAATAGTCTAACTATATTGAAACTTTCGAATCCATTTGAAGGATTTTCATAAGCTTTTTGAGACCTCTCAAGGCCAAAATGCTTAAGGGAAGTTTTCAGTGAGCCTAGAGCCACAAGGTGCCACCAGGTGTTGGAGGCATAACTAGAGCAGCCAGAGACCAATTTCAGCAAGTGAATAGTGTATTCTGATTATTTTGTACATTATGAATCCAATGGAAATATTTTTAGAGCCATTTGGAGACTTATAGAGCTGAAGAAGCCACAGGAAAGTTTCAGGGTGCCTAGGGCCAATAGGAGTTAGAGGCCTAGATTGGGGAGCTAGAGCTCATTTTGAGAAAATGAACAACCTATTTTGGATTAATGATATATTCTGGAGACATTAGAAAATTTTTTAGGGATATAAAAGGACTTCTAAGGGAGTTAGTGCCACAAAGAAGCTCAAGGAAGCTTAAGGGCACCGACAAAGAGGTCAATTCCAAGGGAGCCTAGGTCCATCTCCAAAGATATAGCAGCCAATCTAGGGGTATGGTGGTATTCTAAACACATTGGTATAGTTCAATCAACCGTTGGATTTACGTAGAAACTTGTAAAATAAATTTTCCATCATAATCCCAAATAGCCAAGTCAATTGACAAAGGCTCAAAGAGATGTAACCCAAGACATACGGGCGAAATCCTTTATTAAATTTGTTTTTATGTGTTGACGATTAATTTGCGGTAATTTATGCTTGTTATACATGTTTTTAATCAGCAAAAACAAAAGTTTAATTCCTCACACATAAAGCCTTAAAACACTGAAAAACACATACACCTGATTCAGGTATTCAATTCTGCACTATCAAGAGTAAGCAATATCTTAATTTCTTTAACTGAGTGGGAGGTGCTTGCATAGCATAACAAGTCAACCACCCATTTCATATCACTATGAAAGGTTTTTGAACTCATAGTTTTTTTTGTAACCCATGGTATTTTGGAAATAAAACAAATACAAATAATATATTGAAACAACATGAATCCTATATGAAAGTGCACTCATACGTGTGTGTGTGTGTGTGTGTGTGTGTGTGTGTGTCTATATATATGATTTTTTTTTGTAAATGAGGCATGATTCCTTGCATGAAGTAACCATAAATTATTCTTCTACTTAATAAAGACTTTAGATCTTATCATATTATTATCCTCTCCATTGTTTTTACATATTTGTGTCTATGTTTCATTTAATATTTCACGATAAATGAATCAATGATATTAGATCAATTTATTTTTTTCATTTCTTGGTGAATGTCCCCAACAAGGCCAAGATATAGAGGGTTAGGTATCAAACTAGTTTCACATGGGAATAATCACCCACATCAACCTTAGTATCCTCCCATGACAAAAGAAAATATAGATGACCAAGTAGGAGATCCTATCAAGCTATGGAAAATTTTGTTGATATATTTCAATGATTACCAATGGTGGTTGAGGAATATTCAACAAGCATCCATTTCAAAGGTTCAATTCCCTTTAAGATATAGGTTAATTTTGATATCCTCTTCTTTTAAGGCTAGATAAATGAACATTTGCTATAGAGATGGTTGAATCTACTCATATATTATTACTTTGCATAAAAAAAATCAATGATAAAAAGAATAGTTTCACCATTTAGGAGAAAATCCACTTTGTCAGCCCATCAAGGAGGAATTATACCATATTGGAAGCTATGATGATCAATACATGAGATGGATGACTCTAAAATTTTCAAACTAGATAACTCTATATTATATTAATATCTTCCACACCCTGTGCTCTGTTATCGCTCAAACTAACAGGCAGCCTTAGCTGAGGTGACAATGGGCGATCACTCCATTGTTTCCCTTGACTTAGTAGTATCCCCTTCTAGGACCCTTGCTATTTTGAGTGGTAACACACTCAAATATGGGTATTCAAGATTTTAGGAGACACATAGCTCTAAACTACCATTGTGGCCTACATAGGTACATACAAACAAAGATGTATTTCTTGGACATCTCCTCACTAAGAGGCACTTATCATTATGATTTGAAAATTGAGTAGAAGCTAAAATAGAGGAATAAGTGGGAGTTTGGGTTGGAAAACACACTGCAATATAAGTATGAGAAAGAAAACCTTAAAGTGTATAATAAAGGATAGAGAAAGGAGATCTAATCACAATAAAACCAATCCAAAACACAAGAAAAGAAGGGTGATGATAATTCAAAGAAGGAAATAAGAAAGTGGTGTGAGTTCTTAAAAATCACCTGGCATAACATTGATGAATGTCGCTTGAAACAATCATTGTTGGTTGAGATAAAAGAAAAAGAATCAATCACTTGCTCAAACTTTTATTCATAGCACAATAAATGTTGAGAAGTGAAAAAATAAGGTCTTAATTCGACTTTGCCTTAGAAAACTTGAGAAAATTTGAAATTCGGCATTAAAAAACAACTTGCAAGTATTTAAATTGTGTGACATGGCATTAGAAAACAACTTAAGCATGTTTGATTGCTAAATTTTAGTAATCCAGTTGAGTTATATCCAGTTGAGTTCAATTAAACTAGTTCTAACAGTTGGAGGAAATAGTGGAAGGTTAGTTGTGCAGTGGGACAACAGTCTAGCTCAATGATCATCTACTTAACTGATCAATCAACCTAAAGTAACTAGTGCATGTAGAGAATTCAAGTTCCTTAGTTGTGGTGGAGATTCCAAGGCAGTGTAACAGGCAGTTGTAAACTAGATTGAGTGTACATGTGTTGCATGCAGTAAAATTATCAACCCTTGGGAATTGCACAATCAATTGGAGTAAAATTACTAAAAAATAGGAGCTAATTCTCTAGGATTTGTGTAAGGAAATAGGGGCTCAAGCAGATGAAGAAATTTGCTAAGTCTAGGTTAGAGCTTCTCATTGAGCAGAGAGATAGGTTATTCACTTACATGTTGAGCTCATACAAAGCTAACAATTGTAATACATCTCTATTCATTTGATTAATGCAAAGAGGCTTGAGGGGTTTTTCCCTATTGGGTTCCCTTAGAAAAAATATTGTGCATATGTGTTTTTTCTTATTGCATGTATGAGACTGTTGTTCTAAATTGTGAATTGAATTTTGCAGATCAGTGGATTAGAATTGTGTCTCTTGATTTAGATTAAAATTTCTTGAGTATTTGAAATTCTATTACCATATTTTTACATGGTATCAAAGCAGGATCCACATTAGAAAAATAATTTTGAAGTTGTTTCTAAGGAGGTTTGAATTTGAAACTCTATTGTAGCAGGATCTCTTAAGAGTTGGGAAAATTACCTTCAATGGACTGAGATTAGAGTATTCCTTGGAAGACATATCGAATTTCATTTCATGGAAGGATCACGTGGAGGTGGCGCTTGATGACAACGGATCACTGGAATATGTCAAGATAGACATTGAAACACTAGGATTAGTTGATGATCAGAACCTAGCCCAATGGAATAAACATGTAGCCAAGGTGAGGAGAATCATCTTGGAGGGAGTGTGAGACCACATTGTCTTAAATATTCATGGGAAAAAAAATCCTTTCGCAATGTGGAAGGCAATGAAAAATTTGTTCAAGAATATAAGTGATAATAGAAAATTGGCCCTCAAAGACAAACTTCAAAACATTAAGATATAGAAGAATGATAATATACCATTGTATCTCACTAGATTTACACAAGTTCGATATAAGCTTGGAGGGGTTGGTGTGAATTTTGAAGAAGATGATCTCGTGAGCCTAACTCGTCTATGCCTTCCAAAAATTTGGCATAGCTATGAGGAATCAGTGAACGAGAGTGAGGAATTACTGAATTGGGAACACTTGCAGTCTGATTTGGTACAAAAAGAGATCAGGTGGAATACCAAATATGGAACCTCATCCAAGGGAGAGGATGAAGAAATTTTTGCATTGGTTGCAAAGGGAAAGACAGGAAAAGGGAAGAAGTCTCAAACCAAACCAGAATTCAGCCAAGGGGGGAAGAATAAAGACTTGTCCAAACTAAAATGCTTCAATTGTCATGAATTCGAGCACTATGCTACAAAGTATCCACACAAAAATTATAGAAATAAGAACTTAGGAAGAGAAGAAGATGAGACATTGGCTTCACATTTTTAGCTAGACTTCACCCTTATCGCATGTCCAACATGGTGATGGGGACTGTGTGGTACTTGGTCTTAGATGCCTCGTTCCACATGACAGGGTGTAGAGGGTTTTTAGTGACCTGGAGGAAAAATATCTCCAGATGCATATTGAGCTTGGGGACAACAGAAAGTATATTGCTACTGGAATTGATATAGAAACCTTTCATAGGGAGTCAAGATCTCCTCTTCGCCTCAAGGATGTCATGTTTTTTCTAGGCCTAAAGGATAGTCTCATCTCTTTAGTAGTTTTGGAAGACCATGGTTATGATGTGATCTTCAACAAAGGGAAATCATTCCCGCGACACATGGCCATTAGACATGTGAAGCATATCAGAGTCCATGTGAAGAACTTGTAAAAGTTAGATTCATAATATTGTGTTGAATTAAGCAGTAAAGTAGAGAAAGTGTAGAGTCACGACGTTGGTGAACTTTGGCACAGGAGATTGGAACATTTGCATGATGGGGCCCTAAAAATTATGCAAAAAAGAACCACTAGCCTCCTTAAAGTAGCACTTGAGGAGTAGGATGTCTACAAAGTTTGTACCTTGGGGAAGTATGGGAAATCCACATTACATGAGTGAGACATAAAGAACATGAAATCTTGGAAAGAGTCCACTCTAATGTTTATGGACCTTTCTCAATAGCCTCCACTGCCAGATACAAATATTTTGTTATTTTTATTACTGATTTCTCAAAGAATTGTTGGATATTATTTATGTTGAAGAACGATGACATATTCTCAAAGTTTGTATAATTCAAGGAACTATTTGAGAAAGATACCGACAATAAGGTGAAGGCTCTTAGGGGTGATAATGGAGGTGAATATTTTTCGAATGAATTCAAGGAGTTTTGTGCAAAATAATTCATTCAAATAAGCTGAGAGGAAGAACCAGAGAAATGTGGGAGCTGCAAGATATATGCTACATAAATAAGGCCTACCATTAAATTTCTGGGTGGAGGCATGTTAAAAAAAATTTTACTTGCAGAACCAGAGTCATCATCAGATTCTTGGTATGGTTACACCAGAGGAGGATTTCTCGGGGAGAAAGCTGGATGTGTCTCATTTCATGATTTTTGGAGCCTTTGTTTACTTCCATGTCTCCAAATATTATAGGAAGAAGTTTGAGCTGACAACAGAGCTGGGAGTTTTTGTGGGTTACACTAAAACTCCACACAATTACTTTGTGTACTTATCATCTGTCAAAATGATATTTATGTAAAGGGATGTAAATTTTTATGAGGAGAATGCGATGCAGAGCTCTCTTGAGAGGAAGCTTTAGATCCCATTAGAAGAGGAGCTTTTAGCTCCAAAGGAGGAGCCTCAAGAACTTTTGGAGCAACTAAAAATAGAGGAGCAGAGAGTGGAGACATCCAATCAAGTAGAACCATCCAGAGAAGGGAGAAAAATAACTAGGGATGTTGATAAACTTGTGTGGGACACAAGGGAGAATGTGGTAGCTCCTTCAAATTTGCGTAGGGAAAGGATATCACATGAGAGGTATAGTGGTTACATGGTTCTAATGACTAAGCTTGTAGAGATTGAGCCATCCTCTTTTAGGGAAGCAGTTGAGCAACTTGTTTGGGTTGATGCAATGATGGAAGAATAAGAATCCATCATGAAGAAAAATGTTTGGCAAGTGGTCCTAAGACTAGCAGATAAATCATTTGTGGGTTTGAGATGATATTCAAGGTTAATCATGTAGCAGAAGGAAGCATAACGAAGTATAAGGCCAATTTTTTGGCCAAAGGATTCTCTCAAGTTGATGGAATTGACTATGAGGAAACATTTTCTCCCATAGCAAGGTGATCATACATTAAATCAATTCTTGCACTAGTTGTCTAGATGGGTGGAAGATCCACCAGATGGATGTAAAAAAAACATTTCTCAATGGTGTTATTGAGGAGGAGGTGTACATATAGCAACTGAGAGGTTTTGAGAAATTTTATCGAGAGTTTCATGTGTGTAGACTCAAGTGAGCATTGTACAATCTCAAACAAACACACGGCCCTTGTCACGCCAGGATCGACATTTATCTCATAGTATTGGGCTTCACCAAAATTGAAGCAGATGTGAACCTATAGAATATCTTGGTAGAAGTTAAATTATGGATCATTGTTTTATATGTTTATTATTTAATATTAACAAGTGATGAGAAGCTCATTAGCTCTTGCAAGGAGGATCTTGCAAAGGAATTTGAGATGAAATAAATCGGTCTCATGCACTACTTCCTCATGTTGGAAGTATGGCAAGGCAATGGGGAATTGTTTGAGTCCCAAGGCAAGTATGCCACCGAGTTACTACATAGATTTTTCATGGAGAGTTGTAAACCCATGGAGACACCTCTAACAACCAACTAGAGGAAAGAGACTGCCACTTTAGTTGAAGAGGTGGTTGCTACCATTTACCAATAGTTATTGGGTCCATTGATGTATCTTATGAACACACAACCATATATGTGTAATGCAGTTAATGATTTGAGCCACGTTATGGTTAGGCTGACCAAATTATATTGGAATGAAGATAATCATGTTTTATAGTACCTCAAAGGCACTACCTAGTATTAATTATGGTACAAACAGACAAAGGGAGTGAAGTTGTGTGGCTTCACATGCCACAGATTGGGAAAGGAGTCCATCTGATAGAAAGAGTAAATAAGGTGGAATTTTCAATGTTGGGTCCACAGTGGTTTCTTGGTACAAAAAGAAGCATAGATCCATGGCGCTCATCTCGGCATAAGAATAATACATGGCTACAAGTTAACAAACATGTGAGGTGAGATGGATGAGAAAGATACTTTTTGGATTGTTTGGTCAGATAATGAATCCAAATGTGATCTATTGTTATAATTAGAGTTGCATTAAGCTCGAGTGATCTATTTGTTATAAATTTTCGAGCTGCAGCTAAGCTCTCTGAGACCCAATATTTCACTAATTAATCATATATATATATATATATATATATATATATATATATATATATATATATATATATATATATATATATATATATATATATATATATATATATATATATATATATATATATATATATATATATATATATATATATATATATATATATATATATTAGGTATCATCATTTATGGGACTGTGTGTAGAGACAAATAATGTTCCTACAATACATTCCAGCAGAGGAACAATATGCTGACATCTTGAAAAAGGTTTTTTCAGGAAGGAATTTTGAATTCCAAAGGTGCATGATAGGGGTGGTTGGTAATCCCATTCTTGTTGAGAGAGAGTGTTGAGAATTGAAACAAGAAAGTATGAATTTGAATTTTTCTTTGTAAAATTAAGAAAATTCAAATTTCCACATTAGCAGACAACTTGAAGGCAGTTAAGTTGTGTGGCATGACTCTAGTTACTTATTTAGCTCTATAATTTCGAGTTAAAGGGCTTGGAGTTTAGTGAATCATGTGTGATTGCTAAATTTTAGTAATCAAGTTTAGTTATATCTAGTTGAGTTCAGTTAAACTAGTTCTAACAGTTGGAGGAACTAGTGGAAGGTCATTTGTGCAATGGCACAACAATCTAACTCAGTGACCATCTAGTTAACTGATCAATCAACCTAAAATCACTAGTACATGCAGAGAATTCGGGTTCCTTTGTTGTGGTGTAGATTCTAAGGCAGTGTAGCAAGAAATTGTAAACTAGTTTGAGTATACAAGTGTTGCACATAGTCAGATGATCAATCCTTGGGAATTGCACAATGAATTGGAATAAAATTCCTAAAAAATAGGGGCTAATTATCTTAAGATTTGTGCAAGGAAGTAAGGGCTCAAGTAGAGGCAGAAATTGACTAAGTCTGGGTCAGAGCTTCTCATTGACCAAAGCGATAGGGTATTCACTTGCATGTTTAGCTCAGATAGAGCTAGCAATTGTAATACATATTTATTATTATGATTCATTAAAGAGGCTTGAGGCGTTTTTCCCAGTTGGGTTCCCCTAGAACAAATATTGTGCATGTGTGTTATTTATTATTGCATGTATGATATTGCTATTCTAAAATGTGAATTGAATTTCACAGATCAATAGAGTAGAGTTGTGTCTCTTGATTTAGATTAAAATTTCTTGAGAAGTTGCTATTCTATCACCGTATTTCTACAATAAAGGAAAATGGATCATCAATGTAGAACTCACTGCTACCATCCCAACCAAAATGATCCATTAATAAGAGCCAAAGGAAACTCATGAAGTGGAGGGCCTCTTCCACTCATAAATGTAAGTGAATGGGACCCTACTACATTTTATTGTTGAAAAGGGGAGCTAGAGGAGCCTAATATTCGTTGAGGTTGTCCAAGGATGAAACATCCACATCAGTCAACAATGCCTCCTCTCCTATGGCATCAATCCCTTTAAAGGTCAAGTATTGTGTGGTGTTTCTCCACTAGAAATTTGTGATGTTATTTTAGGCCAACTATATATGTGGAAAAATTATGCTTTCTATGAGTTTCAACATCACAATGTCATTGTTACTCTAAGGGGTCAACTTTATAAGGTACCAAAAGTAATACTGATTACTACAGTTTCACTGATCCTAATAAAATAATTCTATAAAGTAATTTCTCAGACCACATATTTTGTTCTCTTCATAACCCAACCTTAAGGTGAATCGAAGGTCACTATGGCTACCACAACTTCAAATCAAGACCCCTCTACACAACAGACTCAAATCGACAAAATTGTAGAAGAGTGTATGGACATCTTTGCTTCACCTATAAGGGTGCCTTTCGACTTTTAGGTCAAACATTTAATTGAATTGGTACTTGTTGCTCATTTACCTAATTTCCAAATATATCGAAATTTTATTCTAGAGAATGAGGAAATGAAATGTTAGATTCATGAGAAAGGGACACATTTGACCGATCTCCTCAGCTTATGGGAATGCAATTATGTTAGTGAAAAATAATGATGGGACATGGAAGCTCTGTATTAGTTATAATAGATCCATAAATAAATCACTATCAAGAATAGATACTTGATCCCCTTGATTTATGACCATTATTATCAAATCAAGGGTGCCATGTTTTTTAGTAAGGTTGATCTAAAGTTAAACTCCCACTAGGTTCTAATTAAACAAATAGATGTATGGAAGAGAACCTTCAAATCAAAAGAAGGAATAGTTTAATGTTTAGCCATGCATTTTGTCTTGACTAGTGCTCTAACAACATTCACGAGGATGATGGATGATATCATGCGATTGTTCACATATTCCTTTTTGGTCATCTGTTTGAATGATATTCGCATCTTCAGTAGAACTCGAGTAAAACAATTGTAGTACATTAATAAGGTCCTAAGCACCCTACAAAAAAAGTAATTGTATGCCGACCTAAAGAAATTTTCATTTAGCATGCATAGAATTCAATATTGGGAGTACAAATGCATGGCTTTCGTCTAAACACTAGCAAGCACTTGAATGATAGAGAAAAGTATTCACGCTCTACCAAATAAGACACTTCAGTCTACTATCCATTGTCATGGGCCCTCCCTCATCGGAGTAGGCCGAGACCATATTGTGATACCAAGTAAAATTGTTTGATCACACACATTATTAATCAAATAATGTTACATATAAATACATGTAATGTTGTCTCAAGATAGAAAAACTATCTTGCACACATAATCACTTTATTAAGTGAATATTTCAACTACACACCAATCTAAATAACATTTAAATCTAAAAAAATTCCAAAATAACATTTAAAAAACTCTTTTACTTAAAAAAAACCTCGCACCTAAATTTTTTTTTTTAAATTATATTTTCTAATTTCAAACCATTTAAATAAATAATGCATGTATTAATTACTTACATGCGTTAACTAATAAGTAAAAAAAAACTAAACTATATGGCTCGGTTAATGTGTATATGTAAGAAAATTATTAAAAAATTAATAACATTGCAATCAACCTTTTAAATACAACCAATTTTTCAATATTCACTTGTTTTCACAACATCCATTAAAAAGCCAGAATAAAAATACTAGGAGAACCCTAAATCTCAAACGTACACACAAGTTCTTTCATGAGAGGATATTAACTTATGGCAACCGATCTCCAATAGAGGGACGACGCTTGTGAGTGAAGATATGTTGTGCAAAGTTGATATAAAAAACGTGTAGATATGTTGCGGAAAGTTGATATAAAAAACCTTTTGTGAAAACCTCAAATGGTGGAAAATCTTGATATAATAAGGCAATCAAATCAAAATATTTTATTAATTTTAAGTTAGAGATTTTCTGTGAATAATAATTTTATAATGTCTTTGTAAGGTAATTACTAGTAAATCACAAACAATGGGATTTGAACGCGAACTTGGGTTTTTTTAGTTTCAAAGATTTCTCATATTTTAGATTACTAATTGAGTTGCCCCATAACATTCAGTGATTTTAATTTTATTTTCATCATATTTTATATTTAATATTATTATAATTGTTATTATTAGTTTTTGAAAAATAAATTTATTAAAAAAATAATTTATTTTCTATTTTGCAAGTAAAATATAATTTTATGGAAGATTCCTCTAAGACTAGTAGAACCTCGATTTCCTTTAGATGCCCTATCCAAATTAAGATTTAAGGAATCTAAGAGGAGGAGGGCTTTGAGAAGTAAGAGGAATAGAAGATGGGATTATAAGAGGAAAATTATCAATATAAGGAGATGGAAACAACATGAGATTATGGAAAAGTCTCTTATCCAAACCTTTAACTTCCTAGTCTAACGATGACCAAGTGTGGAGTAGTATTATTTCAAGGAAAATCTACAATTTTATTTCCCATATTAACTCGCCTTCTGATGCTCGATTATTAAATATGTGATTGTTCCTCTCCTTCCATATGTTCCATAGAAAAAATCATGGTATGAGGGCCAACACTTGATTTACAATAAGATTATTTAGCATAAAGGATATCGAGTCTTCAATCATCTCTATGATTCAATTCCTATTCTTTTATGACTCTCCAAATAAGTTGCATAGTTTTTTTTTTCTTTTTTCTGAAGGGTAAACACCCACATGGGGAATTGAAAGTTGAATCACACAATTTACATAGTGCATCACAACATGGTGATTACCAATTGAGCTACCCCTTGTGGGAAAAATAAGCTCAAGATTTGATACCATAGACTTTAAGAAAAAAACACTTGTATTGATCAAGTTTTCCATGTTCTCTGCATATAATATACATAGAAAATAGAGGGAAGGGCCTCAAAATATTTTGCAAATAATTTTATCCCATGAAATGATCTTTTATATACTGAAAACCAAAGAAAATTGGCAAACTTGGACCATATGTTCTAAGAAAAAACCTATTTCCATATCGGTTGATGAGGAAGATTGGTGTGACTTACAACTAGTTGAAATGCCTCTTTGATCGTGAACATATGCTTCTATTTATAGCTCCATAGCAATTTATAGTGTCCCTCAGAGAGTGGGATCTTTCATTTGTGAAGTTCTTCCATTAATGTGTCTAGATTGGCCTGATCAAGAGTTTGAGGAAAAATTTCCTTAGTTTTCCATTCTCTCCACAAGTTGCGCAACGTTGTCTGGTGCCAATAATATATTATTATCAAGTGGCCTATAGATTTCATAAGCTCTTTTATAGAAAAAATTCTGGCATGTTTCCAAGCTATGGGCATTGCTGCCACATGTTCGTCTAAAACAAGGCACCTTTTCCCTCTCAAACTTCCTAGAAACAATGTTGTTGTATGAAGAATTTATTAGTGCTAGCCAAATTCTATATTGAATATCCTTGAATAGGTTTTTTGGCTCTCAATTTCCATTTCCAAGATTGAAAGGGGATGTATTTCTTGATCCAAAATTTCCTCCATAACTCCTATCCACCTTAGATCCACCTCTACCATAATCTCCCCCCCAAAGTGTTATTTCGAATTTATATATCTTGAATACCAAGATCTCTCACCATTTTGGGAGGACATAATTAATAGTAGGCTACAAGGTCCCATTTTCTTTCTCTCATAGCCCCTCCTCGAAGAAAGGATACATAGATAACCTTGATGGATCTAAGGAATCCTTTGGGAACCGCCAATGCAGAGATAAGATACACTGGAAGGGCTTGCAAGAATGATTTAACAAGACAAATCAGCCATGAAATTTTAGATATTTGAAGGTCTAACAATTTTTTTTTTTGGATATTTTATGGACTAATTCCTTCTAGTGAATAGTTATAAGGAATTTGTCTCCCAAAGGTGCCCCTAGATATTTAGTAGGGAGAGAACTACACTGAAAACCTAACAATTTGGCTAGGTGCCCCTACTACTAAGTTAGTATTAAAGAAATGAATTTGAGATTTACCCACATTAATGGATCTACCTGAGGTGTCCATGAAGTTCTCTAGGATTTATTTGAGATCTCTAGTTTCTCTTATTGTAGGAACCCCCATTAGCATTGTATCATCAGCACACTATTGATGGGATATGAGTAGGTAATCACCATATATTTTAATTATTTTATGTTTCCTTGTGCTCCTCCTACCTTTATGGTGTGTCTCAACAATTTTGCAACAAGAATAAATAATAATGGTGACAAAGGGCAGCCTTGCAAAATTCCCCGTGAAAACTTGAATGTTGAGGAAGGGGATCCATTGGGAATCACCGAGAATAAATAAGTTACAACAAAATATCCTACCTGATTAATCCAACTACTTGAAAATCCATACGCTAATAGAACATTAAAGAGATAAGCCCAACTAATTTTGTGAAGGCCTTAGATAGGTCAAGCTAAATTAACATTCTTTCCCTTTTAGTTTTTTTCAATGAATGGTGAACCCCATGGGTTACTAATATTCCTTCCAATATATATCTACCCTCAACATAACCATTATGATCCATTGAAATTATATTTGGAAGGAATGAATTTAGATGATTTGCAACGAAATTCAAAACAATTGTATATATCACATTGCATAAGGCTATTGGTTTGTGGTTACTAGGATCGTGGTCCTTATCAAACTTGGGTGATAGTGTTAATAGCATGGCATTCAAGGATGGAAATAAAGAGCATGTACTACGATGTTCCTTCACCAACTCATGGATTTCTTCATCAAAGAAGTCCTAACTAGCCTAGAAAAAATTTGTGTTGAACTTGTCTAGATTTGATGCTTTGTTCTTTTGCATGGACATTACCACCTCATTGAATTTGGGATAGGATACATACCACATCAAAGGCAACATTATTATATGATTGAGCTAGCGCTAAGATGTCTTCCGTTATCTTCTAAATTAGTCTTTGTCAACTTTGAATTGGTTATGTGTATCAAACATCCAAAAACGTTATATGGTGTCAATAGATACATATTTACGAAATAAATTTAATAATTTTTATATGAATGTTTCTTAATGAATGTTTAAAAATGAATTCCTGCTACATTTAAAAGAGATAATGTGTTGATAAAATTTCATGTGACTTTATAAAACTTTAGTGGATACTTATCAATTTTAGTTCAGGCTTCTAATATTAATTTGACTTTTACTATATTGCTAGTGATCAACAACAATATATTCTATTTGAGTCTATTTAAGCTCATCGTATCACTTATTGGAATTGAACCTAGAGGGGGAGGATAACAATCATTCCTATCAACCTCTAATGTTTCACCTAATTGATACTCTTCACGCACATTTATTTTAGGAATCATATTACATGCATTCTTTTGATCTTGTACTTTACCTAGAAGAGGATGTCAACTTCCTCATTTTTCTTTAGATGACCTTCTTGTATCCTTTACTCTTCATTTAGAAGTTAATAGGTAGTTTACTAATCAATCTTTCTTTCTTGAATTATTTCCTACCTTTCTAATGTTCCATAGTTAATCCTTAGAGATTACTTAACCTTGTGATAAATTTCTTACATTTTTAATTTCCCCTCATTAATGTTTTTATTGTGTTTCAATGTTGTTTAATAATTTTGAAATTTCTTAATAATTTTTAAAACTTTCCATATTCAATTTACTTGAATATCCTTCTTCTCAGCTTTTAATTTTATGAATTTCTTTTTTTCTTTATTTTAAATTTTTGAGTAATTTCCCCTTTTCATGTCCTATTCTCCATTTATTTTTTAATTTGTCTTTCCTTTCATAATATAAAACTTCCAACATACTTTTTCAATAAATTCTTATTTTAGATATTTTCATAATTTTAAAAGTCATTTATATTATCAATAGATTGGATAATTCATTTTAAAATATTTTCAAAATTTATTTCTTTTCAAACCATCTAGCTATAAAACCTCAACTCTTTAATACATATATATTATTACTTATTTTAAAAATGCATTCTCATTTTTATAAAATTCAACAAAAACATTAACTTTAATAAAACACATTATATTTTATTGAAAAATAAATATATTTTATTTTAATAATTTTATTTTATTTTTCTAAATAATTCTTCAAATTTAAATACAACTCCCTCGTTAAAAATTATAAACATTATTGTAATTGTTGTATTAGAATTTCACTTAAATTTGTCGTTTCAACTGATTAGACTTAGACTTCGAGATGGTTGATTGTTGCTGCTAAATCATTTCATCATTTCAGTTGACTGCTGATAGGCTAATAATAATGGTTTTCAAGAAATTAAATTATGAGTGGAACTTTGATATGTAAAACTGTAATAATACTGGTTTTCAAGAAACTAAATTATGAGTGGAACTTTGATATGTAAAATTGTAAAATAACTTTTATGGGCGTTTAACACATATCAAGATATTGGTTTCAAATTCTCTATAATTTTAATTGGTAAAGATCCAAAAAGCCCATATTTTCTAATATTTTGATGTGTAATAACCTAGGACGTTTTCCCTTTAATTACACATCACACTCAATTTAAAATAGAAAACAACAAATTTAGCAAGCTTGGGAGAGAAATATATCACATTGAAGTTCGAAAGTAATAACATTCAAAAATCAGAAATCATAATCCACCGTCTATTATTAACACGCTATATGTGTCACACAACATCACCTTTGAGGTTCTTATAAACGTGCGGAGAGGCTGCAAAAGATCATGGCATGAAGACAGGTTTTTACATTATCCATGTTAATGGCCCATAAAAACAAACGCTCAAAACGATAAAAACTGCCTGTGAAAAAACAAGAAATTAAATTCAACTACGAGAGACACTTTATTTTGCCAATATATTTGATGAAATAGGAAAACAAGCTTAAATTAAATCAACAGGAAGACACACTTTAATAGTTGATATCTTTAAATAAGAAAAAGAAAACAATCCTCCGTTCCAAAATGAATATCTTTCCTTTTAGCGGTTCTAAAATGATCTTCAGATGTGAAACGCATCTCTGGTTTTATAACACATTAACCGACGGAGTCTGAAAAATCAATGGACTACCAAACTCCAAACTGCCAGAAGACTCCGATGCCCTTTGAAAGTCCAAAAGTGCGAAAAAAACGAAACATTTAGCTGCAAAGCTACAATATAGCCAACTATTCCCTGCAACAGAAAACATGACTTTAATGAAAACTTACATTATCATTAATGTGTCATTTGATTTTTGGTTAATGTCTCATTTTATTTTGTTTTAAATTTAATAAATTTTGGTTCATATGAATTAATTTAATAAATATTTTAAGTGATTTTAACTATTAAGAATATGTATTTCTTTCTTAAAAAAAATTATTTATTAATTTAAAACTAAAAATTAAATATTTACGTCGTAAGACGTTTTTATTTGCAAACAACTCCCCTAGGTGTCACTGTGTCAATGTATGAGCCATTGGATCAAATGTTAGACGATTGAAATGTTTTAGGCCATTAGATTCACAAGTTAAAGTTTTAAATATGTTTTTTATAATGTTAGTTTTTTTTTTTTAATAAGTTATTGAATTTAGGTTTTGGTGATTTTGTCAAATTACACAAAAGTAAAAATAAAAGTGAATTAAAGAAAAATATTGACATATTGTAATGAACATTTTAATTAGGTCAAATAAAAAATAAAAATAATAATAAACTATAAAAACAACCCATGGTATTGACTCATGGTATGCATGTGGAATGTGGTTTATGTAAAGAGGGAAATTAAGATGGCCTAACTCTAGATCTACGAATAGCCAAGAGGGATCAAATGTCTTGATATGCAAACCTCATTGATCCCTCTCATCAATAATAAAGATCTAAAATAATTATTTAATAAAATTATTTATTAAACTATAAAAACAACCCATGGTATTGACTCATGGTATTGATGTGGAATGTGGTTTATTTAAAGGGGGAAATTAAGATGGCCTAACTCTAGATCTACCATGGGCCAAGAGGGATCAAATGTCTTGATATGCAAACTTCATTGATCCCTCTCATCAATAATATAGATCTAAACTAATTATCCATTAGATTCACAAGTTAAAGTTTTATATATGTTTTTTTTAATGTTAGTTTTGTTTTTAATAAGTTATTGAATTTAGGTTTTGGTGACTTTGTCAAATTACACAAAAGTAAAAATAAAAGTAAATGAAATAAAAAGATTGACATATTGTAATGAACATTTTAACTAGGTCAAATAAAAAATAAAAATAATACTAAACTATAAAAAAAACCCATGGTATTGACTCATGGTATGCATGTGGAATGTGGTTTATGTAAAGGGGGAAATTAAGATGGCCTAACTCTAGATCTACGAATAGCCAAGAGGGATCAAATGTCTTGATATGCAAACATCATTGATCACTCTCATCAATAATAAAGATCTAAAATTATTATTTAATAAAATTATTTATTAAACTATAAAAACAACCCATGGTATTGACTCATGGTATTGATGTGCAATGTGGTTTATCTAAAGGGGGAAATTAAGATGGCCTAACTCTAGATCTACCATGAGCCAAGAGGGATCAAATGTCTCGAGATGAAAACTTCATTGATCCCTCTCATCAATAATATAGATCTAAACTAATTATTTAATAAAATTATTTTTAAATGTTTATAACCATTATTCTTTTAAAATTTCACTTAATAAAATGTATCTAAATTTCATACATCCAAATATACATAGTTTTTCTTGTTCTATATTATTTTTGTTACAACTATTTTATTATTCAAAAAATATATGGTTTTTTTGTTATATATTATTTATGTTACAATTATTTTATTATTCATGAGTAGTATTTCTTAATATACAAAAAATTAAATTAATAATGAAATTTTTTAAAATATGTGATCTTTTTAAATGTCCAAATTATTTCACATGACATATATATCTTGAGCAATAATGATGAATGTTCATAATTCTCATTTCTTAAATAATACTAAATTTACCTTTAATTACTTAATTGTAATAAACTATATTTTTGTTAATAAAAATTCTCTTTATTGACATCTACACTAGATAGATTGTACTTGAATGTATTTAAAATATCTTATTTGAGTTACGTGTTGGATTATTAATCACCAAAGGATTTTCACCCCCAATCTCCTATTTTAGTATCTATAAATTTTTTTGTATATATGTGAACATATTATGTTGGTTTACATATATGTTTTCACCCCAATTGAGTATTTCAAAATATATAACAATTTTTTTTGGTTGATAACTCTTATCATCAATATCTTTGAAACCTCCAGACTTGATTCCATGGAAGCAAAATTTTCCTTTCATTCCTTCACGATGACTTGTTCTCTGCAACATCTTGTTTCTTCTAGGCTACTCTTTCCTATGCTATTGCCTTCTTATTTATTATAAGCTACTCTTTCCTATGATATTGTCTTACGACGTTTCTTTTGCAACATATGGTGCAATTGCTAGTTTTAATTGAGACATTTGGTTAAAATTATAACTAGAAGTTGCCCCAAAAGGTGCAAAGATACACTTAAGGAGTACAATATGTCTATGATGTTATTGCAAAAATGTTATAGCAAAGGAAAGATAACAACCTAAAGGGTGGAGGATGGAGGGGAGGAAAGGTGTTCGGACTTGCAAGATTCTCACACTTGTGTCTGTCTTTCTCAAGCCACAATGTTTGGCTAAATCATTTTTTCCAATCATACCACTATGTCTAAATCTTATATAAATATTTATATCCAAGCTATCTCTTCAATTGCATATCTTTTTTCAAGTTTTACACTCTAAAAGAGGTTCACATATCAAGAGAATAGATCATAAGCTTGGTAAATCTATAGTTAAAATGGATCTAAACCAAAAATTTGTTTTTTAAATATTCTACCTTTTAGTTTTTATTTTTTATTTTTATTATTATTAAATTTACATAATTTTAATGTTATAACTGAGTTGAATTTGATTATAAAACAATAATAATAATAATTTAAAAACATAAAATCACAATTTGACTAAATAATAGAATTTGTTTTCAAAATAAATTTATTTATAATTAAAAATATATTTTAAACAACATTAAATCACAATTTAGGGATAAATTTCACAAGTGTATTTGGATAAAGAGTTAGGGAGAAAGAAAAATACTATATTGAAGAGTTTAATCCTACTCATAATCATTAACAAAAAGGGTAATAATAATAATAATAATTTAAAAACATAAAATTACAATTTGACTAAATAATAGAATTTGTTTTCAAAACAACTTTATTCATCATTAAAAATACATTTTAAACAACATTACATCACAATTTAGGGATAAACTTTATAGTTATATTTGGATAAAGAGTTAGGGAAAAAGAAAAAATACTATATTGAAGAGTTTAATCCTACTCATGATCATTAACAAAAAGGGTACATAGGGGCCAATAATTGTTGGAGAGCCATCCCAAAATAATTGTGGGAGGAAAGAGTATGCATTTTTTGCTCTTCCAAAAAAGTGGAAAGAGAAAAAACATTTCATTTTAATACAAAACTCACTTATAACTGCTATTATTTTATAAACTTATTGTTTTCAACCTAGGTTGTTTTTTAATATGAAGTTTCTATAATGTAAATTTAGAAATTATTGGTTTTTTTCCTTTTTTCAAAAATGTCCATGGTTGTTTTTTAATATGAAATTTCTATAATATAAATTTAGAAATGATTGTTTTTTTCCTTTTATAAAAAATGTCCAGGGTTGTTTTTTTTAATGCAATATTTTTTTTAATGTAGCTTTAGATATTATTGTTTTTTTCATTTTTTCAGAAATGTTTCAATGCAATTTTTTTGTTTTTTATTATTATTATTTTTTAATATAATTTTTTTCTATTTAAAAATTATTGATTTTTAAAATTAGAAGCCCATCTTTTCTTAGCCCTAATTAACAGAAATATTGATAAATACAATTTCCAGTCAGTCTTATCTGCATGCGTGATAAAAACCAGCAGACTGCCTATAATAACAGATATCAGCGGAGTTGCAACAAAGATCTAGAATAACCATGGCATTTTCTTACTCTCACACCACAACACAATCTCTTTATTAACATTTTTGTTTAAGAAAGTGCATAAATCTATCAAAGTTAAATAAAAATATATATATGACCTAACGGCACTTTGGAGTTCACGTGGGTACTCGCGCCGGACACTAATATCTTGTCTCATAGGAAATGGGGATGGAGCTGTGTGCAGACTCAATCTCATTGATTAGATATCCCTAAAATTTTATCATGCCTATACCTACTGTTGCATGCTTCAAAATTTCACAAGATTTAAGCAAAATAATTTGAAAACTGACCTTCAATTTATTCCTTGCAGACCGCTAATAATCCACAGAGACATTAAATCCTCCAACATTTTACTGACAGAAAATTCCAGAGCCAAAGTAGCAGACTTCGTCTTGTCTCGCCTTGCTCCAGAAAATAGTGGCACAACACATATTTCTACACAAGTGAAAGGAACAACAGGTTATTTCGATCTGGAGTATCTGAAAACCAACGAACTCACAGCCAAAAGTGATGTTTATTCATTTGGGGTATTGCTGGTTAAGATGATTACTAGAAGGCGGCCACTAGAGTTTGGAAAGGAGCGAAGAGAACGGATTACTATAAGATGGGTAAGCCAAAATAATTTCTGGAGAGAGTTTACCTAATTTTTGCAGCATTCACATATGCATCGAAGTGGACAATCTGTTGCAGGTTTTGCAACGATTCCTTGATTTTTCCTTGCAGAGAAGAGTATGTGTAAAAATGGGGAATAAAAGGCTTGGTATTAATCTTTAAGCTTTCCTGAAATTTTTTGCTATCCACAATAACTTACATTCAATTGTATGAATAAATGAATTTCTATATTCAAAATTAATTCCCATTTCTTGTGTTGCAATTTCCATTTCACATATTAGTTTCCAATTAGTTTCAAGTTGGCTTCGTAATTAGTTTCTATTTCTATTTACAATCAAATTAAAAAAAAATTTATACTCAAAATTAATTCTCATTTCGTGTGCTGCAATTTCCATTTCACGTACTAGTTTCCAATTAGTTTCAAAATGGCTTGCAATTAGTTTCCATTTTTAACCCTACATAGATCCAATGGTGGACATTGTTTGAATCAAAGGCAGAAAATAAAAAAGTCGACTTTAGTGAGAGTGGAATGGTTCAAAAATAAACCCCTGCGATGTAATAATCATATCATTTTTTAATTAATCATTTTTCTAAAATTATAATAAACTTCTTCACCCCTGTGAGAATCACCCGATGCAATGAGTGCTAAGTGGACTATTCAAAAATCACTAGAAATTAGTTAGTTACGACTACCTCTCATGGAAATGGTCATAGTTGAATGACTTTCTTAACACATTTGAATCCCAAAAATTGATATCTAATATAATGAAATGCGTAAATACTTAAATACAAAAAAGTAAATGGAGCTCTACATGAATGGTTCATGAGGCACAATACTTGCTAAGGTTTTGAAAATGGGGTAGCAAGCTAAGTTGGCTTGATTGTGGGGAAAAGTCCACAGTTAAGCGCGCTTGAGCTAGAGGAGTTATGGGATGGGTGACCACTTAAGGCACTACCTCTCATGGAAATGGTCATAGTTGAATGACTTTCTTAATGCAGTGGAATACCAAAAATTGATATCTAATATAATGCAGAAACCCCTCAATACTTAAAATTTTCCCAAGTTATATGGCCCATAGGCTTCACCCAAATAAAACTTCTTTTTTGAGTTTTTGTAAATATAAAGAGATTTATGGAATAAATATAAAAAGAGGTTTTATCTATTTACCACGCCCGTGGTTTATTTATATTTATATTTATTAACCATATCTAGTTTTTGAGCGTTCCCAAACTTCTTCGTATTTTAAATTTATATTCTCAAAGTTTATTTTTAATGATTTTTTATTGTTTATTTATACATTTATGTAAGTCATTGTTTAAGCGACATTATATAGATTTTATTTTTGTAAATTTTCTGTAGTTTTTTTTTTGGCTTCCGACATACTTACACATCGGAGTCACACTAGGCTGTGGAAGCTAATAAAATGGCATAGATACAAGTATAAAAATTATATTTCTAAAACATATATATAAATGTGAATTACTTACCTAGTGGTTAAAAAAAAGGAAAAGAGTGCAAATTACAATCTATATAATTTATAGATTATGAGATTCATAGAGTTTCTTGATAAGCTGGAGAATAATATATCACCATGTAAATTCACAATTTACTTCGTGAATCTCATAATATCTCCGTGATAAACCCATAAACCCTTATCGTATGGCAGGAATTTCTGGATACCGTGGAGAAGAATCAAACCATGATTTTGGTCGGTGAAACTGGAAGTGCACACAATGGACGAATAGTGGGACAAATTTTATTACGAAGGATCTACAATGGAAAATTCCTAGACACTGGAGAGAAACGTGATAAAATATTTGAGAATAAATTCACCCTATTGCTGATAAATGTGATAAAATATTTAGAATAAATTCACCCTATTGCTGATAAATGTGATAAAAGATTTTAGTCAATCACGTATAAAAGCTATACAAAATTTCAAAATAAGTGCGAAACTCTTTTTATAACATACCTTGTCTGTTGAGATTGAGGTAGAAATTTTAGAAAATCAGTTTACTGAAATTCTATTGTCGCACCCACCAATGATAGAATATAACGTTCAAATGTTTCTATGATTGAGAGTGAGCGATATACTTATATTTTTTTTAATTCTAAATTATTATAGAACTGACACATTTTGATTATTATTATTATTATCAATATATTGATTATTATAGATATATTGATTACAAATATATTGAGGAAACATTATAAAAGTTTACAAGCTTTCTTACATTACATCTACACATGTATCTACACATGTACCATATACTGAGCAATCGAGCGTTTTTTGGCGCAATAAATGTGATTAAAATGATTCTTGTAATGTCTTTATCAAGATTGTTTAAATGAATTGGTATTTTCGCTATTTTATAAATAAAATATTTTTAATTTAATGATAAGAAATAAAGTTGTAAAAGTATATAGAGTTAACATTCATTAATTTGATACACACCTCGTTTTAGCTATATAAATGTAAAATTTATAATTATATAGATGTAAAAAATATAATTAATATTATAGAGTTAACATTCATTAATTTGATATACACATGGTTTTAGCTATATAAATTTAAAAATTTTATAGATGTAATATTTATAATTATATAGATGCAAAGTTTTTAGTTATAATATTTTTAAAGAAATTTAGAAAAAAAACCAGAAAAATTTAGAAATAGAACTTACTTTTTGAGAAAATTTACCACTTTGATCTGGTTTTAAATGATAAAATCTCTCTCTTAAATAAAAAATAATCAATTGTTAATTTCAAAGGCTGATTAGCTTTTCAAAGTAATGAGTTATTGTTTATGAAAGTTGTTAACCTCTCAACACAATGACCATGGCTTGGGGAAGTAGTCCTAACTCGATGGTTTTTTATTTATCTATTATTATTATTATGAAATACTACTAATAGTTAAGGAAAACTTCATTAGGGATTTTTAAAAACAAAGTTACCAACAAAATGAGAACTCTAGCAAAAAAAACACCAAAAAAAAATGAAAAAACAGGTTGAAAATGAAAGTGTTGATGTTGGAACAACCACTTTTTTTTCAGGGTAAATTTTCAACAATTTTTTTTCTAAATAAGACTAATTCTATTAAGTAAACATATGGTACAAACTGTAGTTACAGTTAGGATAAGCTAGAGAACGGGAAAGCCGAAAATGATATACTATCAACGTTGGTCCCGAAAAGTGAACAGGAGATAAGCAAAAGAACCAACAAGTGTAACAAGAATGTGAAAAGAGATAGTCATTGGAATCTACCCAGTATGGGTCGAATCCTCCACACGACATTTTCTTCCTTTCTTTTTTTTAACTTTGACCCAGCCAGTCTGGTCCAGATGGGCTAGAACCATTTGAAGGTTGTTTTTTACTGTAGGGAGAACCTCCTTATCTGAATCGGAGGAGGAGGACTCATGAGTTCATTTCTGTGTATTCAAGGTAGTAGTGAGTCCTTCAGGGCCTACCGAGTGCGAATCCTTCATCTACATTGCAGCCGAGGGCGAATCCTTTGTCTGCTTTGCAACCTCCACTTCTGCCTCAGTCTCCTCTTCATCCGAGTTGAAGGAATCAATGTCATCCATGGGGGGCAGATCACATGGTTTCTAGCTTTTAGATTTTTATTTGTGATCACTTTTCTTCTTTTGGGCAAGGAACGTGGTGTAGGAGTTCTGAAGGTGCCCTTTTTGATGGTAGTGGCATAAATAGAAGGTGGTATTCTCACAGTCCAGGGTTTGCGTCCAAAGGAAATCCCCTATTTTGAGATTGATTTGATCAGGCAGACCTTTGATTATGTCTATTTCAGCACGTATTATGTCGTAGGTGTATATTCCTTTCTCCCCCCTAGAGGGATCTATTTCCAGAAAGCAACCTAAGGTGTTTCCAATTCCTTGGAAGATAGAAAAGTGCCATAGATGTGCAGGTAAATTTGGAAGCCATACCCAAATAGGTAGCTTGGTGATGACTGTTGTAGAGGGGTCAAATTTTGGGAACCAGGGGGTGAGAAATATCCTTGTTGTTGCCCAAAACCATGGGCCTTCAGTCAAGGCTTTTTGATAATCTTCGTTGAAGGCAAACGCCACTATGAAGAAACCCTTTGAGCAGAATATAACCTTGTTGTTGTTGGTCCAATTGAAGACGATCCATTGGTAGAGATTTGTTGTGTGGGGCCAAAGTCCATTGAAATGATAGATAATGGCAGATTCTGCATATTTTTGAAGCTGATCTTAGAGAGATGGATGGGAGATTTATATGGAGGGGACTTCCTCCAATTTATCGACCAAAAAGGGCTTGGGAGCCTCATAGGGTTGAGCAGCTTTCTTGGGAGGCTATGCATGGTCAACATCCTTATAAGAGAAAGCTGGAGCAGAAGAGGGTTGCCCGACTGCTCCCCCTCGCAGACGAAAGGTTAAAACTACAGAAGCATCTCTTTCAATGTTATAAAATGAGAGGGGAAAAGAGTCCTCTAGTTGTTTACCTCCATATAGAAATAGATGAAGAGTTGAGGGAATCCCTAGCTTGTGTTCAAGTGCATGCGCGAGGTTCTGGAACAAATCCGTTGAGTGCACCCATTGAAGTACTGATTTGCAAGAGGATAGCAAGATCTGAATCTGATAAAGAGGGGATGAGGGATCTAGGTAATCCTGGCTGTCAGAGCTTAGCTCGGAAGCCGGATTGACTAACCTGATCAATGCGATGTAGTCCAAGGCAACCTCTTTTCTTTTTTAGTATCCCCTGGTGCGAGGGTTTCTTTGACGGGTAAGCTCAGAGGTAGCCCACTAGAGTGGTGGACTGATGGGGTGCAGGGGCGGGCTAGAACATTCTCTGCCTTGCGTGTTATCAGGTATACTGCAGAGGCTCCTGGCAACCTTAAGAATTTCAGTGGGATAGGGAGATGTCCTTTCCGATCTGTGAGGCTACCATTTACCTACTTAGGAGTATATGCCGCAACCTGGTCTTTTTCAAAGAGCTACTTAGGAGTTGTTGCTACAGCCTGGTGTTTTTTAGAGGGGCTAGGGCATGCATTGAGCCCATCTTTCAAATTATTCTCCTCGAAGCTACACTCAATGCAAGGCTTGAGGGAGATCAAGAGCGTGTTCGAATTCTTTCTTCCATGATCCGCAGGGCCGAGAGAAGGCTTGGCGATGGCAGAGTGAGAGTCGTAAGTCAAGAAAAACTTAGGGTTGGTCTTGGCCATCGCTTCCCAAAGATCTCAAATACACTATCCTATGGGTCTTTCATTTACTCCCAAATTTTCAACATTTAAAAAAAATGTTAGTAAAAACCATTTTTTGTACAAAAGACACCCTGAAAATAACAAGTGTTGATCCCAGAATAACATTTTTTTCAGGATAAATTTTCAACATTTTTGAAAAATGACAGTAAAAAAGCAATTTTTTTGTGCAAAAGACACACTCAAAACGAAAAGAGTTGATGTTGGAATAACTTCTTATTTTTTAGGGTAAATTTTCAACATTTTTAAATAATGATGTTAAAGATAAAATATCATGTCTTTGAGAAACCTTAAAATTCCATTGATTTTTAGGCATGACATTAAATATAAAATATCACATCTTTGAAAAACCTTAATTCCAACAATTTTCATTCATGGTGCTAAAGAAAAAATAATTATGACTCTTTTCAAATTAAATTTTGTAATATAGAAAAACATAAATATCTTGACAGTTTTTCAACCATGGAATTAAAAACAAATATTATCACTACAAAAAAATAAGATCTCAAAATATTTCAAGCATAAAATTATGGAAAAAAATTATGACTAAAAAAACTTAAAAAATGAACACTGAATGACCGAGTTATTTTACCAATAGTAATTCACTTTTTAAATGTTAAATGTATAGTGATTTTAAAATCTTAGCCTAAAACAACTTATACATTGTAACAAAAAATTAAAAATCAACCATCGAATTGACATGCAGTGTAGGTGAACTCGACCCATTGTAATGAAAACTTAAAGACCAACCATGAAATTCAAACATTGTTGTGGCAGACTCGATTCATTATAATGAAAATTTTAAAATCAACTATCAAATGTGCATAATGAGAAAGAGTTGTTAGTAGTATTGACATGAACATTATGGAAACAATAATAATTAAAAATAAAATAAAATACAAAAGAAACCAAAAATTCAAACATTAAAAAAAAACACAAAAAATTTAAAAAAAAAAACACGTAATAACATTTTTTTTTTTTTAAACATGACAAAAAAAAATCAAATATTAAAAAAAAAAGAAAGAAAAAAAGAAGAAGAAGAAGAAGAGAGAATTTCAAAAAACAAATCCAACATGAGTCACTACATTTTAATTTTGTCCACTAATAGATAGGGAAAATTTACCAAAAAAGACATTAAAAAGTTTTTTTTTTTTTTTTTGAAAAATTTAAAAATAAAAAAACAAAGTAATTAAAAATATATATAATTAAAATAAAACATTTAAAATAATTAAAATAAAAAAATACAACAAAAAAATTCAAAATTAAAAAAATAAATAAATAAATAAATAAAAAAAAAAAAAAAAAAAAAAAAAAAAAAAATTACAATTTAAAAATTAAAATTAAAAAAACAATTTGTAATTTATAATTTTATTTTTTTTAAACATTCAAAAATCTTGAACTTTGTTTTTTTTTAAATTGTTTTAATTTTTTTTTTACTTTATTTAAATTTTAATTTTTTTTTTAATTTTTATTTTTTTAAAATTGTTTATTTATTTATTTTATTTTATTTTTTAATTATGTACTTTAAAACCCTAATTAAATTAAAAAAACAAATAAAAAATAAACCACATAATTAAAGGAGATCCAATCACAAGAAAATCAATCCAAACCACTAGAAAACAAGGGTGATGGGAATATAGAAAAGGAAATAGGAAAGTGTTGTGATTTCCACAAAATCCCTTGGCTTAATATGGATGAATGTCATTGAAATAATCATTGTTGGTTGAGATCAAAGAAAAAGAATCAAAGACTTGCACAAACTCTGATTCATAGCACAATAAAGGGAAATAAATCATGATGTAAAACTCATTGCTACCATCCCAACCATAATGATCAATTAAGAAGAGCCAAAGGACATTAATAAGGGGGAGCATGTATTCCACTAAAAAATGTGAGTGAAGGGGACCCCACTACATTTCATTGTTGACAATGGGATCCAAAGGAACTTGATATTCATAGAGGTTTTCCAAGTACGAAACATCCACATAAGTCAACAATGCCTCTTGTTCTATGGAATCAATCCCTTTAAAGGTCAAGTATTGTGTGAAGTTGCTCCACCTGGAATTTGTGATGTTCTTTTAGGCAAACTATATATGTGGAAACATTATGCTTTCTATGAGTCTCAACACCATAATGCTATTGTTACTCTAGGGTGTCAACTCTATAAGGTACCAAAAGTAATCCTGATTACTATAGTTTCACTGACCTTAGAAAAATAATGCTACGAAGTAATTTTTCATACCAATATTTGTTTTCTCTTCATAACCCAACCGTAAGGTGAATAGAAGGCCACTATGGCCACCACAATTTCAAATCAAGACCTCTCTAAACAACATACTTAAGTGGACAAAATTGTAGATGAGGATAGGGAAATATTTTCTTAACCTATAAGGGTGCCTTTGCACTAATAGGTCAAACATTTAATTGAATTGGTACATGTCGCTCCTTTACCTAATTTCCAAATATATAAACATTATATTCTAGATAATGAGGAAATGAAAAGTTAGATTCATGAGAAAGGGACACATTTTAACGAGCTCCTCACATTACGGGAACACAATTATGTTGGTGTAAAAGAATAATGGGACATGAAGAATTTGTATTAGTTATAGACCCCTAAATAAAATCACTATCGAGAATATATACTCGATCTGTTTGATTTATGAATGTTTTGATTAGCTCAAGGGTACCGAGTTCTTTAGTAAGATTGATTTAAATTTAGGCTACCAATAGGTTCTAATTAAACAAACATATGTATGTGTTAGTGTTCAATAGTCACAGTGATCAAATTTACTTTTTCTACTGTAGTTAGAGTCTGATGGTCAAATTTTTATATTTTCAAATAAACTTTGACATGTCTCTTGGTTGTCAAATGGTCCTAAGTCATTGTCTAGATGTAATGCTACTCTCATAACACATCATATGTCATGGGAAAGTTTCTTGGAGGCAACTTCTCTCTTACCTGTCTCAAGCCATTCAAAAATTCAAAGCACTTGTTAATCATTTTCCAGACCACAAGGAGTTGAAACATCAAGCATTCCATGAGTGAAAAACAAGAAAGGTAATAAGTTTTTTTTTGTTATTGAAGAAGAAGTGCAGGTTGAAGCCATGAGAGAGGAATCATCTAGGAGCATATATGATTCACCTTTGCAAAGGGAAGAATAAATACCTCCTGAATTTGAGATAACTGACCTAGGAGGACAACATGGAAATAAGGTAGCAGATGACATAATCAAGGAGAAATATGCTTAGATTAGAGAGCTCAAGGATGACCTAGCAAAATAAAATTTCATGGTGGCTTTCTTGCAGCAAGAGAATAGACAATTGAAACTAAGCCTAATGCAGCATAGAAAGTCATAAGAAGACCCTCCATCATCAAGCCAAGCAGATTTTTTGACAACAGAGGATAAAGGTAAAGCAATCATTGATGTAGAGCAGTTGGAAGAGAAAAACATTAAGGTTTAGCCTACGAGACCTAAAACTAGAGCCATGGCTAGAAAGGGAAAACATCTAGAAGATCCATCTCCTCCTCAAGCCCAAAATGCCATAGATAACACCATAGTTGTTGAACTTGAAGAGGAAAAAGAATATTGGCTCAAGAGAGTTAATGAACACTTGGAGAATCTATTGAAAAAAGGAAAACATAGATACGATCATGTAAAGAAATATGTCAAGACACTACTATGCTAGGAACATGGTTTGCAAAGTTAGGGTGAAAAATACCAAGAAGAAACTCAAAAGAATCCTAAGTAAACTAATAAATAAGGAAAACCTTGACCTATTAGTTGATGCATCATTGGTGATATAAATGCATGACAGAAAGCATAGAAGAAGGAGACAAATTTTGAAATTTTGAATTTTTGTGCACGCAGTCAAAAGCATCCTACAAAAACGCAACAAATAGTTGTTGCACTTTTTCTCAGAGGGTTAGAATGAAGGTTTTCGAACATGAAAGGATAGCCTATGGAATAAGGATACAATAAAAATACCCGGGGATACTTGTAGAGTCATAATTTTGAAGAAAATGATCAAACAATGCGCATTTTACACCTTGCTGCCACCTTTTCAGGACTCTTACTGCGTTTCTGGCCTAATCCTGTATTTTTCCCTTTTCACCCATCTTTTCTAACTAATTTCAATAAATTCCACCTCCATTTTCTTCCTAACATCTATCCCTACCCCCCATGATTTTCTAATAATTTTTCCTAGCCCCCTTCCCTCTCATTTCCCACCTTTGAAATTCGTTGTGCTTTTGACTTTTTTTTTTGTCATAATTTTCAAAAGAAGTTTCTGACCAAATGAAGATGAATTTTCGAAAAAAATAATATTCTTTTGTTAAGGACAGACCTAATCACAATAACCTCCTTCTATTTATACACAGATATCATAGATTGGGAGATATTCAACTTTCTTTGAGACCTATTTCAGAAATCAAATTCTCCAATTTTTCTTGTCTATTTTAGTCATTATTTTAGAAAAGATCATAAAATATGAATTTAGTAATCTGAGTGTGTTTTTTCTCCAAAACAACCTTATCTACAAAAACCTCTCCCATTTTTGTAAAATTTGTTATGGTTAAAAATATATCAATTCATATTTGACCCCTATTGTTTCATTGCGCTTCTAGAGAATTTGTTGCGTTTCTGGATAGTTTGTTTTGAGATTAAGTTTCAAGATGTCAAAATCATGTTTTTGGATGGTTCAAAGGCTCCAGGTTGTAGTGTACATCCCAAACATTCTTCACAGGTATTCAACAAACCTTATAACCTCTTCCAAGTCATGAAAATAACAATCCAACTATTCGATGCACTTCTGCTAAGGAGTTGTTGCATTTCTAGGTTATTTGCTGCGTTTATGTGCTTGCGGGTTTTTATTGCAATTAAAAGGGTTAAATTTCAATTCGGTTGATGTAAATAGTTGTATAATGAGTTTATATGATATAAATGGGTTTATTAATTATTAATATTGTAAGGAATCTTATAATGAATGCTTGGAGAGATAAGCTTAATCAGTTAGCTAAAAAAGGGGAAAGTTAGTTTTAACTGCCCTAGGATTTGGCAATGTATTAGATAGGTTCATGAATCAATTCCTATGGATTAGATTCGACCCCTTAGAGGGGAAATATTGTTATTCATCTATATGTACTCATAGACAAGTCAAAGAGAGGGGTTAGATACTTGAAGGTCATCATTTTGAACTAGTGTACTTGATTTTTTAGTAGAAATAATACACGCAGTTGCAACTATTTTTATGGGATTCATGTGTTGTGGTCAATGACATTGTCTTCATAACTTTTTCTTAAGCATATGATTGTTATATGTTTCTATCAACCATCTATACTTCTTATTGTGTTAATATCTTAAGTGTTGAAAAAAAATCATTGTAAAAAATGTTCTACTTTGTTTAAGATTTTCATATAAGTGTTCTCTTCCAAACAAGTGAATTCATGCATGTATTCTCACTTAGTTTCCTTATCTGATTTCCTCATCACCATACTACAATGAAATATCTATTTGTGTCACTTATTACACCTATATTACCTCATTTCATGGCTGCAACTGATATTTTAGAATACTTGGCCTAGTTCCTAAACCTGGTGCTTCTCATCCAGCAAATCCTAAATCAAAACCCTACTGAGTTGATACCTAGCCTAAAACCCTAATATTCTCCAGTCACTTCCATTAGCTCTGAGGTTAATTTTGAGAGATCCCTCTCTGATTTGGTAGGGCTAGATACCAAGACAAAAGTTGGTCTGTGGTTACCTCTTTGGTTTCATTCTTAGCCTTGAGAAACTAAGGAGTGCTAAAAGTATGGAAGAAAACCTTCAAATAAAAATAGGGAATATTTTAATGGTTAGCCATGCCTTTTTTCTTGACTAATTCTTTAACAACATTCATGAAGATGATAGATGCTATCATGTGGTTGTTCACAAATTCCTTTTTGGTCATGTGTTGGGATGATATTATTATTTTCAATATAACTCAAGTAGAACATTTGAAGTAAATTAATAAGGTCCTAAGCACTATACAAAAAAAATATACCAAACTAGAGAAATTATCATTTGGCATGCAGTGAATTCAATATTTGGGGTATTATTAGCCCCAATAACTCTCATATGCCTCCAAAACTTCTTAGGCCTTGCCAACTTCTAATAAAGGTTCATATTGGGGTTCTCTCACATTACTTTCCCTTTAATTCAATTAATCAAGTGTGAAGCTAAAGAATTTTTTTCCTAGCTAGAATCACAATAGGAATCATTCATAGAGTCGAAACACCACCTATACTTAATTCCGGTCCTCACCCTTCCAAACCTAGAGTAATTATTTGAGGTTGAGACTTATTCCTCCAACTATGATATTGGTACAATGATCAAGTTTATCTAAGCTACTATAATTAAGCAAGATCTTTTACTTTTGTGGTGTTAGGAGAATTGCATGTGAACGAGTATGAAAAAACCACATGTGTGTACTTTAAAGGAAAGGAAACATAAAGGCAACCATCAAATCAAAGAACATACACAAGTTGATAATGGAGCTCACCCCGTGTGGGTTACATCTCTGAGCCCTGGGTTAAGAGTGGGGAGACTGCTTCATTAAATGTTGCAAGATGATGATGAGTACATGATATATTTTTTGTCAATACAAGGAAGAAATATCTTAACTAGAGTGCCATTTCTCTCCATAAGACGCTCTTCTATAAGGATTCTCGCGCATAAAAATCTCTCCTTCAACATGAAAAAATATCAAACTCTCACATGAAGTGGCATACAAGGATTCTCTAACAAAGTGGCATTATGGATCTCAACATCAAATCATCATCTCAACAAAAATCAAAAGAAGACATGGTATCGGTGCGTCCTATACCTCCACTTCTGGGGACAACCTGAAAATGCACAACTTCGCTAAACAAATAGCTAACACGGTTTAATTCCTAGCAAAAAATCATGAAATATTACTGTAACGTGATCCCTTTCTGACTCGGTCAAATTTAGGTTCCCCAAGAATCTCAAAGATTCCTCAAATATTTTATTTTGCGGGTGACTAAAATTTAGCTTCTCATACAAAGAAAATGATCACACCATCATATTCCTTATGAAAAACTAAGAAAAATGAGTATAAAGTTGGCATGGTTTTTCATTTTTCATTTTCGGGCCTCTAGGGAATCTTTCAGATTCCATGTAGATTCCTGCATCAAGGTTCCACCTTCATGGTTTCAACTTCAACATTTTGCTTCTAAAAATCCATTGTTCAGATTTGTAAACCAATCACGTCATCAAACTCTTGGAAAAATTATGGTTCATTTGAGCATAAACTTGGCATGAATTTGACACTTTCAAAAATTGGCTCCAAGGGAATCTAAAGAATTTTTCACAAGATTATTCATAGGAATATTCCCTTAGAATATTCTCACCTAAGTAACGTGCTCCAACTAGGCTGAATTTTGTTTGTGGTTCCTCCATTAGTGCGAATGGAAAGAAATTAATTTTAATACTTTGTTGATGGCAGCATTTTCAAAGGCCCCATTAGGCATGTCAGTTGGCAGATATTAAAATAATGATTTTTTTGGGGAGGTCCCAGGGTCAGGCCTGCGGGCCTCCCCGTTTTGGCTTGTGTTTGACGACAATGTTGCAAATCATCTACATAGTTAGCCCTAATCGCTCCATTATATGGTGAGTGGTTACACTTATAAAGTTTGTCATTATTATTGACCCACATACCATTTAATATGACTTATTTCCATCTAGTGCACTCCACATTAATTTTAACATAGCCTTATAAGTGTTTTTTCGTTAACCCCGCCATATATAACCATATGACCTTTTCTTTTAGCATATGGGTTTTAAACAAATTTTAATATATGGTTTTGTTTGACCATGATATGCCATTTAATATGGCTTACCGACCTTATAATAGTTTTTACCATATCACTTTGACCTCCAGAAATATATTTTTTTTAATGGCCCAAACGTAGGATATGTTGTTATTAAATAATAACAAAATATGTTATTATTTATTATTACACACACACACACATGTGTGTGTGTGTGTGTGTGTGTATATATAGGTTTAATATTTATTTTTATATCTTTAGTATAGGGCTAGGAATAAAATGAAAGCGTGCCATGTGTCAACGAATTAGTGGCCATTTGGTTGCCACAAAAGTAGAGTGGGTCCCACATCTTCATGTTACTTGAAAAATTCCGTTGAGAATAATTTGGTCATATGGGCTCGGATTTGAGTGTCGCCTGCACCATTGGGTTCATATAAATGAGCTCTTCATCTTGATGCCAATGTTGTTGAGATTCGAGAACTTCAAAAATTGATCCTTTATGGAGCCACCTAGATCATACAATCATCACTCAACAAGTATATCCTATGGCTTATCACAGTGAAACACTCCTTTATATTGTTCTTAGATACTTTACCTATGGTAATGGAATGTACTCCATCATATGAACATGCTAACAATGGAAACATTATATTTTAGGGAAGGATACAAGCATCCACATTGACCATTAACCTCTACAATTTATGTAGATGCAATGAAAATTACAAAATAAATTCCATTAGAGATAATCCACATACATCCAAAAATTCCACTTAAACATCACATATAAGTAAGGAAACAACAAGTGTGCTACAAACTAGCTCAAGGAACCCCCAATTATGGTACTAAAAATAACACTTAACTCCCATGGGCATGAAACCTATACGTGGCCACAATGATACAATAGTATCTTTGACTTTGCTGCTACATAATGAGCATTGATCATAGGAAAAAAGGTTCCATATTCCCACCTCCAAGATGTGTTATTGAACCACCTAAGCCACCCTTTTTTTCTTTCAAGTGAGTGTGTCAAATTAATTTTTAAGGAACTTTATAGTGGGGCAGCAGGGAATTTTTGTATGGAGAAGACAATAACTCTTAAACATACATGTAATGTGGAAAACATATGTGAAATATAATCATGTGATACTTTATTATTCACATGATGTACATTTATAATACATTTTACATGACCATTGGATTCAATATTCCAAGGTCTCTTGGACTCCCTTTGACTGTCCAACTCCCACACTTTAACCCTTAGCGGATTAGGTGTCCAAAATTACCCCCCTTAATTCGAAGGGGTATGTATGAGTCCAAGAAGAGAGTTGTAATAAAAAATGTGCAAAATATGTATAACAAAATTAGGTTGAATGTTCTCTTTGAAATGTTACAATAAGGAGGTGGTTTAAGGATTACCACCAACACTGGAATTCTTAATGCAACTCCCATAACTATTCCAAATCTTACACGAAGTTTAAGTCTTCTACTAGACGAAGTTCTCCTAATGTTTTGAAGAGGGAGACCTTCAACCTGGAAAAGGGTTGTCTACAAATTGTGTAAAAAAGGGAGAACCTGAACCTGAAAAGGTAAGTCTCAACCTGTAGTGGTTTAAGGATGACCATCAACTTTGGAATTCTTAATGCAATTCCTGGAACTCTTCCAAAACTGGCAAGAAGCTGAAGTCTTATGCTAGAGGAAGTGTCCCCAATTCTTTGAAGAGGGAGAAGATCAACCTAAAAATGGAGGTCTCACCCTGCATAGATGGTTTAAGGATGACCAATAACCAAATGCATGCTCAGGGGCATCTTTGTCTCTGACTACAACTCTGAATCTGGTATGGCAAGTTGTGGCTTTGGCTCGCTTGAACTTATGTGTCTCTAGCTACAACTCTGAATCTGGTAGCAGGTTCAGGTTGTTGCTCAGTCTCTTTTGATGTGGCTTGTATATGACCAACCCTTCCCCCCTTATCAGATACAAGGTGAGAATATGGAGAAAACTCAACAACAAGAATTTCTAGTACTTGTCACCAAATTCTAACATATGACTAGAATATCTTATTGGTTGTTGAAGCTCATTGCCAAGAAGTGATCCATCCAAGGTGAATTTTCGTTCTTGTAGGAGGTTTGTTTCTAAAACATATATTTGAATGATGATTATGAGGACCACAATACTTACACGAATGAAGATAAAAAAAATGAAGTTTCATATGGCCAACTCTCTCACAATGTTGGCATTTAACAATTTGTTATGGATGTTGTGGAAGAGGAGACGAATCTGGAACATCTGAAGGTGAATTGTCATGAATAAAGCCAACACTCTAAAACTGAACGGGATTTGAGTAATCTGGAATATGAAAGGACACATCCTTTTCATATCCAAGGCTATTTTTTTTCTTATTATGGACAAGCTTTTCCCAAGGTTTGATGATGGGTTTGGGAAGTGTAGACTGAACTTTTGGATTTGCATGTAACTTTTCTGCTTCATTAGACACTAGATCTGAATCAACTGTAACATTATTGACTTACTTCTTATGGGAGTTTGTTTCAATGTTCTGAACAGGTTTAGAATGATGACTCCACTACTATAATTATGCTCGCTCAAGCTGAGATTCAAGTTCCAAAAATTCTACCTTCTCACTGTGTATACTGAAGACATGTTTTAATATCACGGAGAGTGTTCTTGTTGATGTTTATTGTGTCACTAGTTGTAGATAAAGTGAGAGTGCTTAAAAACTCTAATAAATTGTAATTTTATCCATTAAAAAACTTCAAAAAGTTTGTTTTAACTCCACCTTATTTTTGAGACACTGCTAGTTAATCCACTCTTCTTTGAGCATAGGTATTGAAGCACAAACCAAGGGAGGAAATGGGTGTAGGTAGGTCTATTTACACCATCGAATGAGACTGTAACCCTTTGAGAAAATACTTAAGAATTATCAATATTCACTAACAGAGAATAAGAAACAACCAGATCATGGTTGCTAAGCATTATTCATACTAAGAGGTAAAAATATTCTTGTCACCAATGTCACTCACTCACAATGGTCTATTAAACTATTAATTCTCAGTTTTTCATTATATTAGCCAATATTAATAATGACTTCTGCAATCAATAAAGTTACAAATAATACCTTATTAGCACATCAACCTTCATCCCTCACATAATAGGCCGAAGTTTCATACTCCCAAATGAGACTGAGCCACTAAAACTTGTGTAGCAAGGAGCTTCTTCTTTAAGGTCTCCAAATATGTGTTTGATGGAAGTATAAAATGAAGTAAAATTCTCAGATTTTGTTGATATCCCAAAGGTCTTGTTCAATATCATGGAGCGCATTAAACCCCTCTGATGCTAGTTTAATAAATAAAATCTGTAAGTTTCCATGAACAAAATTTTCCAGAATTCCTATGGAAAAACTTGTTGAGCATTGATGGAGACACAAATTTGTTGAGCGCTGATGGAGCCAAAAATGTTGAGTAGTAATAATATATTCTGCTAAGTTTTGATGGAAATAAAGTCGTCGAGTGATGTTGGAAAAAAAAATTCAATGAAGAATTTATGGCTGAACACCTAAGGCCTAGTTCTTGTTTGAATGTTGATGGTGAGGTGTCGATAGGAATAATTCATATGGTACCCGGATAAACGAGCTACCCTATGTTCAATGTGGAATTTTTTTCATAGTTCAATGATAATAGGAAAGGACTAGGCGTTGATGTCAAGAAACATCAATTCATCAAGAACAATGGGGTATTTTGGGATTCCGAGGCTTCTTCTGCTATGGGCCAATAAATTGAACAACCAATTATTCATATTCAAGCACGCATAATGCCTATTATTTGTGATTCAATTCCTTAAATGCATAAAGAATAAAATATGGACCCACAAACTTAAACAACCAAACCAAAACACAAACCTTGATAAGTTAACATGCAAATATTATAAATAAACCCACGAACCAGAGATTTAACGCATTGTTTCAATGGATTGAAAGATAACGTTCATCCCATTCACAACTAGTGTACACACTTGTATTCTTGGACCGGCGTACACAGAGATGATGAAGGGGAAACACAGAATTCAACACATTTCATAGAGTATGATATAATATGCTTCATCCATCGCACATAAACTATGCATGGAGAAACTGACCTTCAACATTTTGTATTCCACAAAATTTAAGCTCAACATATCAAGTTTTGCAAAAGGACAGAGCAAGAATAGCTCTGGGGGGGAGTTATGAAATTGACAAAGAAGCAGACATAAATTATAAAAATGGTCGATAATAGGGCTAATAGGGGGCGCATATGGTTATGCTAGTGCATTTCAGGCTATGGATGACATAGAGCATTAATAAAATTAAAACCAAGATAACATAATGTTACGCAACGTAACTTTCCCTGGTGAGAGAAATTTTATTTGTTGCTCACATAAATTGTCAATTTTTTCTCGCGATAGAGGGATGGTGGAGCGCTCAGGTGCAGAGTCCATGCAGGCAGGATTGATGGTAGAACTTGCCACAAAACTAGTGGCTCAAATTGGAGCAAGGCCAAAATTTTCCCGCTCTGATACCATGTTAAACATACTTGGAATTTGGACAACATATGTGAAAGATAATCATGTGATACTTTATTATTCACATGATATACATTTATAATACATTTTACATGACCATTGGATTCCATATTCCAAGGTCTCTTGGAATCCCTTTAACTGTCCAACTCCCACACCTTAACCCTTAGCGAATTAGGTGTCCAACAATAACAATACTTCAAAATAATTTCTACTAGCCAAGGATTCAATAAGACATCAGATGATATATCAAATAATGCACTTCATGTTCCATGTCTAATTCTACTATCAAGAAATAATTGTTATATATGCTCCTCGGCCTACCCAAGACATGCCCTAGGAGTTAGTCTTGATGGATTGCATGTCTGGTTTCCCCTCCACCAAGCATAGTAATGGTTATGACAATTTTTGGTTGTTTATTGGTTCTTTAAAATGGAAAGAAAATTATCATAGTTGAAGCCACTCCTAAACTCTTCTTTGAGCGAACTTGGGTTCATTTTGGCTACCTTGGAACTTTATTTAGGATAAGGATAGTAGGTTCCTTAGTACCTTCTAATCTAGCCTATTCTCTATGATGGATACCAAGTTGAGAAAATCAACTGCTTTTCACCCCCTAAAAGGTGGGAAAATAGAAGCGGTTAAAAGGATGATTGCACATATTTTGTGCATGTATAAATTCAAGCATCGATGTACTTCTAAGTCATTTGGTGTATCTAGTGCTTCTAGACCCTGTCAATGAAAGGTAAATGATAATACTCATGGAATCTATCATTTTGAGACTCTGGAATCATCTAGATCCCATGAGGCATCCTAAGTCCTTTCTTGGAGAGGGAGTCTTCCTATGTTTTGACATTTTTGCACACATGAGAAATCGTGAACATGTTAAATGAATATTTTAAAAGAACTATCCTATTGACGAAAGGAAAAAAACCCCAATTTGTGACATCTGATTACTTCAATGACCCAATTGATAGTCAACTTAGAGTCTCCAAAGACTTGCAAAAAGTGAACTTATTTTTCAAAAGCCAAGAGAAGTAGGAACTTCAAAGACATTATTTTTTCTAGATTGTTTGAATCTTTACCAAGTCCCATTTTGATATGGAAAAAAATATAACTCTATCAAAAATAAAATTGCATCTCCCCCGACAAAGTGTGGGCTCACCTTGCGCAATTGTAAGCTAGTATGCTGGAACTCAAGTCAATATTTAGGAATTGTAAACAATCCTCCACTTGACTATTATTAGTAGACGAGTGTTATTGATTATTGTTGTTTTATTAGGGATCGGGCTTTTAAGTTATGATGCACATCGGTACTATGGAGGTCAAAAGGTCATTATTAGTAATTTGATTTCCAAACACGTGCCTATTATCACCGCACTCAAGTGTCATAATTCATTCCCAAGATGATTTATATTGAGGTCAATATTAAGCAAAGAGAGGCATGTAATGATCTGAAATGGAAGTATTTGTAATGTTATGCAAAGTATCAATTTCCATTGAATTGAGTGTGCAAAGTATTCTCCATGTCTTGAAATTTAAACAAAGTGTTTTTGGTAACTATTTATGAGTTTATGTGTGAGGGAATGTTAACTAAAATTATTGTTTAACATCTTAAATTATAAATAAACAACAGATAAACTTCACCATAACATAACACATCAACATGATGAGGCATTTCACCCCTCCTAGGCTACATCTGTCAGGTCCAAGGCTCAAATTGGTTATATAGTGAGAAATATTCCTAAATAGGAAAAAAGAGCTGTGAAATTGAATTCAGAAGACATAAATAAGCTAAAAATGGCTTTTTTTTCACCTCAAACAGTGAAGTATAGCCCAATAAAGCTCCATTTCCCTGATGGACCTAATGGCTCTCCAAGCTTCCCTGAAGCAAAAGTTGCTGAAGAACACATATTTTCACTCTACAACCTATCCCAAACTCTCTAGAATTCTCAGAATACCCAAAATTGACCAAAATTTCGTCCAAATTGGTTCAATATTGAGGAAGTTATGACCTCCACAAATTTCTGCCGAAAGTCCCTTGAAAACCCCACCAAATGTGGGTGAACTCCAGTTAAGCGCGCTAGAAATGGCACAAGTGCCAGATTTGGTGGAACGTGCCAAGTTAGGCAGTAACTGTCAATGGTAACATTAAACTTCGAGAGAGGTGGTCACATGGTATGTCAAACCCGCCGACGGAGTTTACGATAACCACAAACATGGCATTAACTGAACGGTGAATGTGCTGGTCACATTCTGCGTTAACCACCGAGTGGACCGGCTATCTAACCTGCCAGAGCTAAAGGTCTGGTTACGTGCTTTGGAAATGTGTCGTCGGTTACTCATGGGGCTAGCCCTTATTTCCGCCATCGCATATATTTTCAAACCTTAATTAAAGACTCCATTGCATAGAGGTTAAGATTCATTGGACAGCCCGAATTGTTGGGCGCTTGTGCTAGCAGCGGTGACGTCCGGGGTTCGAACCTCACGGACCCATAAAAATTTTATCATATGCCACATTAACTCCGGCCTGGAGCCACGTGGCGGCCTCCGAGCTTGCCATGTGGCACCCTGGGATTGGCCCAAAAATTTCAAAGTCAACCCATTAACAAATCCAAATCTTCAAGTTGTCAATAAACCATTAGTCCAGATGGAATATTCTGGGGAATATTCCCAAAATATTCTTTGGAATATTCTTTTTTTAATATTTCCAAAGTCAAAAGTCAACTTTGGTCAACTGATTTTTGAAGGTTACTGAAAACTTCAAACCTGCATAACTTTCACATACGATATCGGATTTGAGTCTCATTCACGGTGCCAGAATTGTAGCGATGAGGCCTTTCTGGTTGTTCAGATTTCAACCAATTATGAGAAGTTCCATTTTTGAGCATTTTTTCAACTTTGGACATGATCACCTGATCACACCTCCCAAATGGGAAGCTTTTGGACCCCAAAAGCTCTCTGAATTACAGAAACTGAAGATGAGGAGACTGATTCTCTACTCTTCCAACCTTGAACCACTGAAATCTTCCTGACTTCATAAAATTGAGCTTCTCATAAAAATATAAATTCTTCCTTGAATCCGTTGACCGACTGTCGCTAACTTTGACTGAGTCATGATGCAAATTTTTGAAATTTGCAGAACAACAACTATAATTTTCAAAAATAATATTGTTCCTACAATGGTCTACCTTCAAAGGAAACTGAAATTGAGATTCACCTTGCCAACTGTCCTCATAGCGAGTTTTTTCCAAATGAGCCATGTACTTGCGTCGATTCCCGACCAAGTTTTATCACCATACCAATATGCCATTCTGAAACCAGCAATGACCCATGTTGAACTTTGTGCCCTCTTTGCTTGCATGCTTTACCCTCTCTTGGATTCTTGCACCACTTTGCACTGACACTTTGTTCTCTGCACCGATCGACACCAAAAGCACTTTTTGCAACAACTTATCATCTTCTTCTAAAGACGACCTGCCTTCAGATTGAAACATATCATCATTTACATTAGCAATAACATGAAAAGGATTATGTACAAAATATTTTTGCTTAATCATCAACAAAGTCAGATTTTGACTTGCATTGACAAGCCTTTTCAATTGTCATGTGTTGACTAAAGAAGTTTCTAGCTTCTTCCGATGTGTTCTCACAATAAAATCCTTAGCATCCTTGAACATATGATACTTGTTCTCATGGCGATGGAAGATCGCTTTTCTGTCATATAAATATGGACTACCCAACACCACACCTGTAACGTCAAGCGGTAACACATCTAGGTCAACCAAATCAACATAATGAGCTGTTATGGCGAAGCGCAACATGCACTTCCTTGAAACTTGTAAATTAGCATCTTTGCAAATCCAACCAAGTGGATATGGCTTTGGATGTGGAATGGTTTCAAGTTTCAGCTTCTTGACTAAGTCTTATGAGATGAGATTTTCTTGTGACCCATTGTCAAATAGTGTGTCTATCTTTGTGTGTTTGGCTATTATCCTCACATGAAACAACTCTATCCTCCTCCCTTCATTTTGAGTTTCTATGTGAGAGTTTAAAGTGCTAGAACTGGGATTTTTTTCCTTTACAATCTCTTTCCCCTTTATGTTCTCTAGTACCATGGCTATGTTTTTAGTTTCATCACCTGATTCAGACCCTAAGTCTTGTTCAACGGTTGCAACTGTTTTGCCTTTTTCTTTGGTTTTAAATTTTTATGGTTTTAGCTTCGGATGAAGTTTCCAACAATAATCTTCATCGTGGCTTGTTTTGGAACAGTTTTTACAAAAGAACTTCCCTTTTTCTTTCCTACAGTTTTCATTTATTTTTCTTCCTTTGTCTTTAAATTCACTACCCTCATTCCCATCAAAATATTGTTTACCTCTAGCCTCTAAATGCGTGGCTTGAATACAAACCTCGTCTAGACTAGTAGGATTGAACATAAGGATAGTATGTATAATATAGTTGTGTAAACTGCCTATATATTTCAGCAAAGTCTCTTGGCTATGAAAATAAATTCCAAGTAATAAATCCCTTCGTCTAAAAACTTGAGTGTAATATTGAACATTTTGTCCCTTAAGTTGTCTAAAACTTTGTCAATTCATGATAGCCTTTTGTAAATGAGCTAATGGATAAAATTGCTGCTTAATTGCGGAAATAAATTTAGCCCATGATAAAGTGATCTTACCATGTTTTTTAATTTCATCCTTAGTCTTGGCTTCCCACCATACCAATGCTGCTCCTTCCATTATCAAAGAGGCTAACTGAATCTTGGTGTAGTCTTCATGAAGGTTTTGTATCCTCAAATAAAATTCCAACTGTCTTATCCAATTGTCAAGTTTCTCTGCATTGACCTCACCACTAAACATAGGCAACTCAAATTTAACTTCAAGCTTTATAAATGGACTTTTACCAGAGATTTTAGACTTGTGAGATTGATTCAATGAAGTTGAGGTTGACGATGTAGAGGAAGAGGATGAAGATGGGGATGGTGGATCACCATTTCCTCTGTGTCCTTTCTTTGACTTGTCATCACTTTTATTTCCTCCTGAAGAACCCTCTCCTTCTTTCTGATGTTTAGACCCTTCTTCAGCAAGCATATCATTCCTTTCTTGGTAGAGTATCCTTACCATCTCTGTCATGTCTAGGAAAGCTTTTCGGAATACCCGTTCTTCTTCTTTGGGATCAATATATTTAGGAGCTTCTCCTTCTCTTGAAGACATGCTTGAGGCTTCTTCAATGGCTCTTGGAGGTGGCTCTCTAGCTCTTCTTGGTTGTGGATAACTTTGTGCACTAACCAAGTGTCCTTCACCTCTCTTGAGTTTAAGCCTAGTAAGCATCAAAACTTGCAAAAAATCAACTATATCTTTGCACAAAAAAAATGTTGAGTAAAACTCTAGCTTCTAAGGCTCAAATCCTGAGCTCTGATACCATCTGATCTGAAAATTGAAGTATTTGTAATGCTATGCAAAGTATCCATTTCCATTTAATTGAGTGTGCAAAGTATTCTCCATGTCTTGCAATTCAAACAAAGTGTTTTTGGTAATTGTTTCTGAGTTTATGTGTGAGGGAATGTTAATTAAAATTAATGTTTAATATCTTAAATCAGAAATGCACATCAGATAAACTTCACCATAATGTAACACAACAACTTGATGAGGTAGTTCACCCCTCCTAGGCCACATCTATCAGGTCCAAGGCTCCCAACGGGCATGTCCTTGCTCTATTAAGTTGGTAAAATTGGTTATACAGTGAGAAATATTCCTAAACAGGAAAAACTAGTCGTGAAATTGAATTTAGAAGAAAAAAATGAGCTAAAAATGGCTTTTGTTTCACCTCAAATAGTGAAGTATAGCCCAATAAAGCTCCATTTCCCTGATGTCCCTGATGGCTCTCCAAGCTTCCCTGAAGAAAAAGTGGCTGAAGAAAACCTCTATTCACTATGAAACCTATCCCAAACTCTCTAGAATGCTCAGAATACCCAAAATTGACCAAACTTTCGTCCAAATTGGTTCAATATTGAGGAAGTTATGACCTCCACAAATTTTTGCCCAATGTCCCTTGAAAACCCCACCAAATGTGGGTGAACTCTAGTTAAGCGCGCTAGAAATGGCACAAGTGCTGGATTTGGTGGAACGTGCCAAGTTAGGCGGTAACTGTCAATGGTAACATTAAACTTCGGGAGAGGTGGTCACATGGTATGTCGAACCCGCCGGCGGAGTTTACGATAACCACAAATGTGGCATTAACTGCGCAGTGAATGTGCTGGTCACATTCCACGTTAACCACCCAGTGGACCAGCTATCTAACCCACCAAAGCTAAAGGTCTGGTTACGCGCCTTGGACATTTGTCGTCGATTACTCACGAGGCTAGCCCTTATTTCCGCCATCACATATATTTTCAAACCTTAAATAAAGACTCCATGCATAGAGGTTAAGATTCATTGGACAACCCCAATGGTTGGGTGCTTGTGCTAGCGGCAGTGAGGTCCAGGGTTCGAACCTCGTGGACCCATAAGATTTTTATCATACGCCACATTAACTCCACCCTGGGGCCATGTGGCGACCTCCGGGCTTGCCACGTGGCACCCTTGGATTGGCCCACAAATTTCAAAGTCAACCCATTAACAAACCCAAATCTGCCACTTGTCAATAAACCATTCGTCCAGATGGAATATTCCATGGAATATTTTGGGGCATATTCCCAGGAATATTCTTGTAATATTCTTGGGAATATTCTTTTTTAATATTTCCAAAGTCAAAAGTCAACTTTGGTCAATTAATTTTTGAAGGTTACTGAAAACTTCAAACCTGCATAACTTTCACATATGACGTCGGATTTGAGTCCCGTTCATGGTGCCAGAATCGTAGCAACGAGGCATTTTCGGTCGTTTAGATTTCAAACAATTTTGAATAGCTCCATTTTTGAGCATTTTTTCAACTTTGGACATGATCACTTGATCATGTAAGGTGATTCAACACCTTCACAACAATTCAAGGTTTGAATCATCAGCTCTTTGGGCACAAGTATTTCTGTTGCTCCTTGGTTTTTAAAGCAATGTTATGCAAATCCTACCTCTTAAAAATTGCAAAAGAAATGGCACGGAGTGTAGTGAAGAATGAGTTGTGCAACAACCAATCACGTTATCTAAACTTTTTGAATCAAAATTGGGTCAATTCTTTCCCTATTTGTTTGTGTGCAGAAGGCACAAACAATTCTTGTTGCAAGGAAAAGTGCTTCTCCTTTTGATATTTCTCCTTTTCTAGCTAAAATCTTCACATATTTATGTGAATGCTTGTTGTGTCAACTTAGGTTATGCAAATCATACCTCTTAATAAATCCAAAATCCACAAAATGGAAAGTGGCACAAAACGTGGCTTGCAATAACAAAGCAAGTTATCTTATCTTTCTGAATTAAAATTGGGTCAATCTTTTTCTTTCCTTATTTCTTGATTGGAAGGAGGCACAAACAATTTTATTGCAAGTAAGCATTCTTATCCCTTTGTGATTTCCTAAACTTCTACAATTTTCGTCAGATATTTTCTATGAACTTCATAGTGAGGTGTGATTTCCATATCGAATTTTTCAATTTTATGCTTGTACATATCTCTATGATACTTCCACAAAGACAAAGTTGTTTTTGTCCACTCTAACACCGCATTGTTCGATGAAATCACTTTCATTGTCTAAAATCTCACAATGTTGAAGAAGCTGGATTTTGAACATGAATGGGCTCATCGATGGGTGTAACGTCCTCCAAGAACAACCAAAAAAAAAAAAAAATTTAACTTACCCTAGCAACTTTTGTTAGCATTTATTTTGACATGAGCAAAGGTTCGACATATACCTTAGCAACATACATTTTTTGCATTATCAATGGTTCTAAATAAAATTCAATTATAAACATGTATATAACTCAAAGGGTGCCCCAACATTAAATTCATAACATTATCTAATATGGTTCGAAAAAGGTTAATGAAATATATTTTTATTTACTCGGTTCCTTTTACACATGATGCATTAACCTAATGTTTTGGGTTGTTTGGAAAATTGAGACAATGTCATATTGTTGAGACTTCGGTTTACTCCATAGTCGTATTAACCATCGATGTAACTGGCCTTTAACTGTGGGTTGGAAATGGCTTCATTGCCTAACCCAAACTCCCAAACTCTCCAGAAGTCGAATTTCTTGTCACAGGATCCGACAAGGATCAACGACTCATAGGATCTTTGGGTTTGCAGCAAAACATTGAATGACTAAACTTTCAGCTTTTTTTACAATTTTTGTATTAGATGGTTTGGTATTAATTAAGAACTCGGTTCTTTGATTTTACAAGATGTCATGACCTTTGTAGTCGAGTTAATGCTTCAACGACGCCTTTCTACCCTCAACATGCTCCAAGTGTGAATGCTCGTTTTTGACCTTACAAATTCTTACTTTGAGTTTGGTTTCCAGTCACGAATGAATCCTATTAATATTATTGATGGCCTTCCCTTTTCATGGAAACTCGCGAGTTTTCCTTGGTGTTATTATATACTGGTTATTTTCTTGTACGGAATTAAGTTAAACCCTTATTCTTTTCTGTTGCTACAACAGCAGCTCTGGTTCGAACTTGAATTTGAAATGTTTGTATATAGTAACGGTATAGTTTTTTTTCAAACTCATGTTAAAATGTTAATATGTGAATTGTACTCGTTTAAAAGCTTGGGGCCATTTAATTTGTGTGTGGAACTATTGCATAATTTCAATGGTTTTGTAATGGTGTAGACATGTCTTATTTAAATGAATGTTTTGGATTTCCATTTCTTTGTCTATATGATAATTTGTCTCTCTGTTTACATAATAATTTGATTTATTCCCTCCCAGCCACCGAGAGCAAGGGGTTGTCCCAGTGGTAAGGCTTTGACCCAACCCTCGGACTAACCTAACCCTCACAACTGGTTTTTTTATAGAAATGACAATTGTTTTTTCCAATACCCAGTCTGCACATTGGTTGCTTACTTGATTATTGGTTTAATACTACCTAGTCTTAATCGGTTTTGACCATGATTTTTAATTGGGGAAAATTCCCACCAAATGAATGCATATTCATGAGAAGAAACCCTCCCAACCAACGTACCCTACATTTTGTTTTTTCAGAAAGGAAAAAACCACTACTTATATTATGGGATAAATAATTACATCAATCATAGAACATCAAACTAGGGTTATGTATACCGCCATTCCATCGATCCAGATCCTAGATAGATCATTCTTAAAACTAGAGATAGCAGATAGTAAACATAGGGACATTCAAGGTCATCCCGGATACATATACAACATAACAGAGATAATAAAAACTTTACACATCAATGACATTGACAGATAGCATAAGAATTTCCCAATATTGTTCTTAACCAGATTATGAAAGCCAAAAACAGCATCAGAAACCCACCAAAAGCAGAAAACTGATAGGGAATAAGGACACCAACAGTCATGTTAAGGACTCCATTGCATATAATCATGAAACATCCCCATAATGCAGTGAGGAGATCAATAAAATGCTAGAGAGAGTGTAGACTCGCTTGTTAACAGGCTCTCTTGATGATGGCCAGGGATGGTTGGTGAAAATAAAATATGGCTCACTTATAAAGTGATTGTCACAACAACGTACAAAAAGAGATAGACACGAGAAATATACAGGAATAATATCCCTCCTGGAAAAATGATAGACATAGACTTAAACCAGATCGAAAACAAAATGGCAATATGATCAAAAAGATTTCAAGAGATATAGACTTCACGATAATCAATCATATGCTTCCCCCGAAAATACAATATGTGTAGACATCCAGGATCTGTAGATAGACCCATATTTGATAGTTGATCATCCCGTGAGTTATTCTCATGATAAATATGCATGAGAGGAGGACCATTAAACTTGGAGAGCAGACCCTTTACTCAATCAATCCATCCTTGAAGCCCTCGTGGTTGGAATTTGGATTTCCCACTTATGTCATCAATAACAACCTTAGCATCACCATAAATATGGATTGAGTGCAAACCAATATTATATGCCACCGACAGAACACTCCATAAGGAAAGATGTTTCGTCTTCTTGTTTGATCCAGTCCCACCATTCCAGAAAATCTGATAGTGTTCCGAGTTTTCCATCTTGATCCATTCTCCACAGCCACATACTCCCTCCTGTGGTGCCCCGTCAAAATACATCGCCGACAAGGTGATTGGATGAGGTTGTATGCGATATGACAGATATTTTGTGATTGGATCAGATTTATCATGGCTATGAATCCAAACCATTATGGCACCATATATGTTGGGGATGTTAATAAGCTTCTCATAAAAAATTATTAGATTTCGAGCAAGCCAAACCTCCCAGATCAAATAAAAAGGCAAATACCATTAGTGGCTCCCCAAGTTTCGAAAGTGTTAGAGAAATTTTCTGGGAGCCAATCAGGTCCAATGATGAAATGAGAGAATAGAAAACATATTTTTATGGTGATCACACATAATAGGAATAAGTGAGAAGTCGACTCCTCCTGGTCAAGGCATAGAGGGCACCTTCCAAGTCCATGGAAACCAAACCTAGTAAGCCTGTCCCATGTCAATATATGTCCTTTCGAGCCATCCGCAATGATATAATCTTAGTGCGGATATCCGTGCTTCATTTCCTCTGAAGGTGAGCCTCAATCTTGTTGTTGGAAATGGTGTATGAGTATATATCCTTCATAACCAGCTCACCATCCTTCGAAAGTCCATCCCAAACAAATTTTTCCCCCTCATGGTGAAGACACATACCCACTTATAGAAGGAAATTCGTATATAGCTTCCATTTATGAACATCCCTTTCAGGCATCCCCAACTACACCATTGATTTCCAGATTGGAATGCCCTGTAGCTAGGACAAGATCACTTGAGATAAATAAAAAATGCCCCTATGGGCCAGCCTATGTAGAATCCTTTCATCCAGGTGGGAGTCCCAACAAATCCCCAAGATTTTATCACCTCCCAAAAGGAAATTCTGCTCATTACCAAAACTCCAATCTAATCACTCAGCTCTCATAGGCATAATCTTCTTAAAGCTTTTCCAAATGGCTGATTTAAAATTCAACCTAATGATCGATCCCCTGTATAGCTGTAATAAAGGATCCCCCTCCACATATTTTAAAAGAACAAGGTTCGACCACGTGTTTCCAGAATTAATGGCTCTCCAAAATGATTTAGTGAGTAGGGAATTTGAAAAAAATCTGACATCTAGAAGACCCCAACCACCATCCTCCTTCGGAATAGAGATAAGGCTCAGCTTGCATAAATGGAATTTCCTGTTTCTTGTGGCACCAGTCCACAAAAGGTGTAAAATCACCACGTTTATGCGACCAACAGTTTGTTCAAGAAACTAAAAGAGATGTCCCCAATAGACCACAAACTGTAATAACACAACTTGAATAAGAATGAATCTACACCCTAAAGACAACCATCTGTGGTTCCATTTGAGTATTATGTCTTTGAACTTGTCGACCAGCCACGTCCATTCCACCGACTTGTATCCACATGGTTTCAACTTGAAGCCCAAATGTATGAATCCATCCGAAAGTGACTTAACCTAAACCCCCATAAACTCCGCTATAAATCTGATCTCGTTAATGTCTCCACTTGCATGTATCAAGAGGGACTTTCATTTGTTGCTGTGCAACACTGAAGGAGCACCAAAACGATTGAGGAGATAGTGAAGATAGAACCATTTGTTCCGAAGAAACTTTCCAAAAACAAGTAAATCATCTACAAATAAGGAATGAGATATACTAACATAGGGGGAGAAAGATAAACTCATGAAGAATCTAGATTGTGTTGCCATCTTAAGGATCTTGCTGAAAACATCCATGATGAGAATGAATATGAGGGGTGACAGTGCACATCCTTGGCGAAGACCCCTTTCAGCCTTAAAAAATTTCGGTGGAAATCCATTGATAAGAACTGCGTAACTCGTTGATGTGATACATGCCATGATCCACCTAATATTCTGCAAATCTATCCCAACCTTTAAAAGCAACAATCTAACGAAAGACCATTCAACGCAGTCATATGCGTTGAAGAGGTCCACCTTCATAATCAAAGCCTCCATTTTGCATGAATAGATCGAGTGTATTACTTCCTGTGTTGTGGCCACAACGTCATGGATAGACCTCCGCTGTAGAAAACCATGTTTCTCCTCAGAGATGTTCTTGGATAACTTACCTTTGAGAATGTTTGCTATGATTTTTTATGTTATCTTATAAATGGTGTTGCACAGTGCAATCGACCTATAATTTGAGAACACCTTTGGATTAGATGTTTTCAGGATAAGAACAATAAGCGTAGATTTCATGTCACCCAGGACATAACCTTTGAGCCTTGTCTATTCTGTCGCCAATAATAAGTCTTCTGCCATTATCTCATAAAAATGTATAAAAAATTCTGCAGGCCATCCATCCGGCCCAAGACTCTTGTCTTGGGCAAAGAACTTCAAGACCGCTTCATTCTCTTCTTTAGAAATCACATGTCCGAGGTCCTCATTTTAGGCCGCATCAAAAATTACCAGCATATGGTCCAATACCCAAGATTCACTTCTGTAATCAATATCGCTCTCGGCCTTACAAAAATCAGAGAAATAATGGTATGCCTCCTCTTGAATGTCCTTAGTTGAATAGACCATAGTGCATGCTGACGATTCCAATTGCTAGATAGAATTTATGTGCCTCCGACCATTTGCCACTTTGTGAAAAAATTTAGTGTTTAAATCGCCTTCTTTCAGCCATTGAATCCTGCTCTTTAGTTTCCATGTCACCTCCTAGATTTCGAGGATTTTCAACCTTCTAACCTCCAAGTCCTTCATATTATCATATTGTTGTTGATCTGTGGGGCGTTCCTCATCTTGGAATATATTTTTTCTAACATCTTAGAAATGGCCCTTAACTCCGTCCACAACTCAGCTTTGTTATCCCTCCCCCACTTTTTGTGTGGAATTTAAGACTACAAAGCTTAGATGAAAAGCATTGCCATCCATCCTCCTCCCGCTAGAACTCCATAGCCATTTGATTGAAATGCGGGTTTTTACGCCATATTCTATTAAATTTTAAAGGAATCCTACCAGCGTACCCTGCATTACAGAGAATGCATTGGTAGTGTACTACAGATTTATTTCCAGCACCCCATACAACTTCCCACTACAGTTTTGCACATATGGTTTTGACGATATTACTCTAGTTTTCCTCTCTTAAAGTTACTATAGTTTTATGTGTATAATCAATTTTCATTCCAGCTTACATTTTCAACTATGAAAGTAACTCTCATGCATGCCAAATAAATAATTGCATTCAGATACCTTCTCAGGTCTTTAACAATTCACCTGCTAGAAGTATGAAAAAATTACGTGTATCATCGAAGTTATAAAACTTATTTGGAACTCAAGCCGAGAATCTTTCACAAGGCTACAAAAAGCTAGATGAGCCTCCCAACTTGCGAGAACCAAATTAATTATGGTGTCTCTCTGAGCTAATTTCATACCCAAGAATAGTGAAATGTTCTCTACCTGGTCTTATAGCTCGAGTATGAGGCTTAATGATAGTTGCACTAGCCAACCAGCTCAAGAACTTAGTCTATTTTTTTTTCCCCTGGGCATTACGTCTTGTTCATAGGTTCTTCCAAAAACCAAATCCTCTCATCTCTCTTTTGCCTCAGGTTACCCACACCTCTTGGCCCCCTTCTATTCTTTTCTAAAACAATATATTTTATATGAGCTCAACATATCACTTGCTAGAATTGTTAATGGAAAATATAATCGTAATGCATATTTACTTTGGGAATCTTATTACATATATCCTTTTGATTTTTTACTTTGTACTTTACCTAGAATAAGATGCCAATTTCCTCATTTTTCTTTATATGACCTTTTTATATCCTCTACTTCTCATTTAGAAGTTAATAGGTGGTTTACTAATCAATTCTATCTTTCTTGAATTGTTGCTTACATTTGTAATTTTAGGTAGTTAATGCTTAGAGATTACTTAACCTTGTATTAAATTTCTTACCTTTTTTTATTTCCCCTCATTAATGATTATATTGTATTTCATTGTTATTTAATAATTTTGAAATTTCTTAACCATTTTACAATCTTTTCATATTCAATCTACTTGAATTTCCTTCTTTTTGAACTTTTAATTTTGTGAATTTGTTTCTTTCTTTTAAGTTTTTAATTTTTGAATAATTTCTCCTTTTCATATCCTCATTTTTTAAAGTTTATCTTGCATTTCTTAACAAAAATATTTCAACACATTTTTTAGCTTAAGTTCTTATTTTAGATATATCCATAACTTTAAAATTCATTTATATTATCAACATATTTGAGAATTCATTTAAATAATTTCAAAATTTATTTCTTTTCAAACTATATATATATATACTTAGAAAAAACTTCAACTAGATAATATACATATATATAATTTTTTTTTTTAATTTCCTGGAAAAATATATTATCAGATGCATTTCATTTTTGTAAAATTTAACATAACGATAATTTTAATCAAACACATTAGATTTTGTGGAAAAAAATAATTTTTATTTTAATGATTTTAAACATTTTTATAACTTTTAAATAATTTTTCAAATTTTAATACAATTGCCTCATTAAAAATTCTAAACATTAAAAATTCTAAACATTATTGTAACTGTTGTGTTGAAATGTCACTGAATTTTGACATTTCACTGCCTAGGCTTAGACTTGGTCAAATAATATTCGTTCGATTTTAAACTTATGATTACTACTAGGAGATCTTGGACTATTGCTGTTAAGTCATTTCAGTTGACTGCTCATATGTTAATAATAATAGTTTTTAAGAAATAACTTAAAAAAATATAGATCTTATTTATGAGGTGGTTTTAATATTAAATTTAAATTTAAATTGTTACTAAAAAATAATTTGATCTTGTTTAATATTAAAGTTATAAATTATGAGTTGAACCTTAAAATGTAAAATTGCAAAGTAATTTTTATAGATTTTTAACAAATTTCAAGTTATTTGTTCCAAATTTACTAGAATTTTGGTGTTGGAATCCATTTACAAGTAGTCCCACCGGCATTCTAAAATGTTAATTCGTAAACATCTAAAATGTTCATAATTTTGATGCGTAATAACCTAAAACGTTTTCCCTTTAATTACATGTCACACTCACTTTAAAAAAAAACACGATTTAGAAAAGAAAACGACAAATTTAGCAACTCTGAGAATGAAATATATCACATTGAATTTCAAATGTAATGACATTTAAAAATCACTTATCATAATCCATTTATCTATTATTAACGCGCTATATGGGTCACAGATAGCATCACCTTTAAAGTTCTTAAGGTGCGGAGAGGTTGGAAAAGACCATGGCATCAAGACAGGTTTTTACATCATCCGTGTGACTGGCTAATAAAAGCAAGGGTTTTCAAATAGGGTTTATGTTTCGCTGAATTATGTAGTTTTGTATGAACCATATAATGTTTTTTCAGAAAAGAGCGGTTCTGTTAGCGAATGTGTTTTTGTATTTTTGCAGTTGAAGGGATGATATAATCTTTCTGGTCACTTTGACAGGCCATGTAGCCCAGTTACTGTGCGTGTTTGAAGCTTTGTAATGAAAATGTTATATTTTTCTACATATTTATCCTAATACATTAATATAAACCAGTGTATTTTTCAAGTTGAAAAAAACAAACAAACACTCAAAACGTTAAAAATCGCCCTTAAAAAACATAAAATTAAATTCAGCCATGATACACACTTTATTCTACCAATATATTTGATGAAATAAGAAAAAACCTTCAGTTAAATTCAACGGGAAGACACGCTTTAGTAGTTGATATTTTTAAATAAGAAAAACAAAATATTTCTCGGTTCTAACATGAAAAAGCGGTTCTAAAATGATCGTCGGATGTGAAACCCATCTCTGGTTTCATAACACATTAACGAACTGAGTCTCAAAATTCAGTGGACAACCAAACCAAACCCCAAACTGTCAAAAGACTCTGTTGCCCTTTGTCAGTACAAAAGTCCGAAAAAATCGAATCACTTAACCGACAAAAAATGGTTGTAGTTTAAAAAATTTTAAAAATAAGTTAGAAATTCTGGTAAAATTATGAAAAATTTAGGTATTGATTTTTTAAAATCTGAATTACAATAGTTAAATTTCACTATTTTGGGTGCTCTAAACATTTATAGTGCTGAATCTATTTCTATCATCAAAAATCCAATTCAAACACTCCAACCACTTGATTTTTTGAAAAAAATTTAACCAAATTCCTAAAAAAACTGCCATCCAAACAATTCTGTTACCTCTATAAACAACACCATACAAAATAGCCAACTATTCCCCACCATACAAAATAGCCAACTATTCCCTGCAACGGAAAACATGACTTTAATGAAAATTTACATCATCATTCTCTCCATCTTTCTGAGATTCGAACACGCTATCACACCCTTGCGATCAGTAAGGGCGGACTGCTTTTTCTTAAAAAGTAGGAAGATGCATGGGAATTTAACATTTAATATTACAAGCCAAGCCAGGCCGCTACCTGAGAGGGATTCACTATGCCGGGAAGATGGACGTCGCCCTCTTTTAGAAAATCCGTGATTGTATGATAGAGTCTCTCTTTCTCTCTTCTGCACTCATCTCCATCCTGATCGAGACAGCCGGACTTAGGCTGCGATATATCGTCACTTTCATGCCAATTGGGTTTCGAATCCTGCGGCGGCCACGGTCTTCCCAGCAATGTCCTGCGGGTGAGATATTCGTTACACATAAAGCAGGCCAATCGCCAATTCGCCACCTTCTTTTCGTTACCCGACGGCCGGGGCAGCAAACTGGGGCCTCTGGCTGAGGTTTTATAAAGCTCATAATTGGTTTGGGGATCGAATCCCGGCTGAGGCGGCAAACTGGGGTCTTTGGGGGAGGTTTCATAAAGGCCATTGGTCTGGGGATCGAACCCTGGCCGGGGCGATTTACCTCTGGATCCTTCTCCTCCTCCATTGTGTTGCGGCTTTTTGTGCAGAGATGAGGATGTGGAGTTGGAGATTTTGCGGCTGCTCTCCATATTGCTGCTGTCTGTTGTTTCCCTTTCCACCCACATCTTCGTTCTTATGCCCTCATCCGCGCGACTTGTCGGCATGGAATGGGATCCGTGCTGTTGCTGCCGCCGCCTTTTGTATTTGTGGATAGACGCGTCCACAGGGAAATCTTCAAAGCAGGGTTGGCGTTGCACTTCAAACAAGGGTTGGGGTTTCAGAGTGGCAAAGGGATTCGAACGGCCAACGTGAGGATGCAGGGAGCAAATGATGTGTGGATCTGATTCCATGAGTCTCAGGCGATGGGAACACACACCACTAATCGCTTGCTACAGACAAGATGCAGCTGTGCCCCCAATTTTCAGCCGTTGAATGCAAGAATGGAGAGATACAAATTTTTGATGCAACGCGATCAGTCGTCTTTCTTGTGGAGCAGAGCTGTCCACCGGAACACTGGAATAAAGTCTTCCTATTGATTGAGACACAAGGGGTTTGCATCTCTGTCTTAAATATAAAATATGAGCCCCTCCGCAATAAAGAAATGATCTCAATTTGGAGATAATCAATGTATGTATCCACTTTACAGGTGAAGTGGGACCCTTCCATTATATCAATCCCTAACCTTTTAATTAAAAGCTAAGTAGAAGAAATTGCAGTTTAAGTGAAAACATTGATTTAAAATATTTTCAAGTGGTTAAATATTTAAAGCACTGAAATTTAACTACTATAATCTAGATTTTTAAAAACCTTTACTAATCAAAATTTTTAGATTATTCTGTGGGTTTTTTTATAACTACAGTGATGATTTTAAAGAAGGAATAATTATTACAACGAAAAAGACAATCATTTTAAGTTATTATGTAGTAATGAGTAAATTTAATTTTTCTAATTAAATTTTAAATTTAATAGAAATTTTATATTTGACTCATGATGAGCTAGCTTAATAAATAAATATATTTTTTAAATTTAGATATTTTGTTAAAATTATAATAAATCAACAATTTATTTTAGAATAATTTATATATATATATATTTATAAAATTTAAAAATTCTTATTATCATCAATATTGTGATAAATGCATGGCCTTAGCTTTCAAAATTGAACCCTTCCTTGGGCTCCTCGCCCTTCCTAGAAGGGCTGAAAAAAATTTACACTTCTAAAAAATTTAAAATATCAAAATCAATAGTTAATTACAAAGGTTAGCTTAAATTTATGTATTTCAAAAGAAGGGAAACATTTTTAATAACTTGTCAATATTTTTTTAAGTTTACAAGAATTTCGAGTCTAGACCAGCGCATAAATCACTCTGAGTAGTGACAATTTTGTAGAACATACCAGTCAAAGTCTAGATGACCTCATACGATTTAATAGTTATGTCATGATTTAGGGACATTTCCCTCAACTCCCCAACATACGCCAACATGATGTAACTTGCAACAATAAGACATGCAATAGTCATGGTACTATTACACCTAGCACAGGGCGTCATAGCACATTGAATACTCATTCAACAACTCTATGTGTGTTCTCGCTCCTCCCTGATTATCCTTGATCACTCTTTCCCTACATCCATATTTTCCATTTTCATTTGAATTGCAACCCATCATCCATAGAAGGAAAGTTATCGTTCGACCCTAAACTATAAGGTACTCTTCATTATCCTCAACATATCTTCATTAGCATTTGGTTTTTCATTCTATGGATTCTTTAATGCAACACTCCTTGAAGTAATGGCAGCCTTCTTGGTTAGACAATGTATCCTGGGCACCATAGAATCCACACCAAAGGAAATCAACATTGTGGCTACATACCTTGAATGAAACTACTTGCCATCCTTCCATCCCAGGCATGGGTGTTAGAGTTGTTTTCTACATTGTTAATGGTGGAAATTTATATTGTCATAATTATATGAATCTACCAACTATGAAAAGAATATCTATCTTATAGCAAGGGTATTGGACTCCGCAACTATACTACTCTCATTCAAACCCTTGTTTGTTTTGTTTCATTGCTTAAATCCTTACGGATTTCTTGTCCAAATACCATTTTTCATGAAGCTTTTGTTCTCTGTCATAAAGCTATAGGTTTCCTTGAATGTTACAAAACATAATTCAAAAAAGAAATGAATAACCTATCAAGAAATCTATAGTGAAATCCTATGGCATCTTGCTAAGGTTGAATTTTGTTTATCTCAATATTGCTAAGGGATTCTTAATTTATGTATTTACTTATTCTATTGTTTTTATTTATTTAATAGGTTTAAATCTTGAAAAATGTCTCCTATTGATCGTCCTAAGAAGGATAAAACGTAATTGTCAATTGTTGAATCATTTGGGCTTGCACAAAACGTAATTGTCAATTGTTGAATCATTTGGGCTTGCACAACATTCTAATCAGCCATGTAATATTAAAAATGAAGTTGACTCTCATCTACATGAATATGATTAATCAAATAGTGTAGATCTTGTTGAAAGAGAAAACCCATCAAAGAAACACAAAATAATATTCAAATATAAATGAAATACAACATTTCCATGGGCTAATGTTGTAAAATATTGTAATGGTAATGAAAATATAAAATATGTGTTAAATTTAAAAGTGAGACTCAATTTGCAAAAGAGGGAACTACCGCCATGCAAAATCAAAAGCTCATAATTGTTTTTTACAACTTTTGGAGGGAAAAAGAAATGTAAGAAATATTCCAATCACTAAAAATGTAGAACTAACTGTAGATTTTGAGAAGGAGAGAATTATATCAGTGATTGAAAACCTGTATTTTGTTGCTATACATGTGCTTCTAAAAGGTGAATATTCTACATAAACAAATACCAAACCAAGAAAAGAGTTTCTTCAAGTTGCTAAAGAGTTGTATTGGAACCAACTAAAAGAGGATATTTTACATAGCCCATTTTACTCAATCTTAGTTGATGAAAGCACTGATCATATAATGGAACACTAATTGATTGTTTACATTACATATGTTTCTAATGGAGGAAGAGGTAAGTGTTTAACAAAGTTTATATGTTTTCTTCAATAAAAGATGGAATAGTTCAATGTATGTATGATCTAGTGAGAACTCTTTTAGCATAAATGGATTTATATTTAATGAAGGTTGTTGTTTTTGGTTCAGATGGTGCATCTTCTATGAGGGGTATTCATGAAGGTTTATATTTTAATATTTGCATGCTCCTCATTTATTATTTATCAATTGCATAGATCATAGGAAAACATTAACAAACAATGAGACTTCATCTCATTTTTTACAGTTGCAATATATTAACAAAATTAGAAACAAAGTTTATTTATGGCTTGGGAAATCAACTAAAATACATGGAAAATTGAGAGAGTTAATGTATACATTTCAAATCACTAAGTTAGTGGTCTTACAAATTCATCAAATTAGGAGGCTCTCTAGAAGAAAGGTCATGGAAATACTTGTTCAACTCACGTATTCTTTATTAAAGGATAAGGAGTTAGAGGAGAAAAAAAAGTATGAGTTGGTAAAATATTTCAAGTGTAATTGTGCATCCATATACTTGCATACATGCTCGTTTAATTAAATAATTTAAATCAAAATTTCGAAGAGGATCATCTTGGTATTTCATCTATTGGCACTACTTTAGATGTTTCTATTAGCATGCTTCGTAAATGATTTTTGGTGTAGATGGAGTGCCCATGTATTATTTTTTAGTTAAAGCATAAAGAGGAACCCATGAATTTATAGATAGCATAGGTATGGTACATTTACATCCAATGAGGTTCGAAATTTTTCCAAAGATGAAAAGATCGAAGCTACTAGATGATTGTATTCTTTTCGGAAAATGTCTTGTTGTAAAGGTGATTAAATCTTTAGATATGAGATTCATAGATTTACATGTATTTAATGTGGCTAAGCTTTTGACTTCTTAACATTATTATAAATAAGTGAATGATATATATACATATATATTTGAAATGTTTATATGAAAGATTTAGTGTTGGGAATCATCTATTGTGGATGCTACTAGATGTTTGGGTGAAATGGAAGAATTTATTTGTACTATTTGTAAATCATACCCTAAATATAATATGTATGACATGATACCTATGTGGATATGAACTTGAATGGTTTGAAGGCTTTCCATATATGATGCAATTATGACAAGCTATTCTCGTTAGCCCAGAAACCACATCAGTGTGTGAAAGAGGCTTCTGAAAATTAAACATGATAAAAAATGATGATAGATAAAGACTTTCATTGGAGACACTAGATATGTTAATGCCACTATCTCTAAGTGCACCTCATGCTCTAAATGAGGTAGATTGGAATGTCACTTATGATATATAGAAATAAATGAAAACTAGAAAGCCATTTCCATTGGGAAAATATATTTATATTTTCAATTATGTATGTCCAAATACTTTTGAAGATCATTGAATGAATTAAAGAAACATATGTTTACCTTTTTTTAATGGAATTTGGTTTTTTTTTTTTTACTAGTTATATTGAGATTTTATAATGTTTTAATGTAGTTACTCTTTAAAATTTATAACGTTTTAATGTAGCCAAAACATTGTGAACAATATGAAAAATATATCTAGTGTAAGTATATCTATTTTATAAGATGTCCAACACCCTTAGAATATCATATCACTTTGAATGTCTCTACTAGGATAATCGCTCTTAGAATGCCTCTCAGAGGATAAGCACTCTGATTTGGATCATATTGGCTCTTATCAAATGATGCATACTTAGAAGTCGTGATAACATAGCCACCAACATATTGATCACATTTTTTACTACATCTAGTCAATTATTTTTTGAATAGTAATTGATGTTTACAACATTGAATGTCTCTACTAGGATAATCACTTTGAGAATGTCTCTCACAGGATAAGCACTCTGATTTGGATCATATTGGCTCTTATCTAATGATGCATATTTAGAATCCGTGATAACATAGCCACCAACATATTCATCACATTTTTTACTACATCCAATCAATTATTTTTTGAATAGTAATTGATGTTTACAACATTGACATGAGACGATGCCAAGGACCACTTACAAAGAAAAGGTAAAGGTGGCAAATGAGGATGTTACATTGAACATAAGATTAATGGTGGAAAAAGAGGATTTTACAATGAACATAAGCGCATGCAGGTTTGTGTGAGGAATTGGAAGCATATAGTTGTATGTAGCTAACCATGATACCGAGTATCAAGCATGCATGTCACCAAGGTGCCAAGTAATGGCTCTAGTGTCTCTTCATTGTAATTTTCACTTAATTTTAAAATGTCATGGCACTTGCAAGGTTTTGAAGAGATAAAGAGTAAGATAATGGATGATTTATAAATTAATTTAAAAAAATTATGATTTTCAATTTGTAATTATTATAAAATATGTTTATAAAAAACAAACCAAAAAACAACATAGACATTAGATTTTTAAGAGACTTTGGGTACACATATAAATCTAGGGGAATGGGACCTCTTGAAATCTTTTGTTATTCTTTTCCATGAAATGTATATATAAAATTAATACTTCTAAAAATATGAGTTTAAACAGAGTTAAAATGACTTAATGGATAAATAGAATCAAAATGGGTTAAGATGATTATAGATTTCAAAATATTTTGAAAATAAAAAAGCGTGAGCAAAGTCAAAAAGCATGAGCAAAGTCAACAGTTTGGTTCGCTCATATCCTTCAAATTTTTAGAATATTTAAAAATCTCGAACAAAATAACCACCATTTTCAAGATTTTGGGAGTTGTCGGAAATCACCAACAAATTCACCACCATTTTCAATCAAAGACTCCATATCTCGATAGGAAATCCCCAAGGTGCACAATCAAAGACAACCACAAAAATTCAATCGGACGGCTTATATGAACCACTTTCTTGCAACGATTAGAGGTCCACATAGGCAAATGAAAGAAAATGTATGAGTTTCTCTATCGTTTATTTCCATCTCTTTTGAGTTAACCAAAGTAATTTTCTTAAGTTACTTTCGTTGGCATACAAGGAGTTCAAAGAACCACATAGGCTTTCTTTTGGTCGTTCCATGGAAAGTAATAGTGTAACAGCTGGTAGAAAACATGGTACTGGATTGCCCTCTCCATTGGCATTACTCAGCCTCTTCGAGGGATCCCTACTTCGTGAGCTTGGAATGAGTTTCAGCAGTAAATAATTGGCAATCCTAATGAACAACTCTCTACCAGGTTAATAGCCATTGTTGATGTTACTGTAAAGGACCTTATATGACCATGAAGTTATGATCGTGTTACTTGCTATCCTTTATATACTCCCCTCTCTCTTTATATTTAGAATGTCTAAAATAACTTTTAAAAAAAATTCTTGACTTGAAGAAATCTAGGTATCTTTACTGCATTTGAAAAAAAAAAAAAATTACATTATGGAAAATTGTTCTAAACTTAAAGATATGAGTATTTTGAACATAATAAAGATTGATGTTTATTGAAATTTATCAATATGCCTTTGCAAAATCAATTTTGATAGGCTTAGGATTATGTAACATAGGGATTTAATCCTTAGACTATTTATTCTTCTTCATTGAAATTTATCAATATCCCTTTGCAAAATCAATTTTGATAGGTTTATGATTTTGTAACATCGGGATTTAATCCTTAAACAATTTCTTCTTCTTTTAAAAAGGGATCATGCATTTAACTTTTAAATGAGATCAACAAGTAAAGTTAATTTAGTAATGAACATGATTTATTTCTTTTCTTTGAATAAAGAACTATTTATGGAAGGGCTTCCATAAAACTGATCATAAAATATTCCAAGAACTCAGAATAGTTGGGCAAAAGCAGTTAAAAGACAATTACCTTTTTCTTTGAAGATAAATAGAAAATTCCAATGAGAAAAAGAGGTTCTGTGAATTTAGAGAATAGCCAGGAGGCTTGAAAGTGAGAGTAAATCCAGAGCTGGTCTTGAGGTAAGTCCTACTTTGGTGTGGAGCACGGGGGAAGTTGAAGACATAATTTCCTCTCTCAAGGTTGGGAGGATATCATCAGCATACTAAAGTGAGATAAGTAACTTAACATGGTGTTAAGAAATATTGTAAATCTTACTGTGATTTCTAGCCATATAAGTGGTTATTTCTGTAACTAAGGAAATTGGAAATAGTAGGTACTATCTGTATATTACTTCTTTAAAAGAAAATTATGAAGGTGAATAGCAGGAAAAAGGAAATACATAGATATTAATGGAGCATTTTAAAACATATTTATTTTATGTACTTCCAATGAAATGTATTAATTAGGTAAAGCATAATTTTGTAGTGTAGAAACTGTAAGAAAGTATATATGAAAATTTATATGTGAAAACCAGAATAAAATGCAGAGGAGATTGTTAGTCTATTCAGAGTTGGGACCCCACTCTAAACAGTTTGTCTCCTCTTCGGTAAAATCATTATACAAGGACTACAGGTTTATAGAGAGTAACCCATAATTAGAGATGGTTCAGATGTAAACCTTATACAGTAACTGAAAACAATATTTGCCAAGAAAATGATAGATTGAATGAAATACTGCTATGTATTTAAACGAAATTAGCCCACAGACATGAAAGAAAACTATGTAGAAATAAAGATAATTGCAATGCATTCAGTTTCCAAAATAAGGAAGTACATGAGTAGCTTATTACATTAAAATGAAACACAAGAACTCCATGCAGGTAAACTGGGACAATTATGAGCATATCAATCATAGTATAAAAACAGTCTACAAGAATGTAGATATATCTAAAAATTACATAGTCAATACACAAAGAAGGCATGACTAAACAATCACTGCTACAGTACTAAAATATGAGTAATAAGGTAAACGATATTCATAGCAAGTCATATATGGTGACATTAAAATAACTCTGTGCCAAAAACTTCTCAACTATACCATTAACAAGAATTAAGGGAGTTTCCAAGCCAAAAAAAAAAATTCAAACACAGAGCTGAGTAAGAATCTTCATAACGCAACTATAAAATCATTTTCATGTATGAAAAACTTATAAACATCGAAAACCTTATACATTAAGCCATTTTCAAGGCTGAATAATTTCTTTACACTAAGTATGAAATAAAAGATGAGAACATATCATTTAGGGCTTCATTTGAAAGCCTATGCTAACTTGGGGTTTATACCCAAAAGCTTGAAGGGATTCAATTAAATTAAATAATTTTAGAGACCCGTGGTACTTGTACACAGAGAAGTGAGGAAGTCACTAGCTAAAGGCAGAATTGCATGAAGGAGAGCGCCATGCATTCAAAAGGGTGCGAGTTCCTCAAATTGCCTGAAAAGACAACAGAAACTGTATCAGTGTTAGGGTTTGCAGTGTAAAACCCTGAGGTAATAAAATAAGTCTACATTAACATTTAACCCAAAATCAATCTAGAAAACTTACCTTAGTTTGGAATCGGGGACTCGGTGTTATAGCCGTGGAGAAACAAATATTATTATACCAACATTCGAGAATGCAAATACCGCAAATGGAACTCGTTATACAAAATGCTCGTAAGAGCAGTGCAATCTCACCTGTGTAACCATGCCAGAGACTTATGGCTTGGTCCTCCAGCGATGGGAAGTATAACACCCTCTCATTGTATTTGAACGTGATGGTAAAAAAACTCATCATACCAAACAAAGCAAGCCATTAGTATGGACTCTTACAACCAACAATAAAAATGAAATTATATCCCAGAGATCTAAGAACACATCTAAAACCCCAAACATTAAAAAAAAACTCAAAGAAAGGATGAGAAGCTGTAACTATACATCCCGTAAATAAGACTGAAAAAATTAACCGCTCAAATGATACCTGCACCCACATGGGAGCTAAAGGTGGACGACTAAATGAACCCGCGGAGAACATTTAGACCATCACTGTAAGGAAAATTATGGCGACGTTTTAAGCTACAGAGCGCCAGAGCTTGGAACTATTTTTTTGTGAGAGCACAAATGAAAGACGGTTAGGTTTGAGGGGACGTCAATTACCCTAACCCCAACCTAAAATACTTCACCGTCGTTGATATCAGTGCAGTAGATCCAATGGTGCAAGCAAATCATAGGTGTCAACCCAGAACATCGCACAGTAGCACAGAAAACCGGGACAGAGATAAGATAAGGATACTCGTGTACATGCTAAATTGATTTAACAAGAATTATAATCATGCATACGAAGGAAAATGCATGCTAAATACCAAGATTGCAATCAACTAAATTGCCAACGAACATTATTGCAAAGTGGCTGACAGATCATAATCTGTCAAGTCAGGTGAGCACCACATCCAAGTGGGCTTAAAAATAAATACATGGTAAACTTAACAAATGGTGACTTTATATTATATGTAAACTCCATCCTACCTCGGCATTGAATGAGTAATTGTTAGGAGTATTACATTTGTAATACTTTGTTTAATAAAGTATGTTTTAATTATAGTTTACCATAAAAAGAATATACACTATGATGGTTCTATTATAATGTTAAAAAAGAAAAATTCTAATACCAAGCTAGTTAAATTGGTAAAAGAAATTTAAAATAAAAAAAATATGTGTTTTAATGTCACAAATTCAAAGCCCATTTACGTTGGAAGAAGTTAAAACATCTTAAAAGCAAAGGTATTGACACAAAATACAAAAGGGTTATATGGTGTCCATAGATACCAATTTAGGGAATAAATTTAATAATTTTTATATGAAAGTTTCTTAATGAAGGTTTAATAATGAATTCCCGCTGCATTACATTCAAAAGATTGAGTGTGTTAAAATTCACTTGGATACTTATTAATTGGAGAATGTTTGTAATATTGATTTGATTCTTTGTTTTATATATATATATATTTCTCTTTTTTTCTTGTTTGTGTTTAAATATGTTTTTATTATTTTACTTGTTTTTACTATGTTGTTAGTCATCAACAATAATATATTTTATATGAGCTTGATAATAATATATTTTATATGATCTTAACATATCATTTGTTGAAATTGAATTTATATGGGGAGGATAACAACCATTCCTCTCAACCACCTGTGACAAGCCTAATTGATATTCTTCATGCACATTTATTTTAGAAATCCTATTAAATGCATTCTTTTGATCTTCTAGTTTTTACTCTACCTAGAAGAGGATGTCAACTTCCTCTTTTTTCTTTAGATGAAATTTTTGTATCATTTATTTCTCATTTAGATGTTAATGAGTGGTTTAGTAATCAATTCTTTATTTCTTGAATTATTGCCTACATTTCTAATTTTCCCTAGTTAATGGTTAGTTTCTACTTAACCTACATTTTTAATTTCCCCTGATTAATGCTTGGGTGAGTGCATGAAGATGGGCTACACTTTTGGGCCAAATATGGCCATGAAATTTCAAAATTTTACTCTTTTATGGAATTGAAGCCCTCAAAATTCATATAAGCATGTGAAATGATATTTTTTGCAAAAAAAATCATTTTCTTATAATATGTCAATTTTCCATGCAAATTTTAGTAAATCTTAAGAGGTATATGTGTGTTCACATGGCATAAATACTCTAAAATATATATATATATATATATATATATATGATCTACACGGAGAGAGCTAAGTTTTTCATATTAAAAAATATGTTTTTTCTTATAATATGTCAATTTTCTATTAAATGAAATGCTTGTCCTTGCAAATTTTAGTAAATCTTAAGAGGTATATGTGTGTTCACATGGCATAAAATACTCTAAAATGTGTAATTTAATATATATATATATATATATATGATCTACACGGAGAGAGCTAAGTTTTTCATATTAAAAAGTATGTTTTATGCAAATTTATATATTTTTATTATTTATGGAAGTTGGCCAAGTAATATTTCGATTGTATTTTGTAGACACGTGTTCATGTACGGTTTTTTTTTACTATTTAAATAAATTCAAAAACCAAGAGTACTCTTTTGAAGATGAACGAAGATATTTGTATATTTTATGTTATTTATTTTTTATACATTATGTTTAAAATAAATTAGATAAAAAATATCATATAAATTCAAAGATGTCAAACTCATATGCCATTAGATAGAGGATTCCTTCTTGAATCCAACATGATCAATTCATCTACTTAAGAAAAAATTATGCTTGAACTCCCCTATGGTACAAAATGGAGTTCAGAAAATTTTTCACAAAAGGAAATAAAACCCTATTTTTTATGCCCTTAATAGCTAGATCTAACACTTAAAATGCTTGATCAAATGTTTGAAATAAAATTTCAAATATCCAGGGTTTAAAAAAACATCATAACCCATTTCAAATACCCAAGGTTTAAAAAACCCTCATAACCCTCATAGAGCCCTTAAAGTGGTTAAATAGAGGCTCTACCGAGCAATATGCTAGATCAAGCCTATTGCTTGATCTAGCTATCATAATTATCTTTAAAAAAAAAAAAAACTCTCAATACTTGTGATTAAGTGAATTATAACATTTATTTATTTCACAAAAAATATTTTTTATAAATACTCAAATATATTCTAAATTCTAATTTTCCTTAATTATAAATTTAAATTTTATTTTATTTTATCAAAAAAATAATTATAATGATATATAGATAAATTTCTATAAAATATTTTAATTCTTTTTTTCAATTTTGAAATTCTTAAAAATATAATTTATTTATTGATTTGATTTTAAATATAACATATTTTTATACTTAAATATTTTGTATTTTTCTATATAGAAAATGTTGATAAAAAAATAAAAATAAAAAAATAAACTAAATTATTTCTCTCTAACATTTATAAATTTATTACCACCTAAATAATTTAAAATAATATAAAATTAAACACTAATTATAAATATTCTATAGCAAATTACTCATTAATCATTAAAAACACATATATTATATTTTTTCACATCATTGCTTTAATTTTTTTTGTATATTATTATTTTAAAAATAATTTGATACGCATTTAAATCTAGATTACTAAAATTCAAATTAATCAGATAATATTTTAAACTTTATGATTTCCTTATGTTTTAATTATTTTAAAAATATATATTACAAACTTACAAATTTATATATATACTTCTATAAAAGTGAGTGCAATTTAACATTTTACAATTTGGAAGAGATTTATAACCAAATGTACCATTACATCCATTACAACTATATTAATTGTAACTAAGTTATCGTGGGGTCATTTCATTCCCTGAACAAGTGGATATATATATTGATTTCAATAGACATGATTATGATAAGAATTTCAATAGACATGTTTATTAACTCTTTGATGAATTTTATAAAATATACATATCTAGTCAAATTCACATTTTTGAGTTATAGTTATTCATATAAAAATTTTGTTATTTATTAAAATCAAATTGATTTTTTTTTTTTTTAAATCAATTTATTATTTAAATTATATTTATAGTAAATTTATTACTTCAATTATAACATCTAAAATTTAAATCATATTAAAAAAATATGTTTTAAGTTGTCAAATTATAAATATAAGAATATTACTATTTCAATTACAATTGGGATAGTATCTCTTTTCAAATCTATACATCAAAGCCCTAGAAATGTAATAAAAAATTAATCCACAACATTGTTAGTTATTTATTCAAATATAATTAGTAATTAAATTTGGTTTTTTTTGTAACTATTAAATAATTACAATTTTAAAGTTTTCATATCATTATTGATATTTTGTGACAGCTGGAAATGCTAACTAATTGTTATGCTATTTTATTTTTAAGAGACTAAGACATTTATTTCTTTTGAAGAAAAGATTTCATGATGAACATGAATTAATTATATTTTTTTGAAATAAAATTAATTATGGAATAGTGGTTCCATAAAAATTAAAAAGCCTGATGATAAAAGTATTCAAAGAACTGAGAAGTGGTTGAACAGAAAAACAGTTCAGACAGTTACTTTTTTCTCTGATGATAAAGGTACATCACACTGAGGAAAAAGGGTTATGTTATGTGGCTAAGGGGAGGAAGGAAAGAGAGTGATGGTTTCCTGAGCTGGTGGTGACCAATGGAAACACTCAGTACTCCTGAAATTCCTGGAAAGGAACTATGGACTTGGGGTCCCGAGGTCTCTTTCGGAATCTCTGTCAACCTACTTATCTCAGGTGTGGAGCACGAGGGGAGATGAAGACGTAATTTCCTCTCTCATGGTAGGGAGGACATCATCAGCAGGACCTGGAAAATAGATAAGTAACAAGTTACAGGAAAATTAAGTACGAGATATGTTGTCTAGTTATCTGTATTTCTTGTTACAGTTATTGTTCTTTATTTCATGCAAGTTCTTATTTGTATCCTCAAGTAAATAAATTAGTGCTTACATAAAACAAAAAATAGCTAGAACCCCTGCTATCAGTAAGTTAAACAGAAAACCGTTAACTCAGAGTTTTAGAGTTGAAACCCCGAACCCCGAGTTGGTCGTTAACTGTACTTATGATATACATTGACAGAATGGTCCAAAAATTTCATTTAAAATTGAAAGAAAGGTAAACTCAGTGTTAAAACCCAGAAAGAAATGAAAAATATGTCTCTAAACAGTATATAACGAAAAGAGGGAAAACATCAGGGTTTTCATGTGTAGTATGTACCCAAACTGAAAACCTCAAGCATAAAAAGCAAGAAATACAACGACAATGAATAACCTTGGCAAATCAATATTGTAGCCCAGAGTTTAAACTCTAGTTCTCCCAGAGATAAGCTAGCCTAATTCGAACAGTAATCAAGGCTATTGAAAAAGAAGCTATAAAACACATTATATACATGTATACAGAAAACTGGAAAAACGTTTTTCTTTACCATTCCTGAAATATGCAAAAGAAGCAAGCCATTACATAGAAAAAAATTGCAATAGTATTTGCGAGGCAAGAGATACTCAAAACAGTGATACCTATGTAAGAAGTAAAGTAGCTTCCGGTAAATGAATTAAAGTATAAATACAAGTTATTGAATCGAAGGGTTAACCTCCCTTAACACTGAACTAGAAATACAGAGTAAAACATGAATAAATTGTAGTCACGAGTAGGGTGAAACCCGAAATTTTCAAAACAGAAAATTGACATAGCGACATGTAGCCATAAAGCTAATCCAGAGCTCACATTTCCGTGAGTGACTTCAAGGCTGGAGCAGAGGTCTTTGCAACCGAGAACTTAACAGACCCTACGATGAGGAATGGATACCTGAAGGGGCAAGTGAAACGAGTCACAGAAGACCGAAATCGAGAATCCAAAAACAGTTAACCTCAATGCCGAGCCATGAAGGCTACCTGCATAAGAGAATAAGGGAATAAAATCATTAACAAAAGACCGTTTCAACTCTATTATCATGTAGCGCACAAACATGAAGAAAAGAAAATACAATGCAACCTCTCACCTATGTAAGATGCTTATGTGGGTTCGAAGGATAATTCTGTGGACAAAGCCACGGAAGAAAGCCAACTATCGCAACTGAAGGTTGGAATATAACTTAAATAAAGAATTCAAAACAACTTAAAACTATCATGGCTCACTTATTAACTGGATGAGGGGACTCAGCAGGGAAGCCAGAGTTTCTTAAACGGATGAAAACTGCCAGACCTGGCGGAGCAAAAATGGGAAATGCCTTTTAAAAGAAAGATCATAACTCATATAGTGAACTGTGTGTAGGCACAAGTTATAGAACCATCATCTAGTCAGCGAAAAGAAAACAAATAGTTGAGCAACCTTAGGAAATCAAATAGCAACTCATCATAGAAACAAAGGTAAGGGTAACTGTGACTGTTGAGGTTACTTGTTCATGTTGAGCGAAGAAAAGCCAGACGGAGCCAAGGCAGAGTTGCAGAGCTACGCGTTAAAACCAAGTTATAGAACCATCATCTAGTCAGTGTTAAAACCCAGAAAGAAATGAAAAATCTGTCTGTAAACAGTATATAACAAAAAGAGGGAAAACATCAGGGTTTTCATGTGTAGTATGTACCCAAACTGAAAACCTCAAGCATAAAAAGCAAGAAATACAACGACAGTGAATAACCTTGCCAAATCAATATTGTAGCCCAGAGTTTAAACTTTAGTTCTCTAGGAGATAAGCTAGCCTAATTCGAATAGTAATCAAGGCTATTGAAAAAGAAGCTATAAAACACATTATATACATTTGTACAGAAAACTGGAAAAACGTTTTTCTTTACCATTCCTGAAATATGCAAAAGAAGCAAGCCATTACATAGAACAAAATTGCAGTAGTATTTGCGAGGCAAGAGATACTCAAAACAATGATACCTATGTAAGAAGTAAAGTAGCTTCCGGTAAATGAATTAAAGTATAAATAAAAGTTATTGAATCGAAGGGTTAACCTCCCTTAACACTGAACTAGAAATACAGAGTAAAACATGAATAAACTGTAGTGACGAGTAGGGTGAAACCCAAAATTTTCAAAACAGAAAATTAACATAGTGACATGTAGCCATAAAGCTAATCCAGAGCTCACATTTCCGTGAGTGACTTCGAGGCTGGAGCAGAGGTCTTTGCAACCGAGAACTTAACAGACCCTACGATGAGGAATGGATACCTGAAGGGGCAAGTGAAACGAGTCACAAAAGACCGAAATCGAGAATCCAAAAATAGTTAACCTCAATGTCGAGCCATGAAGGCTACCTGCATAAGAGAATAAGGGAATAAAATCATTAACAAAAGACCGTTTCAACTCTATTATCATGTAGCGCACAAACATGAAGAAAAGAAAATACAATGCAACCTCTCACCTATGTAAGATGCTTCTGTGGGTTCGAAGGAGAATTCAGTGGACAAAGCCACGGAAGAAAGCCAACTATCGCAACTGAAGGTTGGAATATAACTTAAATAAAGAATTTAAAACAACTTAAAACTATCATGGCTCACTTATTAACCGGATGAGGGGACTCAGCAGGGAAGCCAGAGTTTCTTAAACGGATGAAAACTGCCAGACCTGGCGGAGCAAAAATGGGAAATGCCTTTTAAAAGAAAGATCATAACTCATATAGTGAACTGTGTGTAGGCACAAGTTATAGAACCATCATCTAGTCAGCGAAAAGAAAACAAATAGTTGAGCAACCTTAGGAAATCAAATAGCAACTCATCATAGAAACAAAGGTAAGGGTAACTGTGACTGTTGAGGTTACCTATTCATGTTGAGCCAAGAAAATCCAGACGAAGCCAAGGCAGAGTTGCAGAGCTACACGACAGAGGGCGACAACAAATGGAAAGAAGTGGTTAGGGTTTGGGGAAGTCAATACCCTAATCAAGTACTCAAACAAAAATCCATCGTAGATTTCAAACCCTTGTAATCCGACAGCGTGAAGTTCCTCACAACTGTCAACTAGAGTTAAGTTGGAGTAATGGTGTGTACAATGATATTTAATCCAAAGAAATAAATACATAGATCTCCGTCGAAATCATTAAGCTATGAAATAATTGTAACCAAGATTAATATAACACTACTAATAAATGTAGTGTCCTTGTTGCATATTTGCTAAGGATCTTATGTATTGAATGAAATAAAATGAAAATTCAAGTCGAATCAAATGCTCGTATATATATTGACAAGTTGCCACCTCGAGACTTGTAAATAGTTACTCGATATTTATATTACTATGATAGTGTAAAATAAAAAAAGTATGAGCACTTAAGTGAAGGGACAAATAAGATTTGCAATAATATCATTTAGTTGAATGTCAGGCAATGTAAAAGTTGTTAAATTTTTTTGTTAATTGTATGTTGATGTAAGTTACATATTTACATAAATTTTAAATTCCATCTTTAAGGTTTGATTGAGCTCCTAATCTAAAGTTACAAAGGAGCTTGATCAAGAATTAGTTTAAAATGCTCCCACTTTTTTTTACCTAAAAGGGCTCTCTCGTCCCTGTTTTGACGAGCTTATATTTTGTTTCATTATTTTTTAAATAATTTTGAAATTTCTTAATCATTTTTAAAACTTTTCATATTCAATCTATATTAATTTCTTTCTTTTGAGCTTTTAATTTTATGGATTTCTTTTTATACTTCTTTTAATTTTTAATTTTTTAGTATTTTTTTCTTTTCATATCTTTTCTTTTTCTTTTTCAGTCTGGGTTACTTTTCATAATATTTATATTTCAAGTTACTTTTTAACTAAATTCTTATTTTGAATATTTTCATGAATATATATATATATATATATATATATATATATATATATTTTAAATATTTAAATAAAAAAAAAATCAACCCATTTTACTATAAAACTTCACTTCTTTAATATATATATATATATATATATAATATTTTTTATTTTTATTTTTTCAAAATATTATTATTACTCTTTCATATATATATATAATTTATTTTTTAATTTTTTTAATATTATTATTCATCATTTTAAAAAAGAATTTTCATTTTTATAAAATTTAACATTAACAATAACTTTAATAAATTACATTAAAAATTAAATAAAATTTCGAATTTATATACAACTTTCCCATTAAAAATTATAAACATTATTGTAATTGGGGTATTGGATTTCACTGAAATTTGACATTTCAACTGCTTAGACTAAAACTTATTCAAATAAAACTTTCGATTTTAGACTTATGATTACCACTGCCAAGGGATAGTTGATTGATGCTGCTCAGTCATTTTAGTTAACGGTTTTAAGAAATTACCTTTATCTAAGTTATTATTAAAAAAAATTTTAAAAATCTGAATTTTTTAAAATGTGGTTTAAATATTAAAGTTCTAAATTATGAGTGGAACCTTGATATGTAAAATTGTAAAGTAACATTTGTGAGCATTTAACAAATTTCAAGATATTTGTTCCAAATTCTCTAAATCGAAAATTTCCATAGTTTCTAAAATTTTGATGCGCAATAACTTAGAACGTCAAGTCCATGGGATTGGCCCATAGATCAAACGCTCAAAACGTTAAAAATTGTCCGTAAAAAACATAAAATTAAATTCAACCACGAAACACACTTTATTTTGCCAATGTAATTCAACGGGAAGATACACTTTGATAGTCGATATATTTAAATAAGAAAAAGAAAACATTCCTCGCTTCTAAAATGATTATCTCTCGGTTTAGCGGTTCTCAAATGATAGTCACATGTGAAACCAATCTCTGGTTTCATAAGACATTAACCGACGCAGTCTGAAAAATCAGTGGACAACCAAACCCCAAGCTGTCACAAGACTCTGTTGCCCTTTGTCGCTACAAAAGTGCGAAAAAATTGAATCATTTAATTGCCAACTGTTCCGTGCAACGAAAAACATGACTTTAATGAAAATTTACATCTTCCTTGTCGCCATCTTCTTGAGATTCGAACACGCTATCACATCCTCGCCATCTGTAAGGGCGGACTGCTTTTGCTTAAAAAGTGGGGAGATGCATGGGAATTTAATATTTATTATTTCAATCCAAGGCAGGCCGCTAGCTGAGAGGGATTAACTATGCCGGGGAGATGGACGTCGCCCTCTTGGAGAAAATCGGTGATCGTATGATAGAGTCTCTTTTTCTCTCTTCTGCTCATATCTCCGTCCTCATCCAGAGAGCCGGACTTAGGCTGCGATTTATCGTCACTTTCATGGCAATTGGGTTTCGAATCCCGCGGCGGCAACGGTCTTCCCAGCAATGTCCCGCGGGTGAGATATTCGTTGCACATAAAGCAGGCCAATCGCCAATTCACCACCTCCTTTTCGTTCGCCGACTATCGGGGCGGCAACCTAGGGCCTCTGGCTGAGTTTTTATAAAGCTGATAATTGGCCTGGGGGACGAATCCCGGATGAGGCGGTAAACTGGGGCCTTTGGTGGAGGTTTTATAGAGGCCATTTGTCTGGGGATCGAATCCCGCCCGGGGCGATCGGTCTCCTCCTCCTCCTCCATTGGGTTGTGGCTGTTTGTACAGAGAGGAGGATGAAGCGTTTGAGATTTTGCCGCTGCTGTCATTATTGTTGCTGTCTGTTATTTCCCTTTCCATCTTCATCTTCATTCTTCTGCCCTCATCCGCGCGACTTGTCGGCTTGAAATTGGATCCGTGTTGTTGCTGCTGCTGCCGCTTTTTGTATTTGTGGATAGACGCGTCCACAGGGAAATCTTCAAACCAGGGTTGGCGTTGCAATTCAAACAAGGGTTGGGGTTTCAGAGTAATAAAGGGATTCGAAAGGCCAACGTGATGATGTAGGGAGCCAAGAATGCGTGGATCTGATTCCATAAGTCTCAGGCGAAGGGAACGAGTGAGGAGGAGGTGTAGCCTTAAGCACCACTGATCGCTTGTCGATGCTACAAACAAGATGCGGATGTGCCCCCAATTTTCCGCCGTTGAATGCAGGAATGGAGAGATACAAATGCAGCAGCGAAGCAAAGCTATCAATCGTCTTTCGTGTGGGGCAGAGGTGTCCACCGGAACACTAGAATAAAGTCTTCCAATAGCCTTCCCATTGATTGATACGCAACGGGCATCTGTATGTATATATAAAATATCAGCACCGAGCCCCTCCCCAATAAAGAAATTATGTCAATTTAGAGATAATTTAGAGATAATCAATGTATGTATCAACCTTAACAAGTGAAGTGGGACCCTTTTATTACATCACAATCTCTAACACTCTATTTGTAAATTAATTTAGTAGTATCTTATTATTATTTTTTTAAATTAATTTAGTAGTTTTTTATTATTATTTTTTTAATTATTAATCGAAAAAGGAGGTGGTTGCAACACATAAAAATTTGATGGCCTCAACTTACTCAAAGAAAACTACATATAAAAACTACATAAAAATTAGATGAACTCAACTGGTTTGAAAAAAAACTAAGTTACTAAATGCCATCTAGTATTAAAAAAATTTCAACTATTTACTAACAGCTATATCCATTATACTATACCTAACAAAATCTAAATATAAATAACAAAATGCTATTCGAAAACCAAGAAAATATTTAGTCAATCATTTAAAGATTCAATAGATGCGAGTTCTTTAACAATATAGCCCAACCTATCTACTTGTTACAATCCGTATCACTTTAATTAAAGAAATTTCAGCGCTTTTAAGTGAAAACCCTCTCCAAGTGGTCAAGAACGGTATGGTAAGTGGGTGATGATTTTACCTTTATATGAGAAGGAATAATTACTAGCAATTGCACCGGGGTGCAAGGGAACACCGAAAGGGATCGATGGGTAAATTAGATTAATCTCTTTCATGGTTTTCTGGGGCATTGACGTAGCTAAGATATTCCCCACTTATAATTCCTCTATTTTAATTTCGTTATTCCCCACTTATAATTCCTCTATTTTAATTATAACAGCGGAAAAGACACAAATGAAAACAAAGGAATAAAATATAACAACTGAAAAGACAAATGAAAACAAGATCAATTCACGTTATTAAGCACTAACTTATTTAATAAATAAATTTAATTTTTTCATTTTTCATTTTTTAAATTTAATAGATATTTGAAGTAGGTTTAATGGTTAAAAGTATATATTTTCTTTAAAGAAGTTATTTATTAATTAAAATTAAAATAGAAATATATATAAGAAATTATTTCTTAATCAATAAATATATATATATATATATATATATAACTTTAATCCAAAAGTAAATCCCCTTCGCTTAAAATGAGATATCTTATTTTTTTAATTCAGACATTTGGTTTAAATTATAATAACCATATCATGTTTGAATTAAAAATTTTGCTAAAATTATAATAAACTTCCCATCACTGTCATCGAGATTGTGATAAATGCATGGTCCCTTTTTAGCGGAAGTTAAGGTGGTTATGGATAGATGTGTCAAAGCGACAACAACGACTCATTAACATTTATACTGGCTGACCTGCCTGGGAGTGAACAGATGTATGTTTTTTTAAACAAAAATGAATATAATAGAAATGACGTATGCTCATGTAAAGTAAATGGGCTTTGTTATCACAAGTAATGAATTGTCTCGGCACGTTACGACGTTTTTGTTTAGGGCATGTGACAGCTAAACATTAAGCGTCATGTACACAAGTGATCACTTGAGTAAAAATTACGAATGAATAAACAGCGTTAAGGGAACTTGGAAATTTTTCGGCACATATGTATTTTTAAATAAATGTTATTAAAATGATTCTTGTAATGTCTTTATCAAAATTGTTTAAATGGATTGGTATTTTTAAGCTATTTTTTAATTAAAATATTTTTAATTTAATGATAAGAAATGAAGTTGGAAATGTATTATAGAGTTAACCTTCATTAATTTGATACACAACTGGTTTGAGCTATATAAATGTAAAATTTATAATTATATAGATGTAAAATATATAATTGGTATTATAAAGTGAATATTCATTAATTTGATACACACATGGTTTTAGTTATATAAATGTAAAATTTATGATTATATAGATGCAAAGTTTGTAATTATAATATTTTTAAATAAATTTAAAAATAAATTGCGAAAAATTAAGAAATACAATTTACTTTTTAAGAAATTTTATTATTTTTATCTGGTTTTAAATGATAAAATTCTTTTTCTTAAATAAAAAATAATCAATTGTTAACTTCAAAGGCTGGTTAGCTTTTCAAAGCAATGAGTCATCGTTTATGAAAGTTGTTAATCTCTCAACACAATGTCTATGGTTTGGGGAAGTATTTCTGATGATGACTCACAGTGGCTGGTTCGAAACACGTTGACTTAATTTACTTTGATGTGATTTTTACCGAAATATTTTATACACAATTTATGGAACACAAAAGCCAAATTCCAATTATTTATTTTTTATTATTATGAAATATTACTCATAGTTAAGGATTAGAGATCTATAAAAACAAATTTACCAATCAAATGAGAACTATTACCTCAAAACGAAAACTCTAGCAAAAAAAACACCGAAAAAACATAAAAAAACAAGCTAAAAATGAAAAGTGTTGATGCTGGTATAATCTCTTTTTTTTCGGGGTAAATTTTCAAAAAATTTTAACATTTTTTAAAAATGGCAGTAAAAATCATTTTTTTGTGCAAAAGACACTCTGGAAATGAAAAGTGTTGATGCTGGAATAACATTTTTTTTTCAATGTAAATTTTCAACATTTTTTTAAAAATGACAGTAAAAACCATTTTTTTGTGTGTAAAAGACACTCAAAACGAAAAGCGTTGATGTGGGAATAACTTATTTTTTCTTAGGGTAAATTTTCAGCATTTTTTAATAATGATGTAAAAGATAAAATATTATGACTACGAAAAACTTTAAAGTTCAAATGATTTTCAAGCATGACATTAAAGATAAATATTACGTCTTTGAAAAACCTTAAAATTCCAACTATTATTAGGCATAACATTAAATATAGAATATCACATCTTTGAAAAACCTTAAAATTCCAAAAAATTTCAGTCATGGTGCTAAAGAGAAAATAATTATGACTGTTTTCAAATTAAATTTTGTAATGTAGAAAAACATCAAAATATTTAACAATTTTTCAACCATGGAATTAAAACCAAAGATTATAACTAAAAAAATAAGACTTCAAAATATTTCAATCATAACATTATGGTAAAAATTTATAACTAAAAAAACTTTAAAAATAACACCTGAATGAAAGAGTTATTATATCAAGAGTAATTTATTTTTTAAATGTTAAATGTGTAGCGGTTTTAAAATCTTAGCCTAAAACAACTTGATACATTGCAACAAAAATTTAAAAATCAACTATCAAATTGTGCACAATGAAAACATGTTGCTAGTAATATCGACACAAATATTGTGAAAAAAATAAAATTAAAAAAATAATAATAATAAATAAATATACAAATAAATAAAAATACAAAAGAAAAAAATTCAAACATTTAAAAAATAAAAACACAAAAAAATTTAAAAAATAATAACGAATAATAAAATAAATAAATAAAAACATGAAAAATAAATCAAATATACAAAATATATAAAAAATACTAACAAATAGAAAAAGAATTCCAAATAAAAAAAAAATCTAACATAGGGACAGATCCAACGTGAGTTACTACTTTTTAATTTTGTCCCTATAATTTTATCCAATAATAAAATAAATAGGAAAAGAATTAAAAAAAACACATAGTTTTAAAAATTAAAAAAATTGCATAATTAAAAATAAAACAAAATAAATAAAAAATTAAAACAATTAAAATTGAAATTAAAAAATAAATAAATAAATAATTACAATTTAAAAAAAAAAAAAAAATTTAAAAAACATTAAAAAATCTTGAACTCTTTTCTTTTCCCTTTTTTTTAAATTTTAAATTGTTTTAATATTTTTAAATATTTTTTTTACTTTTTTTAAATTTTAATTTAGTTTTAATTTTTTTTTTATTTTTAAAAATTCTAATTATTTTTTTTTTTTTTATTTTTTAAAATTATGTGGTTTAAAACCCTAAACAAATAAAACAATAAAAAATAAACCACATAATTAAAGGAGATCCAATCACAAGAAAAATAGTCTAAACCACTAGTAAACAAGGGTGATGGGAAGTTAGAAAAGGAAATAAGAAAGTGTTGTGATTTCCACGAAATCCCTTGGCACAATATGGATGAATGTCATTGAAATAATAATTGTTGGTTGAGATTAAAAAAAAAGAATCAAACACTTGCTCGAACTCTAATTCATAGCACAACAAAGGGAAATGAATCATGATGTAGAACTCACTGCTACCATACGAACCATAATGATCAATTAAGAAGAGCCAAAGGACATTACTAAGGGGGATCGTCTCTTCCACTCACAAATGTGAGTGAAGGGGACCCCACTACATTTCATTGTTGACAATGGGAGCAAGAGGACCCTGATATTCATAGAGTTTTTCCAAGTACGAAACATCCACAACAGTCAATAATGCCTCTTGTCCTATGGAATCAATCCCTTTAAAGGTCAAGTATCGTGTGATGTTGCTCCACTTGAAATTTGTGATGTTATTTTAGGCAAACTATATATGTGGAAACATTATGCTTTCTATGAGTCTCAACGCCATAATGCTATTGTTACTCTAGGGGGTCAAATCTATAAGGTACTAAAAGTAATCCTGATTACTATAGTTTCATTAACCTTAGAAAAATGCGACGAAGTAATTTGTCATACCAAAAAATTTTTTCTCCTCATAACCCAACCGTAAGGTGAATTGAAGGCCACTTGGCCACCACAACTTCAAATCAAGACCTCTCTAAACAACAAACTTAAGTGGACAAAATTGTAGATGAGTATAGGGACATATTTTCCTAACCTGTAAGGGTGCCTTTGCACTAATAGGTCAAACATTTAATTGAATTGGTACATGTTGCTCCTTTACCTAATTTCCAAATATATAGAAATTATATTCTAGATAATGAGGAAATGAAATGTTAGATTCATGAGAAAGGGTCACAATTTAACAAGCTCCTCACCTTACGGGAACACAATTATGTTGGTATGGGACATGAAGAATATGCATTAATTATAGATCCCTAAATAAAATCACTATCGAGAATATATACTCAATCTATTTGATTTATGAACGTTTTGATCAACTCAAGGGTGCCAAGTCTTGAGATTTTGTGTATTTGGGGTAGCATCAGTTGTGCTCTAGCTCCCAAACTTTGTGGAGGGACAAGAGTACACTTGATCTACAAGACCCATAAATTGATTTGGGAAATTTCATCTGGTTTAGGAGATATTAAATTAATTAATTATTTTAATGTATTTCCTAAGTTAAAACTTAGGGAACTTAAATAATTAAAGTGAATTTAACTAAACATGTGATGAAATTGTCTTAAGTCACACGGATCAAGATTTATTTTAATCTTAGCCATTGATTCAAGATATGATCATGGTCTTTGGTTTCCCAATGAGAAAAGTATAAAGGAAAGGATTGGGGTCATTTGTAAAGACACACAGTGGCAGAGCACTAAAGATAAGCTGAGATTCTAGGGCAAGGTTTGCTAAGAATACTTAGAAGTGTTTCAGCTCCGGAGAGGGGAATCTAGGCCAAGGGGATGATCTGATCCCGGGGTCTAGAATACACAAGAGGCAGAGATCATCTCAGAGGACAACACAGCGGAGACGGGAAGCTGGAGTAGCAAGGACATCGTTGACCCTCCAAGGATAGCATGATTTCTCAGCACGAAACCCTCAAGGGTTATGTAGAGACCCTAAGGGGCAGCGTAGGGCCTGCGTCACCCAGTTTGGGGTAACACAGACCGTTCTGGAGCAGCACTGAGGGTTAGAAGGGCTTCAGAGGCTGACGCAGAGGCTTTCAGGGGCAGCGCTAGGGTTTCTAGGCCCTAATCTTGGCTGAGTTCTGTAAATCTCATTTGAGGGTGTGGATCAATCATTATTTTGGCCCCAGATCAACCAGTGAGTTGAAGATCTAATATTTCTTTGTCAGGTTTTCCATATCTGGAACCCAGGCTTATTGTATTCAGAAAATTCTTAATAATAAAACTCTCCAGTAGCTAGAGACCAGTTTTCCCGCATTCGGTGTTTTCCGGGGACTATTTGTCCAGAAATAACTATGTCACTTTTTCTATGTGTGGATGAACTTGTTCTAGATCTGGATTGGTGGAGATCTGCTATGTGTTTTTCTTTGATTTTAACTTGAATTTATTCAATTAATAACTTATCTAAGTAGGAGGAGCATAAACAGACTAATAGTAAATAATTTCTGCATAAAGTGTAAAGATTCAGAAATTTCCACATGGTATCAGAGCAATTGTAGATCTAGGAGGGTCACCAAAAAGAATCTAAAGGTTCTAGCTATAGGAAGCGGCTGGAAAAGCAGCAGAAACACAGATCTGAAGGGACAACACATTTTTCACAAGTAGATTCACGCAGAGGGAAGGGTGATGATGTCTAACGTTGTCTCCTAGCAAGTCCACGCAATTACTGCACAGAGGCAACTCAGAAACAACGGTGGATTGGTCTGAAGCCAGCCAGTGTGATTAATATCTGAATCTGTCAGATCCAGAAAAGACTGGAGAAAAGGTGGAGAAATTCAGAAGGTACTAGTGGGGTTAACTTTATGAAGTTTTCAGATTTTTAGCCTTAGCACAAGTGACAAAGAGTGGGAGGAGATCAACTTCTCAGAAATTTTCTAGCCAAAGGAAACTTGCAGTTTGACCAGAGGATCAAAGAAGAGCTGAATCATAGTTGATTTGATAGATTTCCAAGTAGGGAAATCAGTTGTCAGAGGGAGTAGAAGGTGCCTGTTTCACCAAGGGCCTTAGATCCATTTCTATAGCAAAGAGAAGAGGAAGTTATGACACATTTTGAGCAGATGGCTCCTCATGGATTGTGTGATCAGGATAGGCTAGATGGCCTCTCAAACTTTTCGGTTTGAAAGGAAAGAATCCTGATAGTCCTTAAGGCATACAATCTTAGAGACCATGCAAAGAAAACTTTGGCCACACCAACAGATCCATATCTCCTTCGAACGCATAAGGAGGTTGTTGGGAATTCCAAGCGGCCGATTATGGATGCAATCAAGGACCATATTGTACCACACTTAGCTGAGAAGAAGACAACTAATGAGATGTGGAAGGCCTTGATATCCCTATATAAGGTAAAATATGTCCAAAGGAAGATGTCGTTGGAGACACAGATGAGGTCACATATGATGGCCAAGGGAGAAGACATGGAGCATTTCCTCTTCAAATTGCAGTCGATCAGAGATCAGTTGACTGCAATTGGTGCTAAGGTGGAAGACAATGTGATGGTTAGGACTACCCTCAATGCAGTCGCGGATGAGTGGGAAACCTTTGTCCAGAGTATCTTGGGCAGAGCGGACCTCCCAGATTGGGAAAACTTGTGGTCAATTCTGGGTCAAGAAGAACTCCGCAGATTCACCAAGAAGCAGTATATCTCTGGATCGAGAAAAGTGAAGAAGGAAGATGAGGAAGATGTAGCCTTGGCATCAAAGAAGCAGCCAAAGAAGAAGAAAGATCTCTCAAAGATCAAGTTCTTCCAGTGTAGTGAAATGGGACATTAAACCAGCAATTGTCCTCAGAAGAAAAAGGACAAGGACGCATCTTCTTCCAAAGCAGCTGTGGTAGATGATGGGTCAAAAGATGATGCATCCATGAGTGCTCATGAGCCACGAAGGTGGGGTGACATGGATATGTAGAGGAGCTACATAGAAGTAAGGTGGGATCTTTGAGAAGATCATCTCTTGGATCACATGCGAGCTACGGTAGCCTTAAGACAGTAGTAGGACAAGTGGAGCAGTGGGTGCATAGATCATAGATGAGGCAGAGGCAGAGGAAGATCTGAAGGCTGGGAGGAGCAACGCAAACCAGAGCAGCATCAGCGTAGAAGCAGTAGCAACGTAGAGGCTGATGTGACTTCAGAAGCACAGAGCATAGTTTCTTACGCGGTGCAGAGCTGCAACAACGCATAAGGCTTCAGAGGGACAACACAATGCAACAATAGTGTGAGAGATTTCAGCACAAGGGGTTGATGTGACTTTAGTAGTGCAGAGGGAGTCTGCTTACGCAGTGCAGAGCTATAGTTGTGCATCGTTATTTAGATGTCAGCACAGATCTATAGCCTATGGAGCTTCCGTGATGAGGATGCAGCCCATCTAACTTGTCTTTCAAAGATTAGGCAGGAGATTCATTTGTTTCTCTCAACAACTAAAGTTGCAGTGCAGCAGATCAGCAGTGGTAGTGCTATGAGTAGCACAGATGCAACATATTGAGAGGGAGCTACAGTACAGAGGCTACAGTGGTTGTGGCAGAGTCATGGGCAGCAGTAGTGCAGAGTTGAGTGGCAGCGGGCCAAGCTTCAACAACACAGAACCAATGCCCAAAATCATGTAATGCATAATGTGATGTATTACTAGAGCACATCCTTGATGCTAAGAGGGAGTATTGATATTTTGTGTATTTGGGGAAGCATCAGTTGTGCTCTAGCTCCCAAACTTTGTGGAGAGACTAGAGTGCACTTGATCTACAAGACCCATAAATTGATTTGGTAAATTTAATCTATTTTAGGAGATATTAAATTAATTAATTATTTTAATGTATTTCCTAAGTTAAAACTTAGGGAACTTAAATAATTTAATTTAATTTAATTAAACATGTGATGAAATTGTCTTAAGTCACACGGATCAAGCTTTATTTTAATCTTAGCCATTGATTCAAGATTTGATCATGGTCGTTGGTTTCCCAACAAGAAAAGTATAAAGGAAAGGCTTGGGGTCATTTGTAAAGACACACAGAGGCAGAGCGCTGAAGCTGAGCTGAGATTCTAGGGCAAGGTTTGCTAAGAATACTCAGAAGTGTTTCAGCTGCATAGAGGGGAATTTAGGCCAAGGGGATGATCTGATCCCGGGGTCTAGAATACACAAGAGGCATAGATCAGCTTAGAGGACAATGCAGAGGAGAAGGGAAGCTGCAACAGCAAGGACAACGCAATCCCTCCAAGGACGACGTGATTTCTCAGCAGGAAACCCTCAACGGTTACGTAGATACCCTAAGGGGCAGCGTAGGGCCTACGTCACCCAGTCTAGGGTAACACAAACCTTTCTGGAGCGGCGCTAAGGGTCAGAAGGGATTCATAGGCTGACGTCAAGGCTTTCAGGGCCAATGATGGGGTTTCTAGGCCCTAATCTTGGTTGAGTTCTATAAATCCCGTTTAAGGGTGTGGATCAGTCATTATTTTGCCCTAGATCAACCAGTGAGCTGTAGATCTAATATTTCTTTGTCGGGTTTTCTAGATCTGGAACCCAGGCTTGTTGTATTCAGAAAATTCTTAATAATAAAACCCTCCAACAGCCAGAGACCGGTTTTCTCGCATTAGGTTTTTCCGGGGACTATTTGTCCAGAAATAACTATGTCACTTTGTCTATGTGTGCATGAACTTGTTCTAGATCTAGATTGGTGGAGATCTGTTATGTGTTTTTCTTTTATTTTAACTTGAATTTATTTAGCTAATAACTTGTCTAATTAGGAGGAGCATAACCAAATTAACAATAAATATTTTCTGCATAAAGTGTGAAGATTCATAAATTTCCACACCAAGTTCTTTATTAATATTGATTTAAAGTTAGGCTACCAATAGATTCTAATTAAAAAAACATATGTATGTGTTAGTTTACAATAGTCACAGTGATAAAATTTACTTTTTCCACTATAGTAGGAGTCTTATGGTCAAATTTTTATATTGTCAAATAAACTTTGACATGTCTCTTGGTTGTCAAATGGTCCTAAGTCATTGTCTAAGTGTAATGCTACTCTCATAATACATCATATGTCATGGGAAAGTTTCTTGGAGGAATCTGCTCTCTTACGTGTCTCAAGCCATTCAAAAAGTCAAAGTACTCCTTCATAATTTTCCAGACCACAAGGAGTTGAAACATCAAGCATCCCATCAGTGACAAAAAATTAGCCTAGATCAGAGGTTTCAAAGACAAACAAGAAAGGTAAGAAGTAACTTGGTTTTTGTTACTGAAGAAGAAGAGCAGGTTGAAGCCATGAGAGAGGAATCACCTAGGAGAAGACATTATTCATCTTTGCAAAGTGAAGAACAAATACCTCCTGAATTTGAGATAGATGACCTAGAAGGAAAATATGGAAATAAGGTAGAAAATGACATAATCAAGGAGAAAGATGCTCATATTAGAGAGCTCAGGGATGACCTATCCAAATCCAATTTCATGGAGGCTTTCTTGCAGCAAGAGTATAGACAATTAAAACTAAGCCTAATGTAGCATATAAGTCACAAGAAGACCCTCCATCATCAAACCAAGAAGGTGTTTTGACAACAAAGGATAATAGTAAAGCAATCATTGATGTAGAGCAGTTGGAAGAGAAGAACATTCAGGTACAACCTAGGAGACCCAAAACTAGAGCAATGGATAGAAAGGAAAAGCATGTAGAAAATCCATCTCCTCCTCAAGCCCAAAATTCCATAGATGACACCATAGTTTTTGAACTTGAAAAGGACAAAGAATATTGGCTTGAGAGAGTGAATGAACACTTGGAGAAGCTATTGAAAAAGGCAAACAGAGATGCCACCATGTAAAGAAATATGTCAAGACACTACTATGCTAGGAACATGATTTGCAAAGTTAGCGTGAAAAATATCAAGAAGAAACTCAAAATAACCCTAATGAAACTAATAAATAAGGACAACCTTGACCTATTATTTGATGCATCATTGGTGATATAAATTCTTGACATAGAGAAAAGAAGAAGGAGACAAATTTTGATTTTTTGAATTTTTATGCACACACTCAAAAGCATCCTACAAAAACGCAGCAACTAGTTGTTGCACTTTTTCTCACAGGGTCAGACTCAAGATTTTCAAACATTTAAGGATAGGCTATGACATAAGGATACCATAAAAGTACCTAAGGATACTTGTAGAGTCATGATTTTGATGAAAATGATCAAACAATGCCATTTTTAAACCTTGTTGCCACCTTTTCAGGACTCTTGCTGCGTTTCTGGCCTAATCATGTGTTTTTCCCTTTTCACCCCTCTTTTCTCACTCACTTCAAGAAATTCCACCTCCATTATCTTCCTAACATCTATCTCTACCCCCCATAATTTTCTTAGAATTTTTCCTACCCCACATCCTTCTCATTTCCCTCCTTTGAAATTCGCTGCACTTTTGACTCTGTTTTTGGTCATAATTTTCAAAAGACGTTTCTGACCAAATGAAGATGAATTTTGGAAAAGAAAAAAAATGTTAACGACAGACCCAATCACAATAACCTCCTTCAGTTTGTCCACAGATATCATAGATTGGGATGTATTCAACTTTCTAGGAGAGCTACTTCAGAAAATCAAATTCTCTAGTTTTTCTTGTTTATTTTATTCATTATTTTGGGGCACGGATTCTGAGAAAATGGAAATGAATTTCCAAAAATCAGAGAGATTTTTTTCTCCACGACAACCTTATCTACAAAAACTTCTCGTATTTTTGTAAAAAGAGTTATGGTTAAAAAGATATCAGTTCGTATTTGACCCCTATTTTTTTGCTGCGCTTCTGGAGAATTTGTTGTGTTTCTAGACAATCTGTTTTGAGATCAAGTTTCAAGAGGTTAAAATAATGTTTTTATATGGTTCAAAGGCTCTAGGGTGTAGTGGAAATCCCAAAATTTCTTCATAGGTCTTCAGAAAATCTTATAACCTCTTCCAAGTCATCAAAATATCAATCCAACTATTCGATGCACTTCTCCTAAGGAGTTGTTGCGTTTTTGGGTTATTTGATGTGTTTCTGTGCTTGAAGGTTTTTCCTACAAGTAAAAGGGTTAAAATTCAATTGGGTTGATGTAAATAGTTGTCCAATGATTTTATCTGATATAAATGGCTTTATTAATTATTAGTATAGTAAGGAAACTTGTACTTAATGCTTGGAGAGATAAGCTTAATCAGTTAGCTAAAAAAGGGGAAAGTTTGTTTTAACTCCCCTAAGATTTGGCAATGGGTAAGATCGGTTCATGAATCAGTTCCTATGGAGCAAGATTTGACCCCTTAGAGGGGAAATCTTGTTATTCATCTATATGTACTCAGAGAGGAGTCAAAAAGAGGGTTTAGATACTTGACAGTCATCATTTTGAACTAGTGTACCTGATTTTTGCAGAGAAATAATACAGGCAGTTGCAGCTATTTTTATGGCATTCATGTGTTGTGGTCAATGAAATTGTCTTCTTCAGTTTTTATTAAGAATATTATTGTTAGATGTTTCTATCAGCCATCTATACTTCTTCTTGTCTTAATCTCTTAAGTGTTAAACAAAAATCATTGTGAGAAATGTTATGCTTTGTTTGAGATTATCCTCTAAGTGTTTCTCTTCCAAACAAGTGAATTCATGCATGTATGCTCACTTAGTTTCTTTATCTGATTTCCTCATCACCATACTACAATGACATATCTATTTGTGTCACTTATTACAACTATCTTTCCTAATTTCATGACTACACTACAAGAAAAAAGGACATTGATGAGGGGCAAAAAATGTCACCATAAGCTCATTAGTGAGGGTCAAAAGAGCCTTCGTCACCAAAAACTGAACGTCACCAAAGGTGGCATCGCCGAAAGTAAAGGTGTTATGGTGACATTGAAGGTCCGTCACCAATAATGGTTTATAATGATGGATAGTGACCGTCACCGTTTCATATGAGCAATGGTGACGGAAAATAGCCTTCGTCATCAAAAACCTGAATGTCACCAAAGGTGGCGTCACTGAAAGTATGTGTTGTGGTGACATTCAAGGTCCATCACGAATATTAATTATAATGACGGATAGTGACCGTCACCATTTCATTTGAACAACAACGATTTTTGGTGATGGACCTTTCATGGTCGTCACTATTGGTGCATATATATGGCGACGTTCATTGACCATCACCATTTCATATTTGGTGAGGGTCAAAAAATGTCATGATAAGCTCATTGGTGACATCAAGGTCTGTCACGAATAATGAGTATAATGACAAATAGTAACCCTCGCCATTTCATATCAACAACAACGATATATGGTGACAGACCTTTTATGGTCGTCACTATTGATGCGTATATATGGTGGCATTCGTTGACCGTCACCATTTCATATTTTGGTGAGGGTTGAAAAATGTCACCATAAGCTCATTGGTGATGGTCAAAAGAGCATCCATCACCAAAAACTGATTGCCGCCATTCCCTATGAATATTAGGGCACGATGGAATCGAACCACCAACCTCCTGCTTGTAAAGCAGGTGCTCTTCCATTGAGCTAGCACCCTTTAAAGAAGATTTTGTAGAAAAGTTCTTAGCGAACCACTAACGTAAACATAGCTAAAAAATATTGCTTTGTAAAAGAGATATTCATGGTAAAATTAACAAGAAAATGACCTTTTAGCATCATTGCACTAGTGCTGCTATTACAATATTTTTCCTAAACAATAAACAGAAAAAACCCTTTTCAGTTTAGTAGGAGCATGCTGGGCAAATAATATCACAATAATACCTAGCATTGAACATTCTGACCCACTAAATCACTTTTACATCCATTTGAAGTCCTTCAACAAAGGGCTTAAAGTTTGGAACAATGTCATAACAATACTTCCAGCTATAGAACAAGCATTTTAACCTTGCCTCTGTTGTATGATATGGACATTTTTCCTTCAGACAGAGTTATGAGACACAGAACCAGCTTCACCCTTAAGAAAAAATGTGGTTGTAAATGCATGGTAAACTCTCTTAAGCATAAATATGCTCTTAGTATGATATTGGATTCTCAGACTAGTGTCAGGTTTAAGGGTGCCAAAGACTTTAGATTTTAACTATGATATGGTGCACGCTAGGCTTCAGGACAACATATTATTTAGGAATTTCATGTTGGGAAACCTCCAAATTTGTGTCCAGAAAACTCAAGTTAAATGGAAATATTTTTTTATAATGGTTGTAAGTCATATGGATGCACATTAATATACATGGTATCTCCTAAATTTGAATAATTTATGTATTTTTTGGTCAACCAGTTTTTTTAATCCGGTTTTTATCTAGTTCCGATTTGATTCACGTTTTTTAGGTTAACCATTTCGATCACTGGTCCAGTTCGTGTAACTAAATATATCATAAAAGATAAGGTGGTATTTGTGTGTTCATGAGAGTGTTGCGTGTATAAGTAAGATGGGAGTTACAAAAATCTTCACCTATGCCCAATTGGAAAATTGGAGTGTCGTAGATGTAATAAAATGTGTAAGAGAATATCCTAAATTTAGAAATAAGAATCTTGTGATGTGTCATTGGGGAAAAAAGGTTTCAATTACCTAGCAATATCTTATTGCACCACATGAAAACCTTGCAGAGTAAGAGAAATAATGCACACGACAGATACATCTAATTATGAAGTAGAAGGTTATAGACTTCAAGTGAAAAAGCGTTGGACAACTCACTATAAATAACATCAACCACTTCAAGCACAAAATGGTATAGCATAGGATGTCTCAATACATCAAGAAAATCAAATACATATGCATTACCACATCTTTTTCAAATACAATATTTAAATCTCCTACCATTCAAGAATTTCAGTAGTTACCAATTCAGGCCATAAAAATTAAAGACAAAATAGCCATCTTGAAAAGGGAGATCTCAACTAACTCCCTTAAACTTGGCCCTCTTCATAGGGAAACAAAATAACAACATAATAGTTGTGTAATTGTGAATATTAATAGTTAAACACTCTAGAACTACTAAAGAAAGCCAAATCAATGCAACAGAAAGAACAAGCAGGTAATAAGCATTGAAATTTAGCTCAAGGAATAAAAAGTAGAAGAAAAGTTCTCAAAAGTATGGCATGTAAAGGAAGCTCTAAGAAACTAGAATAGCATATACAGAAAGAGAATCGAAGGAAACTAAAAATATCAAGCAATAAAAACTACCCAGAAAAAAATATCAATTATTGAATAAGCAACATATGATGTCTCAACCCTAAAGAATACATCCACAAAACTAAACAACTTTCATACTTCCCAGAGGTTACAAGAACTTGGCTGAAAAATACATATGCATTATAAAAATTAGAGAACAATGTTAAATAACATAAAAAGGTCGGAAATGATTACTAATTTTCACTCACCTTTTATTTTTCACTCACCTTTACACGTTTTCCATAAAGGACTGAATGGAGGTCTTTAATGGTGTTGTCAGCTCTGCTCTTCATGGACAATTTATACACCACTGCATAATCAAGAAATTCATATTGTTGTCAATATTCATAAGCAAAGATTCTAATACAAGGATGCAATTGAAAATTATCTGAAATGCTACGATGCATAGTGAAGAAAGTATTAATGTTGACAATATGCTTTCTTAAGTGAAAATTCAGAAGCAGAGAATCTAATACAAGGATACAATTGAAAATTATCAAAAATGGATTCTGATCCCAAACGCTTGGTAGGCTTGCCTCATCATGAATAGGATATATACTACCCTCATAAGACTAGACAATTTAGTATATGGATGATTTCTTAAGTTGCCAGTAAATATGTATCTTGAATACCACACACCATTACTGTCATTTCCATAAATCAAATACACACACACACACCAATCTCCATGAAAGCTAGGCATGTTAGATTGGCAACACTCTATAAGTATTTTACAGGAGTCATTAATACTTTGCCACATTTTATTTTTAATATGTGACCAATGTAATCTTCGATGTTGTAGTTAGGGGCAGTAATTAGTGGTCAGGAGTCATTAATACATTGTTGCATTTTATTTCTAATATGCAACCAAAGTAATGTTAGATGTTGTAGTTAGGGGCTATGTGGTAAAACCACCTAACCAATATGAAATTTCATAAATGTGATATATAGTGTTTTATAGTGTGTGAGGAGAATATATGCTTGCAATGTGAATATAAAGTAAATATTTATTCTCACACACCAACATTTTGTGTGGAGGAGGTCTGCACCCAAATGTCTTGTAAGACCTTTGGGCTTTGAGCAGTTTCCAAACACACATTTATGTTTGTATAATTCCATTTAGTATTTATTTCCTTGGGATGAAATGAAGTGATAGATACTTGATTGTCTTCCAACTATTGGTTTTTTTATCACAAAATGAGATGAAGTCATTAACATAGGCTTTCAGCTTTCTTTTCAAGAGCTCTTCCAAGAAACGATTGCCTACTTTCCTTCCCTTCTCAAAATACCTTGAAGTATAACCATTGTGGCAACACTATTATTAGACTAGTCATATGTTTTATGTAAAGTTGAATAGTGAACTGAAGTTAAGTCATGGACGCTGGCAATGATCTCCCTTTAGCAGAAGAGTCATACTTTTTTCCAGGGCATATGAACAAGTAAACTAAAATCAAGTAGACAGTTAGTGATGAAACACTATATTTTCACTGTGCACTGTGCACTTGAAGATTGTATTTCTGGTTCTTTTCAAATAAAAAATAAAATAAAATAAAAATAATTTTCTCCATGGAAAAAAAATAATCCTAGAAGAAACTTTGGACATTCCTTCCACTATTTGAATAATTTCATAAATAAATCTTGTAACAAATAACTCATCAAACAACATGCACTGCTATTATTGAATTCAGGAATTGATCTGCATGGATTCTATTAGCTCTTCAGTTGTTGTTATCATCTACACAACTATTCTCCTCCTTCCTGACAATTCAAAAAATAAATAACTCCCATTTTTGCTTCTTTAAGTTGTTGTTAGACAACCATTTCACACATATTTATTCACTGGGTAACACTGCATTTGTCAAATTTTAACATTTTCAAATTTTCAAATAGCAATGAAGAAAGTATAAATAAACAACCATAGACTCCTTCAAATTACAATTTTATGGATGGGAGACATTCATCCAATCAGAGTTTAAAAGATAAAGATAATCTGCACAATGCAGGATGGTCAAGACTTTGTGTGACTTATTAAGACTTGAAAGGAAAAGATGATGGAGGATGCCTTCTTGAGTTGTAGTGTCGCTCATGATTTCTCAAGTTGGATCATAATTGAATACTCAATGTTGTTTTGGGTCCAATTTGTAGTACCGACCCACTAAGATCTCTTTTGCATACATGGTTCATTCATATTCTCAATGAACTCCACCCAAATGTATAGGAAACTTCTAGAAGGCCTATCACACCGCCTAGAGTTTACAACCAACACAATCCACTCATAGAGAATTCAACTGACAAATGGCCCATACTCTATCAGAGGTTTTGACACTCACATTAGGAGGGAGCTATATATATGGCATTGGATACACATACTAAGCAACCAATGTAGACTTAAGCTTTCTCTAGCTAGGTGGGGTGTCTACTCCCTATTGGAATTGCACTCAGAAACACATGACAAAGTTAATCGAAGGCAACCCTAAGATTTCATAATAGAGTTCTTGACATCATGTATTGCCTCTGGTTATACACTAGGATTCTTTAATATGCCATGATGGTCAACTCACTTTGTCAATACGATAGGAAGAAACTATGATCTACAAGATTGAACTCTGAAGAACATAACCTGTTGAATCAATGCTTCTAGCATTCCCTTGTAGTTTAAATCCAACTTCTAAGATGTGAGGAAATTGAAAGCTAGAGTAAACTAGAAAAGTTGATTCCAACTTTTATGTTGGCCATCTATTTAAACCCATGTTTTCAACTAGTTGTTCGTTGCACTCAAATATAAGAAACAACATTCCAAGGAGCTTATAGAAATTGAAATCCTGCTAAACGTTTCTCTTCTTTTTATTCCATAATCCAAACTCTCTCAGATAGTTACAACCCTCGATTATGTGCTTCAGAGGATGGCTCAAACTTTCTATCCATGTCATAATAAATTTTACGCTCTACATTACCCCTTTCCAAAGCTCTGACATGTGTCTGCACACTAAGAATCAAGAACACACCATTCAATCCTAATCTATGTAAAGAACCAGGAACAGGGGAAAAAGGAACCTCTCACAAATGGTATTAATAACTTTGTACATTCAAATAATAAGAAAAGTATAATATATAAAATTTTAAAGGTAAATATAGTAACCTCATTAACCAAGACTAGATCTTGTGGACTTATAATAATTCACCTTTTTGTGCAGAAAGGAAATACTTCCAAACATCACCAAATACAATAAAGTATATAAAAATGTTGTTGCAGTGTTCTGCAATATAAAGGAAGTCCAATTTCAATTAATAAAGCACACTATTCATAGGCAATGAGGGCATGGTGATGGACAACTTCAGATTCCATGCCATTTTTTAATTTCCAAGATAACACCCCTATTTTTGTGTGCTGAAATGTTTAAGCAATCTGACAACCAGGCATGTCTTGAAAACTACCTAGTTAAACAAGTTGTAGTCCAAATTACAAATGCTTAGAAGGAAATACTCCCACATTTCACCAACTGAAATACATCATACAAACTCAAAATAGCAGCAATGCCTCCACTTAGAATTCAACTAGGAACAACGCACATACCAATCATGCTTTTGAAGTATGTTATTTATGGGGAAATTAGCTTGTTAATGAGCTTTATCCAATTCATCTAATACCAAGTGAATACATTCAGGTTAGCCATAAAATGAAGTATTGTTTATTGTTGAAAGTGCAGGGTCTGATGTAAAACATATGCAAGCTAATAAGAAGGGAAACTAAGTTCAACATTATGTTTTGTGGTTACTCTGTTAACACTGGTTTAACCAAATTGTTTTCTTGTTTCAGTCTCTTTTGTTGGCAAGCATGGTTGTGCTGCTTGGTATGCAAGTAACACTGCTATTCTATGTTCTGGGCATCATAGAAGAATCAACATCTTGGTATTTTGGCTGGAAATCATAGAATAAGTCCCCTGTTTGTTTTAGACTTGGAAATAACCTTGATGGAGTTGAAAGAACAATGTTTCAGTTGTCCAGATGAATCAATACACATATTGTGCAGTCTAACTTTCATGTCCAACAAAGCTCTAGACTACCCAATATATATACAAAGTTTTTTTTTTATAACAGTGTTACAAATTCTAGCCAAATATAAATGCATCTCTATTTGATTTAATTAGGGAGGATACAGCTTAATAGACATCCAAAAATTGATGTGCAATAGATTGGTGTTGAACTAGCAACCTGTACAAATGGTTTTTTTAATCCCCTTCCTCTATTACCAAACCTAAAAGAAACCTTATTTCCTAATAAACCTTCAAGTATTCAGTTTTGATGTCTCATACCCTTGTAATGATCCTCTTTTAAGTGGAGAAGTGAGAAGGGATTTTATTTTTATAGGTCACAAATAGAAGTGAGTCACCCCGCATGGATTACATGACCCTGCAGGTAACCACGTAGAACACATCACGGTCAAGTGGTGCATTCACATGGAAAGACAACACTTGGCAATCCTGAGCGAAGATAAAGTTTAGGAAATTGGGACTAGAAGGTGGGGCCAAGGTAATGCATATCTTACAAGGCCCTGCTTGAGGACTCAATAGGATCAGTGTAGCTCCATATACAGCTAGAGGGGATAGGTAAGCAGTTTTGGGTGTCTTAGTGGCCAACTCTAGGGAATTTGACCTTCTAGAGAAAAGATCCTAAGACAAAATTGCTAAAAATATGGATAGAACCCACAAATAAAGATTACATCATACTATTTAGCGTCTCTGAGAAGATCAGGTGGAGCTCCTCCATAAGGAGTTGCAATATGTGCGTAGATGCATGTAATGTACATGTGCATATGGGGTCATCATCGGGCTTGTGCAATTGCATAACAAGCCCGGGTGTTGCTATTACACTTTTCATTTAAAGTAACTTCATGAATAAAGAGAACCTTGCAATGTACTGAAGTTAACGCTTCAAATAGATCTATGAGAATCCCAGAATGGGAAATGATATCTATAACGAACCTCAGGTATAAAAAAAGGGTTTCATGTTTCTGGTTCAACAAACCCTTTCATCTTTTGTGATGTGCTGATTTGTCTCAATGCCAAACTAATGAGAGCAAACCTGAAGCTGGCTCAGGTATGGTTTTAGTCCAAAAGAGATATTGATATGACCCAAATCGTAAATAACCTATTTCTATCTTTAGATATATGTAAAAATAATGCATACATTTTCCCTGCAAAGTTACATGAAGATATTCCCAAGAAACTCTTAACATGTATATTAAATGGTGGTTATGGCTGCCTCCTTTCTTGAGAAACAAGAGAAAACACCCACAAAATAACAAAAATAGGGAAACACTGAATTCTTTTGGAAACAGCTACATCAAGTTCTTAAGGAATGCAAAATTAGTTCAAGAGGGAAGCAAATATCTAGAAGAAACAAAACTACACATCTTCAAGGCTTACATCTTTCAAAATTTTGTAGAGCCAATCAACTTCAAGGACTTGTAGCCGCCTCTTTGATTTAAAAGTGTTAAAATTGGAAACTAGGGAAAATTTCCATTTTTGGATAGCTCCAATTGGGAAGATAATTGCAGCATTGAACTCCTCTCTTCGAGAGGACCATAATCGATATAAAATGTCTCATTTGGACAAATAGAAGTGGTTTTTTTATTTTATCCTCTCACACGTAATTTTTCAAGCTAGGCCCCTCACCTTATGTCGGCTCAATTAGCCCAAGAGACACGTCTATTCATCTTCCATTGTATTATATAAATAGGGGAGCCTTCTCCCTCATTTGGACACATGATAATGGCTTGATCTATGGCTGAGGCACTGGTGGTCTTCAAGGAGGACAAAGGAAGGTTTGTTGCTGGCTTGACTTCTGTCCTAGTTCAAGTCTTCCACAGATGGTCAACCGTAGGTAAGGAGTATCTTGTTTGGGTTATCTCTCTTTTTTTGGCTCATACTCTGGCAGGCCAAGTTAAGTTTTGGGCTCTTCTCTAAAGGAGGAACCCTCTCCTCACGAGGCCGCATCACTATCCTCCTATTTATGTTAGGGCTACTGCATATATCTCAAGGAATGGAGGACAAGATTCCTATCATGGTTATAATCTCATTCTAATAAAATCTCCTTATATCTTAAGGTAAGCCGCAGTCAAGAGGAAAATGTTTGGATGGTTATAAATCACTAAAGAGATGAAGACAAATCTCCATGGTCCCTTCGTCCTCCAAGACCAGACAACATTGAATTATGAAGATTTCCAATTTCTGGGTCATATGGATTTGCTGGAATTTCTGCTATTGCAGATGGACAAGGCTTGAAAGTTGATGGAACAGCTAATCTGGGCCTCATTTGGGAATTTCCTTTCAAGAAGCTCTTAGGATTGCAGTTTTATGAATCTCCCTGCTCTGAAAATTCCAAGGTTTAGGGCACCATTCTTGAAGCTCAAGAAGATAAGAAAAGAGCTCAAAATAAGAGATCATTTTCTCATAAAACATATAAGCAAGATCACAATCCATTATATTAATTGATTTGTTGTTCTTTGGTTCATTGCATGGCTTATTGTTGATTTCTATAAAAATTAGAAAGTTTTGAACTTATCGGTTGCATCAGTATTTTTCCACTGTTGGTTCTCTCTTTCTGGCATACTAAATTCAAAGAAAAAGGAGACAGAGAATTTGCAACTGATTTAGCACTAAATTGCATCATAAGAAATGCAGTGAAACACAAAGTAGTCTATTTTTGTCCCAAACCACTTAATTGTGTTGTTGAAATATTAAAACATATCTAAGGCTTAAGTTTATTTTCGTTGTTTTTTTGCTTCAATCTAACCTTTAAAGGAGTGGTGATTTTAGGTCTGTTTTGAGCACTTGGAAAAAAAAAATTCCTGAATTGTTGTCATGAACTTATTTTTTGCTCCTTTATCATTTGCTTATTTTTGTTCCGACTGCTCATTAGTGGCTTTAAGTGTTTTCAGTACCTCAAAAGGAGATGAAAAGTTCTAGACTTGTTTGGAATTAATTTGGCATTTGACATAATGACACTGACATTTTGCTGTCCCAATCACCTTCTGCACTAAAAATTCCTAGAATAGTCACGAAGAAAAATAAATTTTGACACCTTGGATTGAGCCTATCACAATAGGTCCTAGACCATCTTGAAGAGAATTTTTTCCTCTTTCTAAATAGCCCTTACTTGCCCCCAAACTCCCACTAGTTGATGAGAAATTGATTTTTTAAGTTGAAAATATATATATTTAATTGCTAGCCAACCTACACTCTCATACAGGCCTCACTCCAAAAGAACGTGTAGCTTCATTTCAAGTCGAATTCATAGAAATAGAAGAGCTTACTATCACTTTTACGAACTTATTTCGGTCAAGAATTTCAGAGTTTATACAATGAGGCTTATTTCGGTCAAGAATTTCAAAGTTTATACAGTGACATGATGATAAAGGAGGTCGAGAATGATATATTTGGGAGAAAAAAAAATCTACTTGATACCTTAAATTTGGATTACAACAGAGATCATTTCTTTGTAGGCTCGGACCTACATTTGTAAAATTGTGCAGCAAATTTTCAGAACCTATATTACAAAACTGTGGTGTCATCTTCAGAACTCGGATTACGGAGGTAAATTTTCAGAAGACAAAATTTCTGATTGCAGTCTCAAGCTACAACAGCTCGGACTTGTATATGAGTCATAAATCATCGTTTTGTGTGAAAGCTTTGGAGCACTATACCTCAAGAACAGAGTTGGAGAACAGAAGATAGGGCATGTAGCTTCATCACATCTGCAATAGCATCACTGAAACTCTCGGATCTATATATTTCCTCATAATCATTGACAGACAAGTCTTAGACCTGAGTTTTCAGTGAAATTCAGGCCTGTTGCATTTGAAAAAGAGCTCAGATCTATGGTAACAATCTTCTGGATAGTTTGTAGGCCTATGTTTGAGGCTACAGTGTTGTAGCATCTTCGAGGTTGTTTTCTTCAACACCACGCCCAATGCCATTTGTTGGATGCGGCGTTCTGCCCCTTCTGATTCTGCAAATTTGGAAATGTGTTAAGATCAAAGAAGGATACAGCGAGAGAAATATCATCGGCAGTGGTGCCTAAAGCACCATATACAAAGGGAAGCTTGTTAATGGGATGACAATGGCAATCAAGAAGGCCCAAAGCTTTTTTATGGCAGGGTGCAAGACACTGGGTAAAATCAGGTATCGGAACCTTGTGAAAATTATGGGTGTAATTTCCAATTGGGATGTCAAAATCCTTATCAATCTCCCTCGTAGAGAAATTGTTTGAAATTCAAAATTGAGTAATCAAAATCATTTTAATACCTTTTCTCATAATGCCTGTGACCCTTAAAAAAACAAAATATTGATGTAAATGAAACCCTCGCCCTTATTTGGTCTTTAGAGCGGCTCCGCCTGTGAAATTCGAATGTCTTTAGTTATCTAGATAAATCAAAATTCTTTCCTGCTCCGATTCGGCCATTGATGAATCTAGCAACATCATTTCAAAAAATATAGCATTCACCGAAAAGAAGACAGCCATAATAGCAGGACCATATATAGTCTGCCCAAGAACCATTTTTTTTGCAGTGATAATGAGATCCCTTTTTGGAATTGTCTTTGACAAAAAGTTAAACCATAAATGCAATGTCTGGCCTGTCTGGCCAGAAAGGATGAGTCCATATCCAACCATTCGCAGGGTCCTTAATTTATCAAATTCTAGTTTGTTTGAAACCGCTGAAACATCTGATGCAGCAAAATTAATGACCTGGGAAGTGAGGTCGGCAGAGGTGTAAATTTTCGTGGCTGTAATACTCTTTGTCAGTATGGGATACTTATCAATCACGTCCAAATACCATCTCACAAATCCATTAGTTGACGGAGAACTGCTACTAATGGCGGACGAATTCCCAGGTCCCTCAAAGCATCTCAATGAGCGGGAATGCATAAATGACCTACAATTATGCTTTACAGAGTTCATAAAAATACTCAAGCCACCTAGTGTTGGTCCATGGGGTTTGGCAATGAATCCGCCATTAAAGCGGCTGGAGACCACCAAATTCCGAGCAGCTGAAGCAATATTTGTCGAAAGATTTTGCGTTGAAACCAGTTCTCGCCATATTGGCGATGCGCTGCCAGACCTGGAAGCCAAAATTTGCATCATTTGATCGAAAATTCCAGTCCCGAATTCCTGGAGCAGCGGGACTGAGCGAGAAAGCTACTTTATTTTGTCTCTCCAATTCATGCCCAATGGTAGTTTATACATGCATTTATACGGGGACTCTACTCAGCTTGACTGGGCAACAATGCTCATAATTTCTATGGGCGTTGCAGAGGCACTGGTGTATTTACACAAATAATGTGGAACTGGGGAGATTGTCCACTGTGATATTAAGCCCAAAAATATTCTTCTTGATGAACAATTTGAGGCGTACATCAATCATTTTTGAATTTCACGGTTAATCGATCCACAGGTTCACGGCAGCACGCTTTGATGGGATGTATGCCAATGCTTTCAACTTCAAATTCTTTATTTATTTGAGGGTTTCATCGACTTGTTAAACAATAGGCTAAGCGGTATACTTCCTTCACAGTTTGGGTTGCCCAAAGGCCTCAGGAGTTTAATTATGGGGTCAAGAGCAAAAAAAATCTAAGATAGGTCAAAGACTACTGCAAACTCAACATGCAACTCATATTCAAGACATCAAAATCAAACAAGGTCAATAAATTCGCTTGCAAGGCAATAAAATGTAGGGTTTTGACGAGCTAAACAAAATCAGAAAATAGTGTTTCCGAAGGTTCATTTTATAAATACCCGGTGGGCGGTGGGCAGGTTGTGGACTAAGGTGAGCAGCATCTTGAGCTTACTTCCCCTCAGAAGCCAATCTGGCATGAGGCCAATCTGGCGTGCATCTCCACAGCTATGGCGTTAATCAGCTACCTGAAACGATACAAAGAAATAGAGCATCCCTCTTCGAAATCCGACAGAATGCTCACCACAGGGTTCCTCTTGCTCCTGCTCCTGAATGGTGCGTGGATTTTTTTTTGCAGGCGGGAATAAAACATTATCAAAAAATTAAAAATAGGATCTTTCGATTCAACTGCAGTTTTACAACGATTTTTGGCTCGTACTTCATTCAATTGTTGCTCACTGAGGGTGGAATTTCTTTGGAGGCGGGAATTGCAATTAATTTAAAATTTAAAATTAAATGTCAATACTAAATTGAAAATTCAATATAAATAAATAAGATATTAAGAAGCATATAAATTATTTAATATATAAAACTTATAAACATAATTAATTAGTGGTGGGTCATATTTAAATTAAAAGACTCAATTAAATTTGTGGTTTTTTCTTATTTTAATATAGACATAAAAATGTATGATAAAATGTCTTCTCTAAAGGTTTGATAGTTTTTTTTTTTTTTTGGACTAAGCTTCCACCTATCATAATGAAGTTAATTGTCGAGATTTAGCATTATGAGAGTTTTTTTTTGGCTCTCATTATGTTGACTATACTAGGGTTTGGGAGAAACCCTAATTCTGCCAGAAAGTGACCCCCTTTCTGTTTTTAACCTATGCCTCTAAGGGCATAGTCTCATCGACATTGCATGACACCATGGTGGGATTTATTGCATAGCATGTCGCCCTAGGCCCTTGACTGGTCATATGCCTCAACATGTGCATTAGGGTTTGAGAGACATATATTTTCCCTGACATCCTTGAAACCTTAGGCGTTGGCGATTGAAGTTCCAACCTTGCCATGAATTAATCATTACTCTCGAGGGTGATTATAATCTTCACCTTCTCATCTTATCTCGAAACTGGATCACTCACATGCATCAGGGTTTACAAGGTACCTCATATAGCATTAGTCCTCATTCCCTCTCATTTCATTAAGGTTTGTGCACGTAGTTATTTTCCGGAGTTATCTTGTCATCAACGTGCATTTCCAAGGGTGTTTTCCCATTGGTCATATTGCGCATGTGCCCTTATGCTCTCCATTAATTTAGGGTTTGGATTATCATGGTCTTGTCCATATGTTATAAAATCATAAGTTATCATAGCCATGAATCAAAAGTTAAAACCTTTTTCTCTTGAATTTCACTTTGGAGTGTATTACTCAACTTGCTCTCCACCAAGTTTTAAGGAATCATATCCATCATATCCATGAGTATAGGCATTATTTTCCCAAAATAAGGTTTGTTTATGTGTGAAAGAGTAAGTGTCCAAAGCTTGGCATTTCGCTTCATATGTTAATATTAGAAGAAATGTTTGAAAATTCAAGTCATAATGGTTTACAAAATCACCTAGAAAGTCTCTAGTGTAATCATCGCAAGATATACTTAAGTTGAGGGTAACCTTATCATGCTCGATGAAGTCCTTACTTAATGCATGACTGAAATTTTGTTATTTGGTTGATAACCACATCTTTATATTGCGAATGTGAAACAACTTTGGATAGTGATACCCTAGAGCCTTAAAGGAACTTACTATTCGTATTGTTTTATGGTGTGGCTTGTGCCTTCTTGTAATGTGGCTTTGCAGGTATTTTCTTAAACCACTAAGGGGGACCACCAATTCAAAAGGAATAAAGACACGGTGGTTTACATACAAGAGGGCTCTCAACTATATGTGTATTTGGTCACTTCTTCTCATGAGGTCGGCATGTGTGCACATGGATAAACCAACACAGATTTTCGCTGAAAGCATCGCCCCAAACAATGAAAGGAGCACTGCCCAACTGGGCCTCAAATGAAAATTTGGAAAGCACCAAGACGTTGGATAATGAGAAAGCATTGGGTAAGGGTGAACGTGCGAGACTATGAGAAACAAAACACTTGGGCCTTCCAGTCTTTTAATACGGTTGCAGAAGCAACAACTAAAGCAGAGGAAAATGCATCAGTCATTTATGTACCAACCCCATTTGCTGTTGCAACTATTTTGGAAGCAATTAATTCCAAATTAGACTTGGTTTTCTACATTAAGGAGGGTGTTCCCCGACATGGTATGGTATGTGTAAAGAAAATTTTAAGAAAAGTGGCTCATGGTTGGAGTTTTGGCTTTATTGGATGATCATGTGAGGATCATCACAATTGCATCCAAAGGTTGCATGTAAAGAACTATTGGTAAAAATATCAGTGGTCACTACAACATGAATGCACACTCCAAACTAGATCATAAAAATCAAATGGTAAAGGGAGTTAATGAGTTCTAATCATTACGAGAGAGAGAGAGGACGAGTTGTGCTTTTCTTTTGGGCGATATGAAAATTTATATACAAGCCAAATGCCATGGGAATATGACACGTATGTATGTATATTATTAACATCCCATAACAAGGACCTTTTAATGATGTTAATGGGTTATTAGGGTGCAAGCGAAGCCACATAATGGTGCGACCATACAACCTCTTCAGTTGTGGATGCGACCAATGCATTGGAGAATGTCAGTCACAGGAAATGACTTTACGATAGCACACCAGCTTTTCTGGCCTGAATATGAATCAAATTATCTAAGCTTAATGCAAGTAGTGTTGCAGTGGTCGCAATGGGTTCTGGAAACACGAATAGTAGTTATCTTTGTCCACCTGTTGAAATCGTCTTTTAGATGAGGCACGTTCTACTATAGTAATGCCCATGATGGTATGTGTCCTGCGATGGGGGGGTTATACTCCAAGTTATAAGGTTTTGTTTGCGACTGTGTTGGCAGGATTATCGAGTTACTTTCTTTCAGATTACTTAAGAACGTTGAGTTTATCTCTGAAGGTGGTCATCAATGAGCTATCACATATTTTCAAAATGTTGCTTGCCTGTGTAGATGACCCAGTTCCAACACCGATCTCATTAGAATTTCAAGGATAGTATGAAAGGTGGTGATCCAGTCACTATTTCAAGAATTTCGAATTGGCCAAGTGAATTTGGTGTGTAAGGATGCCTAACACATTATATTTGAAGCCAGTCGAGACTCGCGTCGATGGAATTAAATTCATGTCCAAGGCTACAAATCAATAGTTGAGTCGCAGCCTCAAGTAACAGCTGGGAGGTGTGACCTCTGGCCAGTTGTGACCAGTTGCTGAGTCGTAGTCTCAAGAAGCAGGGGTCGATGCAACCTACTTGACCTGGCGACCAATGCGACATCCACTAGTTGCACTGCAGAATCACATATGAATGCCCCAGAAAATGTGACCAATGTGACTAGTGCAACTCTCCCTTTCTTTTGACGTTGCATGGAGGCCATCAATATTAATTACATTAATGAGAGTAAAGTGCTCACTATTGCAAGTCACATACACCATATCAAGAGACATAATTCATGTATGCCTCTTGTCTATAGTTTTTGGAACCTTGGTGAGGCTCTAAGAAGGATTGTTGAAGGAGTTGTTGTGATCAAGGCCAAAGGAGAAGTCGATACTTGGAATGTATTGAAGAAGTAGGACATGCAAGGTTTGTGTTGGGTAATATATGTGAGCTATAGAGCTTGGATGATGATACATCTCTACTTTCGCTAAACAAATTGTTTCTCCCTCTTAGCTTGGGAGGCAAACCCAAACAACTGGAAAGGTTTCCGGTTGTAAGTTTTGCAAAAAGAGGCATCCCTACACATGTTAATGTTTCCTTGGTGGTGTAGTTGGCCTGTGATAGTGTTTTTGTAGATTCGGGCGTGTTCCACAGTGCCGATCTAGATCGTAGGGCCCGAGGAACTGTACAGGATGTAGCTCACTATAATGACTCCGCAAAGGGACTAATATTGAAGTTGTTGGATACCTCATGATGTTCATTCATTCCCACACAACTAGTTAAATTACACAGTTGTGGAGCTGCAGTCAACACCCATTCAACTGTAAGCCCATAGGAAAAATATTGGTTGAAGAGACATATGGGAACTATAAAATCCAAACTCTCTGACAATGTTGTGGCACAACAATTGACCACACAAGGGTCTAAATTGATTGCTTGTTAATATCATTCTTTCAATTACTTGAATGTGCTTCCACTATCATTATTTGACTATAAATACATATGACCCATCTAGGGTGTCATCTAGCGAGCAAGGTGGTTCCTTACAAAGCTCCAGGAACCTCGCAATAAACTCAAAGGTACCTAGGAATCACATTATTTCAGCAGTTGGGCAACAAACGTTCTAGGGTTTCCAAGAACCCTCAACGTCCTCCTCTTCTCTCTCATTGCAATGCGAGTATCACTCACCAATATCTCAACAGTTATGCTAATATTGATTTGAGCATGTAACGGTAAATAGGCATGAGAGAGCAGTGAGGAATTTGAAGAGACATGAGGGGACGTCAAGGGTCAGTTGAGGCTAGGACTAGATAACTAACTTGTGCTTCAGAGCTAGAGGCACTCAAAACTTGGTAGCTAGTAGAGGGAGTTGTAGTGAGGCTAGGGCTTTGGCTAGGGAAGCATGCTAAGATGTACCAAGTGCCAAGGTGTGATAATGTGTGTTAAGGAGTGTTATTTATTTCTAGGGAAACACAAGGGAGAACTAGGTCAAAATGCATGGAAATGAATGAATTATAAGAGTGTGTGACAGGTAGTGTCAACAAGTTCTAGGTGTGTTAAGAAGGGAGTGACATGGTATGTTAGGAAGTGCTAAGGCATTCTCGAGTGACAGGGAATCATGCAACCAAGATGTGCCAGGTGCCATGGTGTGCCAACACGTGCTAGGAAGTGTTACAAAATTCCAGGGAAATAGAAGGGAGCACTAGGTAAAAATAATGCATGGAAATGAATGTATAATATTTTGTGACAGGAAGTGTCAGTGAGTCCCAGGTGTGCTAAGGAGGGAGTGACAATATCTTCTAGGGATTTTTACAATATGATAGAGGCCAAGGAATCATGCCAAGATGTCCTAGGTGCTAGGGTGTGCCATTGCATTCTAGGGAGTGTTAGGGAGTGCCACGGAAACACAAGGGAGCACTAGTTTCAAATGCATGGAAATGAATGAATAAGAGTGTGACAGGGAGTGTCAGTGAGTTCTAGGTGTGTTAAGGACGAAGTGACAAGGTATGCTAGGTAGTGCCAAGGAATGCTAAACTTCTAGGGTGACATGCCAAGATGTGCCATGCACCAGGTTGTGTCAATGCATGCTAGGGAGTGTTAGGGAGTGCCATGGAAACACAAGGAGGAACTAGTTCAAAATGCATGGAAATGAAGGTCGAATAAGACTAAGTGATAAGGAGTGTCAATGATTTCGAGGTCTGTTAAGGAGGGAGATACAAGGTTATATGTTAGGCAGTGCCAAGGCATGCTAAAGTGCCATGACATGCCAGGGAGTGGTTTGGTGTGCTAGGGAGTGCCAAAGCATGCCAAGGAATGCAGGGGGTGCTAACACATGCCACATAGTGCTAAGGGATTATTATACGTTCCAAGTGCTATGGCATGTCAAGATGTAAAATATGTTTCTCAGTTGTTTTATGCCCATGGTTGGACATGAGCCTTGACTTGGTAACTTGTAACTTGTTAAGTGGGTTAAGTTGAAATTGTACATGAGTAGCCTAAGATGAGTTATATTCAATTATTAGGTGAAAAAGGCATAGTCTAGTTGTAGTAACCGTACCTTGGCCAAGTTGTTGTAGTCGAGATAAGACTTGGTTGGGTTCCCAAGTCCCAAAAACATTAAGGGTAGTTATGAGGGAATGATAGCTAGGGTGTTCCAAGGCGTGAAAAGGAATGAAAAGGCATGCTAACACATGTCATAACTTTTCAATGCATGTTGAAGAGTGTTAGGAAGTGCTAGTGAATCACAAGGGAGAACTAGGTGAAAATGCATGCAAATGAACAAATAAGAGTGTGTGCCAAGGAGTGTCAACGAATTCCAAGTGTCTCAAGGAAAAAGTGTGTTAGGAGAAGGTCATAATAGAACTTGTAGGAGGGAATCCTATGGTTACAATAAGGGGTTGGTCAAAGCGGTTTCAAATAAAGGGATACTTTGGGTTGGGCACAACATTGTTTTCCCAATGACTTGGCTGGGTTCTCAAGTCGCAAAAAAAGTAAGGCTATCTATGAGGGCATGACAACTAGGAGTGCTAAGGTGTGCCAGAGAATGCCACGAAGTACTAACACATTGTTGGAATAGGGTTCCCTAACTTGCGTTTTTGTATAAATTTTGTACTAGTCGATCTTGCGTAGGGGTTTTGGGGTGGGTCAAAGCCCATAATGTTTTGTAATGGGTTAAAGGGTAGCTCTAGGGTCCGCAAACCACGATTTGTGGACCATAGGATAGAGAAGGCTACGATATTATAAATAGATAGATAGTTTGGTCTAGTAAGTAGGAAGTCATAAGATTGATACTATGTGCAAAACTGTTAGATCTGTTTGGGTTGTTTTGGGTAAGGACTCCTGCTGGCTGTGTTCGCGGAGATCCTCAGTCCTACTATGTGTGTGGGCTGTGTTTAGGTTGTAAGTGGATCCTTGATATTAATGAAAACGAAGTATAGTTGAAGTATCTGTGTGTTATCTAAATCGACTATGTTTACTACTGAAGCGAATCTGTGATATTGATTTAAGATGCGAATGTATATGTGTTATGGAATTGGCATGAGTATATCTACGATCTAAAATTAGCTGTGATTCTAATGCTCTGTGATGGTATTTGGTAATGCGCACATGGATGCGAACGTACTGACTAGATCTGATAGCTTTGTTATGGTTATGTGTTGGTTACACTGTTAAAATAGTTGTGAATAGACTCATTCTGTGCGACCCAAATAAGCTGCAACCTAGATCTGCCTTGTATTACCTAATCTCTCCCAGGGTGCGGAAACATGGTTCCAACACCCTCCCATACTACTTCGGGTGATACCTTGGCTTGCGCGAGTAGGAAATTTCCAAAAGGGCCAATAGTATAGGGGTTTGTTGGTAAACCTCAACCTCCGAACCTGGGTCAAGACCCCTTAAGCCAACACACATGCTAGACAATTCCAAGGCATGTTAGGAATGCCAAGACAAGGCAACTATTAAGGCATGCCAAGATGTGCCGGGTGCTAAGGTGTGGTGCGAACGCATGCTAGGGAGTGTTAGGTCCAAGTGCTAGGGAAACACAAGGGAGAAATAGTTTCAAATGCATGGAAATGAAGTGTCGACGAGTTTCAGGTGTGCTAAGGAGGGAGTGACAAGGTATGTAATGCAGTTCCAAGGCATGCTAGAGTCTTAGGAAAGCATACCAAGATGTGTCAAGTACCAGGGTGTGCCAATGTGTGTTAATGAGTTTTAGGGAGTGATAGGGAAACACAAGGGAGTACTAGGTTAAAATGAATGGAAATGAATGAATACGAGTGTGTGATAGGGAGTGCTAGCGAGTTCCAGGTGTGCTAAGGAGAGAGTGGCAAGGTGTGCTAGGAAACGCTAAGTCATTCTAGAGTTCCAGGGTGGCATGCGACCAAGATGTGTCAAGTGCTAGGGTGTGCCAACATGTGCTAGGAAGTGTTAGGGAGTGTTATGGAAACACAAGGGAGCACTAGGTAAAATTAGTGCATGGAAATGAAAAAATAATAGTTTGTGACAGGACGTGTTAGTGAGTTCTAGGTGTGCTAAGGAGGGGGTGACAAGGTATGCTAGAGGTCAGGGAATCATGCCAATATGTGCCAGGTTATAAGGTGTGCCAATGCATGTCAGGGAGTGTTATGGAGTGACAAGGAAATTCAAGGGAGCACTAGTTTCAAATGAATGGAAATGAATAAGAGTGTGTGACAGGGAGTGTCATTGAGTTATAGGTGTTCTAAGGAGGGACTGACAAGGTATGCTAGGTAGTTCCAAGGAATGTAAACAATGGCATATCAAGATTTAAACTATGTTTCTTAGGTGTTTTATGACCACAGTTGAATGTGATGAGCCTTGTCTTGGTAACTTGTTAAGTGGGATCAATTGAGATTGGACATGAGTTGTCTAACATGAGTTACATGTAGTTCTTAGGTGAACAAGGCATATGTTGAATTTCCACGACACATGAGAATTTGGGTTTGGTATTATAATATTTGATGCAAAGACACTCAAGTGCCACAACACATCTTTTCACAATGAAATCTGCACACATCGGGGAATCAACTAGTGCACATGAAAATTTTTAACTTTTTCAAATCGTTCTTTGTTAAATTAAAAAATATAATAGAATAGGCTAGAGCTCTCATACCAGGGATGATGGCCCTTTTCAATCACACTGATACAAGGAATACAAATAGGGCTTGGTGTTAGTCCTTTGACAACCATTATACCTTGAACAAGACAACGCTTGACGCACTATTTGATGGTGGCCACACATAGCCATTTCAATCCACATGTCTTGAACACATCTGGCTGGTTCTATTGCCTCCCATTATGCAACTCCTCAATATTCCTCTATCATTGAACTCAACTTCTTTATATTAATGAACTTAGCTCAAAACAAATTTCCTTCTATCTACCTCTTTTTTCCTTTAAGGTCTGCAACACTTAAGGTTTTCGATTAGTTGTTCATAAATCCATTGTGAAAAATCTTTGGTCTGCCCACTTTTTCCATACTACTGCTCCAAGATGACAAGTCTAGGGATATGGAGGTTTCCCTTCTTCTCAATGACACAATCCTCTATAATACAGTGAACTAGGGCTAGTTGGCTAGCCCACTTGACTACTACTTTAGTCCTTCAAAGTCTGCATGTCCTTAGGCCCAATACACCTACCCTTCTACTAGTCTTGTTTTCCTTCACAATTACAGGACTTAGAGCTATTCTTTGACAGTCTCCTAACAAACCTCCAATTTTACTTGGAATGCCATCAATTTTCCCAACCATAGTAAATTATTTTACTAATCTAGTTCCCACAACACTGCCCTCATTTAGGGCTCTTCAAATATGCCACCTAATAGTGATTTGAGTCCTCTCAAAATTACTCTTATTGTGTACCAATTTCTTTATTGTCTAATCTATGAACAAATTTGAACTACTCATCTTATCATCCTTCTAAGAATTTGTAGATGACTGAACTAGGATCACAAATCCTCCATTAATAGTCCATTGACTAGCTATTTATAGGATACTTCAGATCTCTATCCAAAACTCTATGGACAATCCAAGAAATCAACTCCTCTTCATTCCAATCCATTCCTCATATGGCACATTTATTCTGCTCCATCTTCTACTCAGGTTCCACCTTCCTTTGGATTTTCTATCTCTACACATACTTCTGCAAATCATCTTCCAAATTTGTGGTATATATTGCAGAGATAAACCTCTCTCTAAGGGCCACAACCCCTCTTCTTCTATGCATATTTGTCACAGTATTAATGGCATACCTTATGGATTGAACATGTTAGGAAAATGCCCTAAATAGGGAATTATACTTCTATTATAATTTCTTTACAACAAACCATATCCACCCATAGAAAAACGAAAACTCTTTCCTCCATAAGAGACTCAACATAACTCATATGGATCCATATATTTTTGTCATTTATTTGACTGAATATTGACCTAAACTTTAGATCTCTACGATCCTCAAACTATGGTTACCTCAGTAAATATTACACCTGTGACTACTTCTATTCTCACCCTAAATTCTAGTGCAGGCCCTCCTCCATTTGTTTTGGTATTTATCACAGACCTTGCAACCTAGTAACCACCACAAGGTAGGGTCTCAACCCTCTCTACTATTTCAAAATTTGATGCCGCCTTCACATAGAAACACCACTGAAATCACATGCCAAAATTATCATGAGTCACCTCTCTTGAGCTTGATCTGCCATAATAGAACCAACAATATGCCATCCTACTTCCTATATCAAACCCATTAAGGTATGTGAAATTCTTGTGAACCTTCACATAATGATCTTACTCTTGGTGGATGATCATGGCCTCCCTTTAGCAATGCTTACTTAGCCCTTCAACTCTCCCTAATTTAGGAATACATCTCTCCTGGCCTCCTTGATCAAATGAGCTCCTTATCACTTGATGTTCTTGCCTTCATACCAAGGCCTCCTTAAATAGCATTTCCTAGCTAGGCCTCTTAAGAATGCTCTAGAACTTATGAAATTTATCTACTTAGACCTTAGGAAATATTGTTTTTTATTTTCAATTTTCTTTTAGATTTTAAACCCCATCTCGGGTCCAAATCCCCTTTGCTTGGGTTATTTTCCCACAAAGCCCTTTTTGGCCAAACTCCCACAAACCCATCTCACTAGGCTTGTGGAGTACCTCGCAAGCTACACAATTAAACAACATATTCTAGTAGTAATAATCATAACTTGGTCAAGCTCCTATGTTCAAGCGAGGACTTGGTTGGGTTCCCAAGTTGAAAATTAAGTAAGGGTAGTTGTGAGGGCATGATAAATAGGAAGGGTTAGGGCATGCCAAGGAATGAAAAGGCATGCTAACACATGTTGGACAATGTCAATGCATGTTTAGGAGTGTTAAGGAGTGTCGAGGCATAACAAGGGAGAACGAGGTCAAAATGCATGGAAATGAACAAATCAGAGTGTGTGCCAGGGAGTGTTAGTTAATTCAAGAGTGCCAAGGATGAAGTGTGTTAGAAGAAGTTCATAATACGATTTGCAAGAGGCAAGCCTACAATTTTGATAAGGGTCTCGACAAAGCAGTTTTAAACAAAGGGAGACTTTGTGTTGGGCACAACACTATTTTTCCTTTATCTATTATTTTTATCTGACATGTGACACACTTTGGCCGAATGCTCATGTTTTAAACTATTTTATACAATTTCATATTGTACATTGTTGTGTATAAGTTTTGGGGAACTCGACTTGTGCCGACTGTCTTGTGTATCTTGTGGTTCTTGCAAACTCTTAGTTAATTCTCTACTGTTTATATGAAATGGACATACATTTGAAATATTGCCTATGTGAGCTATCTTTCTTAGTTGTTTTATGGCCATGGCTAGATGTGATCCTTGTCTTGGTAACTTCTTAAGTGGAAAAAGTTCATCTTGGACATGAGTGGCCTAAGATGAGGTATAGGCAGTTCTTAGGTGAACACAACACAATCTACTTGTAGTAGGTGCAATTTATCAAGTTTTTACGGATGAAGCAGACCAATGTCACATGAGCTATAGTAGCTAAGGACTTGATTGGGTTCCCAAGTCGTGAAAAAATATAAGGCTAGTTGTGAGAGCATGAGTTCCAAGGCATGCTAGGGAATGCTAACATGTGCCATATAGTTCAAAGGCATGTAAAATATGCTAAGATGTGTCAAGTGCTAAGGCATGCCAAGATGTGCAAGGATGTGACAATACATGCCATGGACTATCAAAGTAACAAAAAGGAGAAACAAGTTAAACTACAAGGAAATGAACACATCATAGGGTTAATAAGTAATCAATTTACATTTTCCAGGAGGGCCATGCTATGCACACCAACACTAGGTGGAAATAAGTGTCAAGTGAAAAGTGTTAGTTCATTCTAAGTGCAAAATCATCCTCTGTTACTTCTCTTATACTTTCCAATAATTGATCTCATATAAATTTAATATTAAACCATGCTAAAGCATACCGAGGCATCTTAATGAATGCTAGACATGCTAATCATCATCACCTCTTTAGGACTACATCTCTCTTCGCCCCCTCAATAAAATGAGATCCTTATCATTTGATGTTATTTCCTTCATCCTAAGGACTCCTTAAATAATTTTTCCTAGACCTCTTAGGAACCCCCTAGAACTTACGGGTTTTATCCACTTAGACCTTAGGAAATATTAATTTAATTTTCTTTTAAATTTTAAACCCCATCTTGGGTCCAAAATCCCTTTGCTTGGCTTCTTTTCCCACAAATCCTTTTGCGACCAAAATCAGACAAAGCCATCTCACTAGGCTTGTGGAGTACCTCCAAAGCTACACAATTCAACAACATAGTCTAGTTGTATTGAACTGTAACGTGGTCAAGCTCTTGTAGTCAAGCGAGGGCTTGGTTGGGTTCCCAAGTTGCAAATTAAGTAAGGGTAGTTGTGAGGGCATGATAACTAGGGAGGGTCAGGGCATGAAATGGGATGAAAAGGCATGATAACACATGTCGAACAATGTCAATGCATGTTGAAATAGAGTGTTAGGGAGTTTCGAGGCATATCAAGGGATAACTAGGTCAAAATGCATGGAAAGGAACAAATAAGAGTGTGTGCCAGGGAGTGTTTGCGAATTCAAGTTTGTAAAGGACGAAGTGTGTTAGGAGAATTTTAGAATAGGATTTACAGGAGGTGAGCCTACGGTTTTTATATGTGACTCGACATAGCAGTTTTAGACAAAGGGATATCACTTTGTATTGGGGACAACATTGTTTTTCCCTTAGATATTTTTTTTTTTAATGAGATGTGGCACAGTTTGGCTACATGCTCGTGTTTTAAACTATTGTAGATAATTGCATATTGTACATTTTTGTGTATAAGTTTTGGGGCACTTGGCTTGTGTCAGCTTATATCTTGTGTGCATTGTGCATCATATGGTTCTTGTAAACTCTTAGCTAATTTTCTAATGTTTATATGAATTGAACATACATGTGAAATATTTCCTGTGTAAGCTATGTTTCTTAGTTGTTTTATGGCCATGGCTAGATCATGTGATCCTTGCCTTGGTAAATAGTTAAGTGGGACAAGTTGAGCTTGGGCATGAGTGGCATAAGATAAGTTATAGGCAGTTCTTAGGCGAACAAGGCACAATCTACTTGTAGTAGGTGCAATTGGTCAAGTTATTGTGGTTGAAGCAGGCCAATGTTGTCACATGAAATGCAGTAGCCAAGGACTTGATTGGGTTCCCAAGTTATGAAAAAATGTAAAGGCTAGCTATGAGGACTTGAGTGCCAAGGTGTGAAAAGGAATGCTAAGATGTGCCAGATAGTGCGAAGCCATGTCAACCATGCTAAGATGTGCTAAGTGATAAGGCATGCCAAGATGTGCAAGGGTGTGTCAATGCGTGCCAGGGACTGTCAAGGAAACAAGAGGGAGAAACAAGTTAAGCTACAAGGAAATGAACACATAAAAGGGTTGATAAGTCATCAATTTACTTTTTCTAAGAGGGGCATGCTAGGCACACCAACACTAGGCGTAAATAGGTGCCAAGTACAAAGTCTTAGTGCATTCTAAGTGCCAAGTCTTCCTTTGTTGCTTCTCATCTAATTTCCAACAATTGATCTCAAATAAATTTAATATTAAACCATGCCAAATCATACCAAGGAATCTCAACGTATGCCATACATGCTAATACTTTCCAAGTTCCAACACGTGCCAAGCGCCAATATGTGTTAGGGAGTGTTATGCATGCTATGAAGTGGAAGGGAATGTTGAAGAGTGCTAAGGTGTGCTAGAGAGTGCTAATTCATGTTGAGGAGTATTAAGGAGTACTAAGAAAAAAAAAATAATGGAGCACTAGGTCAAAATTCATGGAAGTTAATGAATACGAGGAACGTGTGCCAGGGACTAGTGTTAATGAGTGCTAGCTGTCATTCCAAGGGGGGATTGACAAGGTATATTCAAGCGAGGGCTTGGTTGGTGTTGAGGAGGTAAATCCCCTCTGCGGACAGAGGCGATCCCTACTAGCCCAGATCGGTTCTAGAAACAATCAAACACACTATAGTGCAGGTTCCTAATTGTAAATAAACCGACTTGCGAGGAAGGCTTACCTGGAATCCAATGCTGTCGTTTGTAGAAGAGGTGGTGCTCCCATTCCTTTTCCCTGGCAGATCACAATCCTCACGATCTCGGTGATCGGACACCTGCACATGCAAGAAACAACACAAACGCAAGCATAAAATCCATCATATACAACTATATGTCAGTCGAAGAGGACATAACTCATGAACATGATCAAGAACAAGAGTGGAACCATAACCAATAGTCGCTTAATATTAATGAGTCAAAAATAAGAATACAACCAAAGCTTCGACGCCGAATTCTCCTTTGGCGGGTCGTCAGCAGCACATGTCTCGATAAAGCCTGTCAAGGATGGGACAAGCCTCTCTCTCCGGATACTTGGCAATAGTCTCCTTGCTTGGATTTGGCCTTAGGGAATCAAGAAGGCTTTTGCAGCATGAAAGCTCTTGGGAACTTGGAAATTCTGCCACTCTTTGGAACTAGCTTGCAATGGAAATGGACAAGCTTTTATAGAAGGAGGAAGGGGAGTTGGGATCCCTATAATTATGGGATTGGCCCTATCATCAAGGAAGCTTCCATGAGAGGTGGCAAACCACTTCCTCTCTATGGAAATCCATAGCCAAACCACCCAACTCAAGATAGATATCAGTCCAGGAATTTGTTAGGATGAAACTTCCACCTTTTATTTTTTAAAAACACCTCTTAATATGGTTGGCGTGGGTGCGGCTCTATGACAGAGCGCCAATTGGTGCACCCTCTTTGGAGGATTTTCCCCCTTGGTGCGAGGGCTGAACTATGGAACCGCGCCAATGGAAAAAGAGCTATTTTTAGGATTTTTTGCAAGGAGATGTCTTTAGGGTAATGAAAGCTCATCTTCAGAGGGATGCAATGAAAGTATTTTCAAGTCTCGTCTCTTCTCACAGGTCACGGAATGATCCCTCCAATGTGCGGGATGGGGATTGTAGGGACGGTGACAAATTTCTATGTAACAAATGCCCCCTAAAGCATGAGGCCCGAAAGAGAGAGAGAGGGGTGAAATGATTTACGAGAACATGCCAACTGAAAACACTGCCATCGAAAAACCTGTGGAGCGAAGTACAATTGATGTCTCAGATACATGATATATATACGTGGTATGGGCGCAGCCATCCATAACAGATTTTACAATAATCTAGATCCAAGGCATGGACGTAGCCATCCAGTGAGGATTGATAAATAAACTCAGGTATGGTCATAGCCATCCAATCAGTGAGTCATGTAAACAATAATCCACAATATCGCAGCCTGGATTACAACAGACACAATCCAGGGTCTTGTACTCCAGCTCGACCTGAACAAAGTACAAGTTCAAGCATGTGAATGTGTGAGCTGAATTCAAACATGCAAGAACATCACCTGATTACCAGCCAATGATGAAAGTTGTTAACAGACGCGAGAGGAACCACCAATAATGAAAATGGCTCTCAAGGTACTATACGTACAATCTATGGCATGCGAATCAATGAGATGGTGTCGAACACCCGTAGAATCACTCGATCAGAGGCTAATTATGAAAACCTCACGTCGAATGCGATGAACCTGCCATTGAGGCATGTAGGCTCCAAGGTACCATAAGGGAGTCTCTAGATAAGCTTCTCGGATAATGAGCTGAAGTCGACGGGAAGTGACCTTGATCGAAGGTGGGCCATAATGTTTCCCACATCATCGACACGAGACAGAGGAACATGATGTTTTTTGTGGATCAGAATCAAAAGAGAATCAGAGGGAGGTTGATACTTTGCAGAGGTCAACTTCTCTTGAACATGTAAACGGCACGACAGTGGACTTGGCAGTATTTGACATCAACGGATCAGAGGTCATGGTGACGAGGCAATGAGCAGATGAGAGGTCAAAAGGGATTATCCAAACCCACGGAGGCAAAGTGAAGGACGAGATGAGATGTCCCCAACCCGACACGAATGCAGACAAGTGCCATGTTCAAGAGCGACATACTGCCGACACGACAATGATGCTGGTTCCATTTTCCCCCACCATTTCTGGCGAGTACCCCAATTATTTTTGATAACAAGCTTGAAGGATATAACATATGCTTGTAATATAAGTCCGCCCTTCGGGCGAATCCATCCTAGTACATTTAACGAGCCCTAGGAAGGAGAAACTCGGAGAACATCATTTCGACTGAATCCAATGTCATCAGGGTTTAACGAGTCTGAAAAAGGAAGAACTCCGCGTCTTTTCATATTTAGAGAGTTTGAAAAGATAGCAGAAAAGTAAACTCCAGTAGTCCCTTTTCGTAGATAGTTCCTCGGACCTGAAAAGGTAGAAAACAATATCCGAGAAAACCTCTTAATCGCGATAGGCTAGGGTATTCCTTTTTCGTAAATAATCCATCCCAGCCCGAAAAAGGGGTAAACGTATACTGGGTAGATGTCGATTCATGCCCACTTTAACGAGATCGAAATGACAAGGGCCTCAACAATCTTTTCATGTTTAGAGAGTCAGAAAAGAGCTGAAATATGACTCCAGAGTGACTTTTTCGTGTATTTACCGAGTCCGAAAAAGTATAAAATACAACTCATTTCGTCGTCTAAGTTGCGTAAAAGACCTGTCGCTGCACAAAAAGGCAAGTGTAAAACCCATTTTCGACAAAATATATTAAAACATTCAGAAAAATAACTTTCAGGACCTATTTTGAGTTCAAAAATTTATAAATATGTCAAATGGTAAAAATAAAATTACTTTTTACTTTTTACCTCACCGAAGAGCAGCAGTGGTCCAGTTTGTGTGAGAACTTCTAACAGTGATCAGAAATGTGAGTGCCTTTATCCTACTTCAGAGAAGTCAGGAGGTGCGTCCCGGCTTCATAGTGAATAGGTAACTGAAAATGCATCAGAAAAGCCATGGCTAAGGAATTGAAATCTTGGAAGATGCCACGGGATAACTCTATGTACCACTTAGCAGCAGCTCCAGTCAAAGTGCGCTGGAAGAGGCGCAGATGAATTGAATCATCAACCCAAGAGTTAGACGAACACCAAAGATGATACATCATCACATGCGCTTGGGGGTCCTCTCCAGCTTTACCCTCAAACTTGGGGCAATCACCTGGTATCTTGGTAGGAACCGAAGGCCAATACGGATTATGCCAAATTGGATCATTGGTCAGTTTTGAAACATCCGGCAACTCCAAGGTGGCCAGGAACGGCAATGGCGGATTAACCGGCATGCCAGGCCCGGGATGAGGACCGGTACCCGTACTCCACAATGGTTGTGAATATCCTTGCCCCCATGGGTTCTGTCCCGTAGGATTCTGACCATAGGGGGTGTAGGTCGTATAACCAGACTGATTTGGCTGCTGGTAACCAGTGTGTGGGGCTTGATAACCAGAGTACGGACCCTGATTATGTGTCGGCCCAGTGCAAGCAGCATTTGGATTTGGCTACTGAGTATAGGTAGAACCGGGTGGAGGGGAATAATACTGAGAGCCTCGGGGCTGATTATAATTCGATTGAGATTGACCATGAGAATAATAACTGCCCTGAGGATGAGTCGGCTGCTGATAGGTGGAACCCTGCAGAGCCTGATAACTAGGGCGCAGCTGTTGATTTGGCTGCGGCATCGAATGAATCAGTTGTTGGGCAGGGTTAATGGAATGAGCGGGCTGCCCTGAATGAACAGGTTGACCTGGTTGAGAGGGCTGGCCTGAGAGAACAGGTTGGCCCGGATAGACAGGCGACGCCAGTTGCGCAGGTTGACCTGGCTGTAAAGGAGCCCCAGGTTGTACCTGTTAGCCCCCCCCCTATGAAATTTTTGACAAGCAAATAGGGGGCTAGATCATTGTTGAGTCTTCAAGGAATGCCTTTCCCCTGAAAACTCATCCTCCTTGAAGTCTCTCAGTTGCTGTGCCTAATACAAATCCACCTTTGCTAGTAAACTGCTAAAGAGGCCTGTCATTCCTTCCTTTACCCCTGCAACATACATCATTTCCCCCCTTTTCTCTTTGTCCCAATTCCCTCTCTGTTTCCACCTTTTACCTCTTAAATCCCCCCAAAGACCCCCTTTAAATTCTTCCCCTGCCCTTGGTTTTCCCTTTTCTCCCCTTTATTCCGCTATCGTTTCCCTTTAAACCCCTTAAAACCCATTAAATGGGCAAGAAACCCACTTTCTGACCGTGCTATAGGCACTAGCCCCTCTTCCGCTGGCCCCTTAACCACTTCCCCACATATGCCCGTCACCCCAAGACCAAGCGCTTAAGCCTTGGGGGCCAATCGTAATCGAAACAACCGGCAGGCGCATTTCCTTTGTAATACTCAAAAAACCCGATGCGATTGTTTTATTTCGATAAGTCCCGCGGCGCGTTCAGCACCGTTGATCTACCCTGATGATCCGAAGGCTATCGCTTCCCCCTGTCGATCGCAATCGAAAGTTTGAGAGTGTCTCCTTTTGTGCCCTTTCGATTGCATCTCTTCCGATTGTATCTCTTCCGACTGCATCTCAGCCGTCCGTTCTCCCACCGATCCAACGGCTCAGCGCTGTCGCATTGCTGCTCCGCCACCCCTCTCCGTCTCCCTCCAATTAGATGAGGACCGTCGATCTAATCCCAGATCCGGCGGTTGGTGTTTAATCGCAGCGTCTCCCCAATCGCAATCGGAGCATTCGTGTTGTGCATTGAAATTGCTCCCCGCTCCGACCTCCGATTGCGATTGGCCCAAGTTCGTCCTGTCCGTCCGATTGGGTTAAGATCTAACGGTTTTGATTTAATCGCCCTCCGCCTCCGCTGGGTCCCACTCCTTTCATACATTTCGTTGCATTTGTTTGCATTTCCATACATTTCCGCCAAAGCCTAAAGTTTCATATGCATTCCGCCACTCCACTGCATTTTCATCATTCTTTTCCACAAAATTATTGTTTCCACCACCGCCGCACTACTGTTTTGTCCACTCTGCACCCATCGCTCTGTTTACTGTTTTCTTCATGAGTTTTGCTATGTTGCAGAGTTTCTAGAGGAAGAGGACCGCTTCGGTTCAATGTACTGCCTTAATGGTAGGCGGCGCAGTCAGAATCAAATCCAATGAACCAGTACCATCAGGAAAGTCAAGGAATGGGGCTGTCAGGACTTACATTAAAGGAAAGCGGATTTCAAACGCCAAATATTGCCGGCGCCATTAAAGGCTCGAGCTGACCCGACAGAGGCAGTCATGAAACAACAAGGATTTTCAGTACAGAGCAGAGCGATTAATGCGCGTCAAAGAAGATCTTAAGCCCTGAAACAGAGGTTTAAAGAGGCAAAGCATCGTTTTGAAGACCCCGAGGATCGATTCTGGAGATCCCGAACATCAATAAGAGGTAGTATCAAGGTTTTCATTATCAGCAGAATGTTTTTCCATAAAGGACAGGTTTCCCATACAGTATTTATTATGCGCCGTGTCCCTGAAGGAGCTTTCCGTCCCAGCTATTGTTCAAAGCAATCTAACATCCATGAGGCAGACCTCCCAGAAAGTTCTTTCATTTTGTTCAAATCACCTGAAGTACTACAGCCCAAAGGACAGATCGTATCCGGAGCAGATCTTTCTTTCACGAGGAAGGTGACATTGATTAGATATACAGTGTATCAAGCAGAATGGGCCTCGGCCCTGCATTCATTGTTGTGCTTAAATGTAACATTTAAAGGTTCGCCTACCTCCTCAGTCGGTCCTCTGTGTCTCTTCTACTATAAAGCACAGAGGGGTATCATTGTAACGGTTGTTGTTGCATTATCAGTGAATTGCAAGTATTTTTGTCCCGAGCCAAGTTTCCTGTGTAAAAGTTGTATGACAGGTTGAGAAATATGATGTATTTAGGCTGAATGTAAAAGCTTTGGGCAGTGAAGTACCTGATTGGTATTGTGTTTAACATGATAAGCAGTTTTCATTGGATCCTGATCTACAGCAGTTGGTGATGTTTTTCTTATCTCTGCGTTTATTTCCATCTCATTTCATGTTCTCCTGACTGACATCTGAATGCATGATATAAGATTTACCCTTGTTAGGTACATTGTATCCCAGCTCTCTCAGTCTTTAATGTTTTCTGCTCATATGTGTGTCTGAATATTGTTTTTAATTGACTAAACCAGTGTAGTGGATGATTATTGCCTGCTCTCTGATGTGCAAGTTGATAGAATCAGTGTTCAGATGTCTTTGTTAAGATTTAATTGAAAGAGGTTAGGAACATTGGGAGGTGTAAAGCCTGTCGCTGCCTCTTCATAACCTGCCCTTCCAATACAAACCTTTTCAAGACCCCTTGTGTTGCCTATGGTTTTTTCCAAGCAGGCCTGGAGTTAAATGACCTCTGGCCTGATCTATAGACGGAATCAGATGGTTTTCCATCCTTCATTTTCATCCCCTAGTGTTCCATCTCACCAATCAGTCTTTAAGATCCAAATGCTCTAGATGACTAGCCCAACTGAAGCTTACACATTGAACATAAGTAAATCCTTTCTTGACTCCATTGCCCAATGGCCTTGATGTTCCCTGAGTTATATATTCTTGCCTAGCTTCCTTCTTTACCCATCCTTGCCTTATGGTGAAACCTTCCTTCCTGATTCTCAACAACCAAACTCAAACGATCAAATAAATAACCTTAAGCCTATAACTAGCCTAAAATCATAATTTAGAACTTCAAAGACATATATCCTTTGATAATCATTGAGAGATCCCTCTCTGGACCTAGGAGGGCTAGATCCTAAGGTCTGAAAGTGGTTCTATGTTGTCTCATCTTTTGGTCTCTGTCAACCTGGCCAAAACATGGGAACCCCAACATAATGGCGACTCCGCTGGGGAATTCTGAGTGCTTCTCATTTCAAACAACCTCATAAACTTAGAACTCTGGTTAGGTTGACGATAAGTCACACCTTTGACGGTGAGCACTGCGGTGGACAGTGTGCCCTAGAATTATCCTAAACCCTCCACCTAGCGACTCCATTGTTCCTAAACGTTAAAGACTCCACTGGGGATCAGTAGGCCTTCTGATTATCTTGGTTTCACATCAGACTCCACTGGGAGACCAGTCCCAAACATAATGAAGATTCCACAGAGAGGCCAGTTCCCAAGACAACATTAACCACAGTAGAAATAACGAGTAGGGCTAAGCTGCTTGGCTTATAAACATCACTCTGGCTCACATAACCATTCATACAAGAGCTTTCCCTGATCCAAACCCACCTGAAACAGTTGATAACCCTGAGAAAATCCTTAAAAGAACACCTGTGAGTAGGAGATCAACTATTTCCAGCAACATTCATAGAGCCAATTCTGCACCAGAAGATCTTGCAGCTCTATTAGACCCTTTCTTCGACCTAGACCTCCATAACAGACTACCTAGAACTAGGTCATTCAGTGTTTCAGACCAGCCAGACACTAGGGACAGCAAAACCCCTCCTTCCACACCACCCGATCTCCACTTTCTCCAAAACTTGGGGCTTTCTCACCCTAGATCTGCTCAACAGACTTCTGCTGGTCCTACCATCCCTGTCGTCCAACTACCAGCTGCTCAAGCCAACCCTATACCTCATCAGAACATCATCATGGCAGCCTGGTATGCACCTCTAGTTTTACCTCAGCCTCTACTGCCCTTACCAGGTGATTATCAATCAAAAATCCCACACTTCCTTGCTAAAGAGCCTACAACTGCACAACAACATGTAGATAAAATGGAGGACTCTTTCGACTATATGGAAATTGATGATGAAACAATCAAAATGAGAATTTTTGCGCAGAGCCTGGGGGGAGAGGTTAAAAAGTGGTTTAAAAACCTACCTGCTGGTAGTATCCAAGATCTCCCTGCTTTATACCAGACTTTCATCAACAAATGGGAAACTAGAGAAAACCCTCGCCAGCTCCTAGCAGAATACATGTCCCTTAAGAGGAACGCAGGAGAGAGTGTTCACGATTACACCACCAGATTCAATAGCATTTACAATGCTCTTCCCCCACACATGAAACCTCCACAAGGTATGGCCCTGGCCAAGTATCCCGATGGATTTGATGCTGACATGGCCTATGAGCTTAGAGATAAAGAATACACCACGTTGGAGGATATGCAGAAAGGGGCAGTCAACATAGAGGCAAACTTAATTGAGAAAAGATCCAAGCTGAGAGCTGAGAAGAGAGTAACATACAAGGATGACACTATAGCCTCCACTTCCGATCCTAATATTGACAGATTGTCTAAGAATCTGGATAAGCTATGCCAAGTGGTCGAAAAGATGGCTATCACTCAGAACAAGAACCAAAATCAAAACCAAAACCAAAACTTTAGAAGAAACAACAACACCCCCAACAGACAGAAAGAGTCAGATCAGCAAGTCATTCCCCCTTTCCAAAACTTTCTTGATGAGGATGAGGGAATCATAGAAGAGTCTGAAGGGAATGTGATAAACATGTTCGAAACAGAAGATTCGATCCTAAACTGTGATTCAGAAGAAGACCAACCCTCAACCTCTTATGGGGAGGAGGAATGGTTTGAATCTGAGGATTATAGGTTGGGATTCGAAAATGCCATGTTACAGGTCAGAGAACAATATGAGCTCAGGAGTAAAAAGAACCAAGACACTTCCAAACCTAAAACTCCTGAGGTAACCATCAAAAAGAGGCCTGAAAAATCTTCTAAAGTAACTGCTGTGAACAACAAATCAACAGCTGAGAGCTCTGAGAAAAACCAGCAGAAAGGCAACCAAAACAATGAAAAACAAAGTCAACCAACCAGTAGCACTAGCACCTCAGTTAGTGCTCCTGATAAAACCGTGTCTACACATGTACATAATGAGAAAACACAAACTGATTCAGCCACTAAAACAGTGGCAAATAAAACAGAGTTGAACACTCCCAAGAATCAATCCACTTTCAGTTTAGAAAGTGAGATTGCAAAAATTAAAATCTCTGTACCATTATCTGAGCTGGCCTCTCAGGATGTATATAAGGGCCAGATTTTGAAAGCATTAAATCTGAGTATAAATAATGACACTGTAAATTTGAGCGATGATCAGCCTGCCCTCTTATTCGGTCCCAAGATTGAGGGGAAATTTCAGGAAGGGGTAGTTCCTCCTTTTTATATCAGTCTTAACATTCATGACAAGATCCTTCATAATGCCATGCATGACTCCGGTGCGTCACACAATCTAATGCCTAAGGTAGTCATGGAGAAGCTAGGCCTAGAAATTACCAGACCTTACAAAGACTTATACTCTTTTGACTCTAGTAGAGTAAAATGCCTAGGCCTCATCAAAGACTTACGTGTGAGTTTAACTCAGATTCCTGTGAAATGTATGGTCATGGATGTAGTGGTGGCAGACGTGCCACCCAAGTATGGCATGTTATTATCTAGATCATGGGGAGCCAAGCTGCAAGGCACCATGCAGATGGATGGCTCATATGCCACTATCCCTATATTTGGCCAATTAAGAAGAATATATAGAGAATCCCAAATGAAATTCCTAGTCAGCAGCCCCGAGAAACCTGAAATTCACCATTATATTCTGTACATACCGACCTTGACTCCTTCATCTTTTGTAATGATGAATCCTTAGAAGAGCCAGAGTCCCAGAATAGGCATACAAATGAGAACACCGAGCCTATGGACCTCCACATAATGGCCACTCTGGAAGAATATGATCAGGAAAACCATGGGCAGCACACTGAAAATGAAGAGGAAATCAACAATGAAGCCTGTAGGATCTGTGGTGGACCTCTCACTCCAAGTGAAACAGAAACAGAACAAGAACAGCCAGCTAACCACCTTCCTGACATCCATGGCCTCTATGAACAACAAGATAGTTTACAACCTAGTACAGACCTCCCAACTCAACCTAATGGCGAACCCAGCTGTAGGGGAGAAAGTGAAGTGGAAGTAAACAAAGAACCCCTGTGGGAAATGAACTTTGATGGGTCATGTACTAGACAAAGCGCTGGAGCAGGAGTGTGGCTGCGTAACACCGAAAATGATCACGCGGTGAGCCGCGCTGTCAATCTACATTTCAAATGCACGAATAACATTGCAGAGTACGAGGCTCTGATCTTGGGTTTAAATCTGTTGAAAAAATTAGGAGCCCGTAGAATAGTCGTGAGAGGAGACTCTGAGTTAGTAATCAAACAAATGAATGGTGAGTATTCGGCAAAACACCCCAGGCTTAGGGCATATAGGAATGATACTCTAGATTTGTTGAAAACGTTCATTGAATATGATTTAGTATCCATTCCTAGGGGTCAAAACGCTATTGCAAATGGACTAGCCTGCCTAGCTAGCTCCTATCCTAAAGCCCCAGTTGACCAACAGATCATCATTCAGACTAAATTCAGGCCTGCAGTGCCAGACAATGAAAAATACTGGCAGGTCTTTGAAGGAGACAAACAGATTGAAGATTTCCTGGCGGGAAGAAATGAGTTTGAATTTTCCGATTCAGACTCAAAATCTGATGACAACTACGCAAGTGAGGATTCCCCAGATGAACTAGAAACACCTTGTAGTATAGAAATAAATTCTTTTTCTGAAGAAACTGGAGATTCAGCCATAAAACGTGAAAACGCAGATAGAGAAGAAATGGAGGTGCTGCAAGCCAAAGACAAGAACATACCAAGAGGCTTAGCACCCTTAGAGGATCTCTTTGATTTTGATGATGTTGCAAAGAAGCCCACAATGGAACATGCAGAATCAGATGTAGAAGAATGTAACATAGGCACGGAAGACAAACCCAAAATGATTAAACTGGCTAAGTCCATACCTGCAGACATGAAGAAAGGATACATTGACTTATTTAAGGAATTCATTGATGTGTTTGCATGGAGCTATGAAGACTTAAAGGCCTATGACACCAACATTATACAACATAAGATACCATTGAAGGAAAATCAGAAACCTTTCAGACAAAAACTCTGTAGAATTAATCCAAAACAATTGCCTATAGTAGAAAAGGAAATTAAGAAGATGTATGATGCAGGCATTATAGTCCCTGTGAGGTTTTCTGATTGGGTGTCGAACTTAGTGGCTGTAAGGAAGAAAACAGGGGAGATTAGACTGTGCATAGACTTCAGAAACCTCAATAGAGCCTCCCTGAAGGATAATTACCCCTTGCCTAGGATGGAACATATCTTACAGAAGGTAGTAGGCTCTAAAAGGATCTCCCTGCTTGATGGTTTTTCAGGATACAACCAGGTTCTGGTACTCCCAGAAGATCAACTCAAAACTGCTTTTACCACTCCATGGGGCACCTTTATGTATGTGAAAATGCCTTTTGGATTGATGAATGCTGGAGCTACCTTCCAGAGAGCAATGGATATTGCTTTCTCAGATGAGATTGGACACTTTATAGTTATCTACTTGGATGACTTAACTGTTTTTTCTAGAACAGAAGAAGAACACTTAAAACATCTGAGGAAAGTTTTTGAAAAATGTAGAAGGTACGGTCTGTCCCTAAATCCTAAGAAGACTGCTTTTGGGCTGCAAGAAGGTAAGCTTCTTGGCCACATTATATCTGAGAAAGGGATTAGGATAGACCCCCAGCGAGTTGAGGGAATACTTCAAATTACACATCCAAGAAACATCAAGGAGCTACAGTCCTTCATTGGGAAGATCAATTTTCTTAGAAGATTTATCCCCAACCTTGCTGAGCGTCTTAGGAAAATGACTGAAATGCTGAAGAAAGATGCTGGAATTAAGTGGACTGTCGAAGCCAAGAAATCTTTTGAGTCAGTAAAGCTTGCACTCACCCAGGCCCCTGTCCTTATCAGCCCTGACTTTTCAAAAGATTTTCTGATCTTTTCCTTTGCTTCCCCACACACAATAGCTGCAGTTTTGCTGCAGAAAAATTCAGAAGGTAATGAACAGCCTATAGCCTTCTTCAGTAAAGCCTTAAGAGATGCACCCTTAAAGTACAACATCATGGAAAAGCAGGCCTATGCCCTGATTAAGGCCTTAAAAGACTTTAGCGTGTACATTCTGCATTCTCACACCATTGCCTATGTGCCAAGTATAGTGGTCAAAGATATCCTGTCCCAAGACCCAGATGGGAAAAGGGGCAAATGGATTGCTACAATTTTAGAATATGACATTGAAATCAAACCCACCAAGTTGATCAAAGGTCAAGGCCTGGCCCAATTGATGGCTGAATCTAATCTACATGCCCTTGATATTAACATGATGAATGCCCTGGATGAGCAGGAAGGATTGCCCCATCCAATTGTTGAGGAGCAGTTTCAAAACTCTCCTTGGTACACTGATATCCTTTACGTGCTCACACACCTCAATGCCCCTCCAGAACTGTCCAAAACAAAGGCCAGATTCATAAAACTCAAAGCTAGAAATTACTGCATTATGAATGAGAGTCTATATTGGAAAAATCCAAATGGCCTTTTACTGAAATGCTTGTCTGAAACTGAAGCCGAAAGAATCAAACAAGAATTCCATGCTGGGGAGTGTGGAGGCCATCTGAGTTGGAAGGCCACTGCAAATAAGATACTCAGGGCTGGGTACTATTGGCCTACACTCTTTAGTGATGTCCATAAAATTATTCTTGCCTGCCACAAATGCCAAATCTTTGAGGGCAAAAGAAAGCTCCTTCCCCTCCCTCTGCAACCTATCACCATAGAAGGTCCCTTCATGCAATGGGGCTTAGATTTCATTGGAGAAATCCACCCCTCTTCTTCTGGGCAACACAAGTGGATCTTGACTGCTACTGATTACTTCACTAAGTGGATTGAAGCCATACCCACTAGGAATGCCACTGATTCTGTCATCATTAGGTTCCTAGAAGACTTCATATTATCTCGGTTTGGCTGCCCAAGGAAGATAATCACTGACAATGCTGTTGCTTTCGGATCCAAAAGAATGATCGATTTCTTCCACAGGTACGGAATTGCACTTGGACATTCAACTGCCTATTACCCCCAGGGTAATGGCTTAGCTGAATCATCAAATAAAATCTTGGTTACAATCATTAAGAAGCTGCTGGAAGAGAACAAAAGGTCTTGGCATAAAAAGTTGATACATGCCTTGTGGGCAGACAGGCTCACTACGAAGAAATCTATTGGCACATCACCCTTCCAGCTGGTTTATGGGACAGAAGCAGTTTTTCCTACTAGCCTTGGGATACCAGTGGTAAAGCTTATTCAAGAAATCCAATCAGAAGAAGACAGCATGATAAGGAGAATTAATGAAACAATCCATCTCCAGCAAACAAGGGAGCAAGTTTATAACAGAGCTGTCAAAGTACAAAAAAACATGAAGAGACAGTTTGACAAAAGAACCAAAGCAGCAAATTTCAAGGTTGGGGACAAGGTCCTGAAGTGGGATTCAAGAAGAGAGGATAAAGGCAAACATAGCAAATTCGACAGCTTGTGGCAAGGTCCATTCATCATTCAGGCCACTGTGGGTCCTAATGCATTTTTATTACAAGAACTCGATGGTATAGAGCTGTTTGGGGGTCCTGTCAATGGCAGGATGCTCAAACACTATTTCTGCTAATTCTCCATTTCCAGTTTCATTTCCATTGTATATACCATTGCAAATTTTCATTTTCAACAAAAGAGAGAAGAAATCGTCCCAAAAAAAAAGCAGAATGAAAAGAGAGGTTCAGACATGCTCAAAATATGAACCTCTGAGGCAAAGGATTGGCTCTAATAAACTCAAAATCTGAGCCAAAGGGAAGAAGAATAGCTGGTCCTTACAAGCTCAAAATCTGGATCAGCAATGAAAGGACATCCAGCTCTAATATGCCCAAAACCAGAGCTGGAACAAAGGAAAGAAGTGACTCAAATATGCTCAAAACCTGAGTCACAAGAAAGAAAGAAGGATGTGTCACAGTTGCAGAATTCCATGCCTTCTCAGTTTTGTTTTCTTCAAGTTTCTGCCCAGCAAGTCAGACAGTCTAATCCTGGCTTGGCTATGTTTAAATTTCCTGTCTTAGAATGTAGGTGAAGAAACATGTTGGACAGTTTAATCCCAACGGGTAGTAGTTTAGGTAGAGAATCATATGAGGCCAACAGTCTAATCTGGCCTCATGGAGCAATAAGGGTAGAATTAGAATAGGTTTGTTTTTGTTTTGCAAAATAAAATGTGAAGGTTCTGCTAGTTCAGATGCACCCAAGGGAAGATTATTAGAGTTCTAGTTTGGGTAGGTAGATTGGTTGGGAAAATGTTTCTGCTGATTTGTGTATCTAATATATTGTGGCAACTAACCTAAAGAAAGAAGAAAGATGGCTTACAGCAGCAGGCATCTGGCCTACACCAAGAGATCGATTTCTGAATTCTTGACTCCTTCAAGAAGAAGCCATCCCCATGTGGAGCCACTGTTAGCCCCCCCCCCCCTATGAAATTTTTGACAAGCAAATAGGGGGCTAGATCATTGTTGAGTCTTCAAGGAATGCCTTTCCCCTGAAAACTCATCCTCCTTGAAGTCTCTTAGTTGCTGTGCCTAATACAAATCCACCTTTTCTAGTAAACTGCTAAAGAGGCCTGTCATTCCTTCCTTTACCCCTGCAACATACATCATTTCCCCCCTTTTCTCTTTGTCCCAATTCCCTCTCTGTTTCCCCCTTTTACCTCTTAAATCCCCCCAAAGACCCCCTTTAAATTCTTCCCCTGCCCTTGGTTTTCCCTCTTCTCCCCTTTATTCCGCTATCGTTTCCCTTTAAACCCCTTAAAACCCATTAAATGGGCAAGAAACCCACTTTCCGACCGTGCTATAGGCACTAGCCCCTCTTCCGCTGGCCCCTTAACCACTTCCCCACATATGCCCGTCACCCCAAGACCAAGCGCTTAAGCCTTGGGGGCCAATCGCAATCGAAACAACCGGCGGGTGCATTTCCTTTGTAATACTCAAAAAACCCAATGCGATTGTTTTATTTCGATAAGTCCCGCGGCGCGTTCAGCACTGTTGATCTACCCTGATGATCCGACGGCTATCGCTTCCCCCTGTCGATCGCAATCGAAAGTTTGAGAGTGTCTCCTTTTGTGCCCTTTCGATTGCATCTCTTCCGATTGTATCTCTTCCGACTGCATCTCAGCCGTCCGTTCTCCCGCCGATCCAACGGCTCAGCGCTGTCGCATTGCTGCTCCGCCACCCCTCTCCGTCTCCCTCCAATTAGATGAGGACCGTCGATCTAATCCCAGATCCGGCGGTTGGTGTTTAATCGCAGCGTCTCCCCAATCGCAATCGGAGCATTCGTGTTGTGCATTGAAATTTCTCCCCGCTCCGACCTCCGATTGCGATTGGCCCAAGTTCGTCCTGTCCGTCCGATTGGGTTAAGATCTAACGGTTTTGATTTAATCACCCTCCGCCTCCGCTGGGTCCCACTCCTTTCATACATTTCGTTGCATTTGTTTGCATTTCCATACATTTCCGCCAAAGCCTAAAGTTTCATATGCATTCCGCCACTCCACTGCATTTTCATCGTTCTTTTCCACAAAAGTATTGTTTCCACCACCGCCGCACTACTTTTTTGTCCACTCTGCACCCATCACTCCGTTTACTGTTTTCTTCATGAGTTTTGCTATGTTGCAGAGTTTCTAGAGGAAGAGGACCGCTTCGGTTCAATGTACTGCCTTAATGGTAGGCGGCGCAGTCAGAATCAAATCCAATGAACCAGTACCATCAGGAAAGTCAAGGAATGGGGCTGTCAGGACTTACATTAAAGGAAAGCGGAGTTCAAACGCCAAATCTTGCCAGCGCCATTAAAGGCTCGAGCTGACCCGACAGAGGCAGTCATGAAACAGCAAGGATTTTCAGTACAGAGCAGAGGGATTAATGCGCGTCAAAGAAGATCTTAAGCCCTGAAACAGAGGTTTAAAGAGGCAAAGCATCGTTTTGAAGACCCCGAGGATCGATTCTGGAGATCCCGAACATCAATAAGAGGTAGTATCAAGGTTTTCATTATCAGCAGAATGTTTTTCCATAAAGGACAGGTTTCCCATACAGTATTTATTATGCGCCGTGTCCCTGAAGGAGCTTTCCGTCCCAGCTATTGTTCAAAGCAATCTAACATCCATGAGGCAGACCTCCCAGCAAGTTCTTTCATTTTGTTCAAATCACCTGAAGTACTACAGCCCAAAGGACAGATCGTATCCGGAGCAGATCTTTCTTTCACGAGGAAGGTGACATTGATTAGATATACAGTGTATCAAGCAGAATGGGCCTCGGCCCTGCATTCATTTTGTGCTTAAATGTAACATTTAAAGGTTCGCCTACCTCCTCAGTCGGTCCTCTGTGTCTCTTCTGCTATAAAGCACAGAGGGGTATCATTGTAATGGTTGTTGTTGCATTATCAGTGAATTGCAAGTATTTTTGTCCCGAGCCAAGTTTCCTGTGTAACAGTTGTATGACAGGTTGAGAAATATGATGTATTCAGGCTGAATGTAAAAGCTTTGGGCAGTGAAGTACCTGATTGGTATTGTGTTTAACATGATAAGCAGTTTTCATTGGATCCTGATCTACAGCAGTTGGTGATGTTTTTCTTATCTCTGCGTTTATTTCCATCTCATTTCATGTTCTCCTGACTGACATCTGAATGCATGATATAAGATTTACCCTTGTTAGGTACCTTGTATCCCAGCTCTCTCAGTCTTTAATGTTTTCTGCTCATATGTGTGTCTGAATATTGTTTTTAATTGACTAAACCAGTGTAGTGGATGATTATTGCCTGCTCTCTAATGTGCAAGTTGATAGAATCAGTGTTCAGATGTCTTTGTTAAGATTTAATTGAAAGAGGTTAGGAACATTGGGAGGTGTAAAGCCTGTCGCTGCCTCTTCATAACCTGCCCTTCCAATACAAACCTTTTCAAGACCCCTTGTGTTGCCTATGGTTTTGTCCAAGCAGGCCTGGAGTTAAATGACCTCTAGCCTGATCTATAGACGGAATCAGATGGTTTTCCATCCTTCATTCTCATTCCTTAGTGTTCCATCCCACCAATCAGTCTTTAAGATCCAAATGCTCTAGATGACTAGCCCAACTGAAGCTTACACATTGAACATAAGTAAATCCTTTCTTGACTCCATTGCCCAATGGCCTTGATGTTCCCTGAGTTATCTATTCTTGCCTAGCTTCCTTCTTTACCCATACTTGCCTTATGGTGAAACCTTCCTTCCTGATTCTCAACAACCAAACTCAAACAATCAAATAAATAACCTCAAGCCTATAACTAGCCTAAAATCATAATTTAGAACTTCAAAGACATATATCCTTTGATAATCATTGAGAGATCCCTCTCTGGACCTAGGAGGGCTAGATCCTAAGGTCTGAAAGTGGTTCTATGTTGTCTCATCTTTTGGTCTCTGTCAACCTGGCCAAAACATGGGAACCCCAACAGTAACGAATGGACCGGTTGGCTTGGAGGGGGAACACCGGGTTGTACCGGATGGGCCGGTTGGCCTGGTGGAGGAATAGGGCCAGGTGGTTGCTGGTAACCGGTTTGACCTGGAGCAGAACCATAGGATGGTCCCGGCTGATATGAAATGTTAGAAACAATAGGATACTGCGGTTGCATAGGTTGAGAAGGCTGGATCTGCCCCCCAGGACCGTAGACCGGTCCCGGTTGGTACCCCGGCTGAGGCTGCACAGGTTGACCGGAAGGGCTATAATACTGTCCTTGCGGACCGTACGATGGCTCTTGCTGGCCTGCAGGATAGCCTTGCATGGGCTGCCCCTGTGGGTCATATGGATAGCCAGGTTGGCCCGAAGGTTGGCCTTGGAAAGGTTGCCCTTGTAGGTTATAAGCTTGGTTATAAGGTAAACCTTGAGCATGGAGGTAAGCCTCAGGAGCGAGTAGACGCAAAATGTCCCCGTGCTCATCATACTGACCTGGAAAAGCGTACACGGGCGTACCATCCTGTGCATAGTGCGAAAAGTAAGAGCGGTTTGGATCTTGGGAGGACGGTCCAACCTCGGGGTTCGGCTGTTGCAGGGACAACCGATACTCCTCTGGAGAGATGTTCTCCGGTATAGCAGTCGCTAAGCAAAAGTCTTCAGGAGACGGCATAGCCCTGGCAGAGGGTGTCGTGACAACGGGTGTAGAGGCGGCCACACAGACAGTGGGTCGAACGGGTACAGAAGTAACGGGTGTCTGAGGGGACACCCCCGGTGAAGGAGCAGCTGGCCTCGGAGAAGGAGCTGACACTCCCATGGAGGCTGCAGCAGAAATGATTTGGCTCAAAGACCTGTACCCCAGCGGTAATGAGGGACTGGACGTTGACATGACAGTTGTTTCAGAGTTGTCTCCTGAAAATAATCTTCGTGGGAAGAGCTGATAGTCTTCACCAGACGTTGGGATTTCCTCACCAGAATCACTCATGTTTGAGCCTGCCGCTAGATCTCATAATAGACGGCGAGGACTAGGAGGAAAAACAACAGCTATAAAAGGTGAACCCGATGTAAGAGAAAGGAAATCAGCTCGTAATCTCAATTCAGACACAGGGTCAGAAAAGGGCCAATCGAACTCAACTAGTCCCCCAAAGGGTTGCTCAGAAAGAACCGGTACCCCAACAGGAAACTCGGAAACAATGGGCTGATGTGGTTCAGCAGAGGATTGTGAAACCTCTGATGAATCGTCCATATAAGGACTACCAGTAGACGAAATCGAGGGTTCCGCCACTGTGGTAGAAACGACAAGAGAAAACGATCAAACACACACATGGACTGAAAAGGAGTCAAGACACACGATCAAATGGTCAACAAGAAAAGTCTAACAAGGCGTGTAATCGTGGGTGATTAATTTTTACCACATTGAAAAATAGGAAACTTCACCGTTTCATGTTTTAAGAGTCGAGAAACGGTAAAAAAGGTGACTCTATCTCTTTTAGATTTGACACAAGCGTGAAAGGAGAAGTGCTTGGTGATCCTTTCAAATTTAGGGAGTCAGAAAAGATCAAATGACTGCTCAGGAATACTAGGCAAAAGGGTGTACCAAATAACCGTGAACTGCAATATACACCTTGGTTTCAATAATGAAAGAGAAATCAACCAAGGACTTTCCATACGTGCAGGAAATCTCCCCGAATGTTGTGTCCGGTGTATCACGGGTATAGGGCGGCAGACTCGGCTTCCTATGGATAAAGGATTGAAACCTAGAGGGGTCTCCCTTTATATACGCGACGGTACGGGGAGCACAAGTCCGTACTAGTGCTGTCTAAAGCCAAGAGGCGAACGACAACTACTAGGTTTTAAGACGTCGGAACACGTCTCTAGCCTAGACCTCTAAATGTGTTTCGTTAGATTTCAATGCTGCCTTAGTGTAAATTGAGTAGATTTTAAAGTTGATCTTCAATTACGTTTCAGTTTTCAGGCCCTATCGAATGTGTTGTCTCAAAAATCTCCTAAATGCAAGACTACATGCCACATTATATCATTTCGTTCGATGAAAAATAGCTACAGAAGAGTTGAGAGCTTTTTACACAAACAAAATGATCAGAAGACAATCAATGATATCTCTAATGCAACTAATGAAACTAAAAATTTCCTTCAAATTCACTAATTAAGAGTAAAATCGAAAATATTTCAATTTGCACTAATCAACCAAAAGAAAAAGAGATTTTTTTTTTATTTTCAATGTTTGATAGCTAGATGCACTAAACAAGCCGAAAACAAATGAGAAGCAATTCGAGAAATGATATTAAGAGAGCAAAACAAACAAATTTCACTCAATGGCACGAACAATCAGATCTCAAATCGACCAAAAGTCTCCCAAAACCAAGAAAATTCCCAAAGACACCAATGAGCCATGTAATCTAGGCCCAGAATGAAGCACAGCGAAATTTGAATGAAAACGAAATCAGTCACTCAAAAAACGCGATAAGATGATAGAAAACTGTCAAACGAATGCAAGGAAGCAATCCCAAAGTCGACTGAACGAACGAAAAACCAAAAACTCCCAAGGGAGGCTCGACTCACAAAGGCACCTAGATGCCCTAGGGCTCGTATGAAAAATCGAAAGAAATAGGAAAACAACCAAAGGAAGGAGGTTCCAACCAGTCAAACTAGGCTCCAGTGCATTAAAATAGCCGGAAAAACAAGATCAAAATCAAAAGTCAGCCTCAGAAAGCATGAAACACAGTAAACCCTAATAGCTCACAGGATTGGCGCGACTGTGAGCTTGAAATTAGCGCCAGAAACGCAATGGCGCGGGTGATACACAGGCAACCTGCGCCAATGGGCACGACTGTCACGCTGAAAAGCGCGCCAGCCAAGTTTACTATGGAAAAAATAAAAAACAAGCAATCTCAGACACAGACAAGTGATGACAAGGCTAAAACAAAGCCACACAAACAGGAAAATCCAGCCCAAAGAGCTGACCAAGCAAGCAAGACCAAGAAATTGACTGGAAAGAGAAGACAAAACTCCAAGTTGTTCAGTCCGTAAACCAAACCGGAGATTGACTGAAGCAGCGTTGATCTACTCTGCTAATGCAGAGCAAAAGCGTTTCGAAGGCTATCTGGCTGTGCTTCAGGCTCCGTCTATAGTTTACAAATCAAACACCAAGCTGAGTCCCAGTGGAGTCGCCAAATTGTTGAGGAGGTAAATCCCCTCTGCGGACAGAGGCGATCCCTACTAGCCCAGATCGGGTCTAGCAACAATCACACACGCTACAGTGCAGGTTCCTAATTGTAAATAAACCGACTTGCGAGGAAGGCTTACCTGGAATCCAACGCTGTCGTTTGTAGAAGAGGTGGTGCTCCTGTTCCTTTGCCCTGGCAGATCACAATCCTCATGATCTCTGTGATCAGACACCTGCACATGCAAGAAACAACACAAACGCAAGCATAAAATCCAGCATATGCAACTATATGTCAGTCGAAGAGGACATAACTCATGAACATGATCAATAACAAGAGTGGAACCATAACCAATAGTCGCTTAATATTAATGAGTCAAAAAGAAGAATACAACCAAAGCTTCGACGCCGAATTCTCCTTTGGCGGGTCTTCAGCACAACATGTCTCGATAAAGCCTGTCAAGGATGGGACAAGCCTCTCTCTCCGGATACTCGGCAATAGTCTCCTTGCTTGGATTTGGCCTTGGGGAATCAAGGAGGCTCTTGCAGCATAAGGATATGAAAGCTCTTGGGAACTTGGAGATTCTGGAACTAGCTTGCAAGGGAAATGGGCAAGCTTTTATAGAAGGAGGAAGGGAAGTTGGGATCCCCTATAATTATGGGATTGGCCCTATCATCAAGGAAGCTTCCATGAGAGGTGGCAAACCACTTCCTCTCTATGGAAATCCGTAGCCAAACCACCCAACTCAAGATAGATACCAGTCCAGGAATTTGTTAGGATGAAACTTCCGCCTTTTATATTTAAAAAACACCTCTTAATATGGTTGGCGCGGGTGCGGCTCTATGACAGAGCGCCAATTGGCGCGCCCTCTTTGGAGGATTTTCCCCCTTGGCACGAGGGCTGAACTATGGAACCGCGCTAATGAAGAAAGAGCTATTTTTAGGGTTTTTTGCAAGGAGATGTCTTCAGGGCAATTAAAGCTCATCTTCAGAGGGATGCAATGAAAGTATTTCCAAGTCTTGTCTCTGCTCACAAGTCACGGAATGAGCCCTCCAATGTGCGGGATGGGGATTGCAGGGACGGTGACAAATTGTTGTGTAACAGTTGGGTTCCCAAGTTGAAAATTAAGTAAGGGTAGTTGTGAGGGCATGATAGCTAGGGAGGGTCAAGGCATGAAAAGGAATGAAAAGGCATGCTAACACATGTTGGAAAACGTTGATGCATGTTGAACTAGAGTGTTAGGGAGTGTCGGGGCATATCAAGGGATAACTATGTCAAAATGCATGGAAAGGAAAAAATAAGAGGGTGTGCCAGGGAGTGTTAGTGAATTCAAGTGTGTTAAGGACGAAGTGTGTTAGGAGAAGTTTAGAATAGGATTTACAAGAGGCAAGCCTATGATTGTTATAAGGGGCTCAACATAATAGATTTAGACAAAGGGAGATCACTTTGTGCTAGGCACAACATTGTTTTGCCTTTATTTTTATTTTTTTATATGAGATGTGGCACATTTTGGCTACATGCTCATGTTTTAAACTATTATAGATAATTGCATATTGTACATTGTTGTGTATAATTTTCGGGCACTTAGCTTGTGTCAGCTTATATCTTGTGTGCCTTGTGAAACTTGTGGTTCTTGCAAACTCTTAGTTAATGTCCTATTGTTTATATGATCTGAACATACATCTGAAATATTGCCCGTGTAAGCTATGTTGCTTAGTTGTTTTATGGCCATGGCTAGATCATGTGATCCTTGTCTTGGTAAATAGTTAAGTCAGACAAGTTGAGCTTGGACATGAGTGGCATAAGATGAGTTACAGGTAGTTCTTAGGTGAACAAGGCACAATCTACTTGTAGTCAGTGCAATTGGTCAGGTTGTTGTGGTTGGAGCAGGCCAATGTTTTCACATGAACTGCAGTAGCCAAGGAATTGATTGGGTTCCCAGTCGTGAAAAAATGTAAAGGCTAGATGTGAGAACATGAGTGCCAAGGCGTGCTACAGAATGCTAAGATGTGCTAGATAATGCGAAGGCATGTCAAACATGATAATATATGCCAAGTGATAAGGCATGCCGAGATGTGCAAGGGTGTGTCAATGCATGACAAGGACTGTCAAGGAAAAAAAAGGCAGAATCAAGTTAAACTACAAGGAAATGAAGACATAAGAGGGTTAATGAGTCATCAATTTACCTTTTCTAAGAGGGGCATGCTAGGCACACCAACACTAGGCGCCAACAGGTGCCAAGTGCAAAGTCTTAGTGCATTCTAAGTGCCAAGTCTTCCTTTGTTGCTTCTTGTCTACTTTCCAAAAATTGATCTCAAATAAATTTAATATTAAACCATGCCAAATCATACCAAGGCATCTCAACGTGTTCCATACATGCCAAGACTTTCCAAGCACCAATATGTGTTAGGGAGTGTTATGCATGCTATGAAGTGGAGTGGCATGTTGAAGAGTTCTAAGGTGTGCTAGAGAGTGCTAAATCATGTTGAGGAGTATTAAGGGGTACTAGGACAAAAAATTAAGGGAGAACTAGGTCAAAATTCATGGAAGTTAATGAATATGAGGAACGTGTGCCAGGGACTAGTGTTAAGGAGTGCTAGCTGTCATGCCAAGGAGGGAGTGATAAAGTATGCTAAGCATTGGTAAGGCATGCTAGGGAATATCAATGCATGAAAAGAAGTGCCAAAGTTTGATAGGGAGTTCCAGGGTGTGCTAATTATATGTGCCAAATAGTGCCAAGATATGCCAATACATGCCAGGTGCTAAGGATGTGCAGGGTGCCAGGGTATGTCAATATGTGTCAAGAAGTGTCAAGGCAACAAAAAGAAGAACCAAGCTAAAATGTAATTAAATGAACACATAAGAGGGTTAATAATTCAGGACTTTATCTTTTTCAAAAGGGGCATGCTAGTCACACTAACAATAGGTCCCAATACATGTCAAGTGGCATTGTGTGCCAAGTGCTAATGTATGTCAATGCATTCAACCAAGGTGTTCCAGGGCATGCTAGGGACTACATGCATGCCAACACATGCTAGGAGAGTTCAATGTTGTGCTAGCACATGCCACCATGTGCTTTGGCATTAGTTTCATGACAATATGTTATAGGTACAACAATGTTCCAAGCCATGCAAGGTGCTAAGAAATGTTAGTGTGTGAAAAAGCATTAATTTAAGGTGTGCCCGGATTTTTGAGGAGTGTTAGGTATTTCTCATTAATAGAATTGTAATAGCTTGATTATGTATTAAATAATATATTTCCTACACACACTAGTGGAACTTTATCTAGAGGGAATTTTATAGATAATAAACTTAATAGATATGAATCATGTGTTGACTCATAGGAAAACTCTATTCGACTAATGATTACTTGAGGGAAATGATACACACTAATTACTTCTTAAAAAATTGACTAATTCTAACCACTATTACCTTGGAAATATCATAAAAAATACTCCACAATAATGGCCTTAAATCGTTACCTTTTGAAATAAAAATATTAACATGCATATAGCGTCATCAAAAACTCATTGGAATGACCAATGGTGATGAACATTTTTTGACCGTCACCAAAAGTAACAAAAAGAGCATTGGTGAGGGTCATTAAAAGTACATCACTAGAAGTGTCACCAAAGAGAGAATTAGTGATGGGCCTTTAACGACCCTCACTAAAAGTGTCATTGAAAATGGCTTTGGTGACGAACCTTAAAGGACCGTCACTATATACACTTACAGTGATGCTTTTTTAAGGACCGTCACCATATGTGACATTGGTGACGGACCTTAAAGGTCCGTCACAAGCATGACCCTCACCAATGTCATTTTTTCTTGTAGTGCTACAACTAATATTTTAGAATACTTGGCCTAGTTCCTAAACCTGGTGCTTCTCATCCAGAAAATCCTAAATAAAAACCCTACTGAGTTGATACCTAGCCTAATATCCTAATATTATCCAGTCACTTCCATTGGTTGTGAGGTTAATTTTGAGAGAGCCCTCTCTGATTTGGTAGGGCTAGATACCAAGTCAAAAGTTGGTCCATGGGTACCTCTTTGGTTTCCTTTCTCAGCCTTGGGAAACTAATGAGTGCTAACAATATGTAAGACAAACTTCAAATAAAAATAGGGATTATTTTAATGGTTATCCATGTTTTTTTTCTTGACTAATTCTCTAACAACATTCACGAGGATGATAGGTGATATCACGTGGTTGTTTACAAATTCATTTTTGGTCATGTATTTGGATGATATCCTTATCTTCAACATAAATCAAGAAGAACATTTGTAGTAAATTAATAAGGTCCTAAGCACTATACAAAAAAAAATATACCAAACTAGATGAATGCTCATTTGGCATGTAGATAATTCAATATTTGGGGTACATTATGGATGAACATGGGGTGCATGTGGACCTAGACAAATTCTAATTCATTTAGGATTGGATAGCCCCAATGACTCTCATAGACCTCCACAACTTCTTGGGCCTTGCCAAATTTTACTGAAGGTTCATATTGGGGCTCTCTTGCATTACTTTCCCTTCAATTCAATTAATCAAGTGTGAAGCTAAAGAAACTTTTTCCTAGTTAGAATCACAATAGGAATCATTCATAGAGTTGAAACACCACCTATACTTAATTCCAGCCCCCACCCTTCCAAACCCGTAGTAATTATTTGAGGTTGAGACTTATTCCTCCAACTACGGTATCAGTACAATGATCGGGATTATCTCAGCTATTGGAATTAACCAAGATCTTTTACTTTTGTGATGTTAGGAGAATTGCATGTGAAAGAGTATGAAAAAAACCAAATGTGCATACTTTAAAGGAAAGGAAACATAAAGGCAACCATCAAATCAAAGAACATACACAAGTTGATAATGGAGTTCACCCCGTTTGGGTTACATCTCCGGGCCCGGGGTTAAGAGTGGGGAGACCGCTTCGTTAAATGTTGCAATATGATGATGAGTACATGATGTATTATTTGTTGATACAAGGAAGAAATATCTTAACTAGATTGGAATTTCTCTCCACGATACGCTCTTCTATAAGGACTCTCGCGCATAAAAAACTCTCCTTCAACATGAAAAAATATCAAACTCTCACACGAAGTGTCATACAAGGATTCTCTCACAAGTGGCATATATGGATCTCAACATCAAATCATCATCTCAACAAAAATCAAAAGAAGACATGGCATCAGTGCGTATTATACCTCCAATTACAGGGACAACCTGCAAATGCACAACTTCACTAAAGAAATAGCCAAAATGGTTGAATTCGTAGCAAAAAATAATGAAATATTACTGTAAACTCGATCCCTTTCTGACTCGGTCAAATTTGGGTTCCCCGTGAATCTCAAAGATTCCTCAAAGATTTTATTCTGCGAGCTGACTAAAATTTAGCTTCTCATACAAAGAAATGGATCACAACATCAAATTCCTTATGAAAAACTAAAAAAATGAGTATAAAGTTGGCATGGTTTTGAAACAGTCATTTTCGGGCCTCAAGGGAACCTTTCAGATTCCATGTAGATTAATGCGTCAAGGTTCCACCTTCATGGTTTCAACTTCAACATTTTTCTTCTAAAAAATTCGTTGTTCAGATCAGTAAACCAATCATGTCATCAAACTCTTGGAAAAATTATGGCTCATTTGAGTATAAACTTGGCATGAATCTGACACCTTGAAAAATTGGCTCCAAGGGAATTGAGATATTTTTTCACAAGATGCTTCATAGGAATATTCCCTTAGAATATTCTCGCCTCAGTAGCGTGCCCCACCAAGGCTGAGTTTTGTTTGTGGTTCCTCCATTGGTGCGAATGGAAAAAAATTGGTTTAAATACTTTGTTGATGACAACTTTTTCAGAGGCCCCGTTGGGCATATCGGTTGGCAGATATTAAAAAAGTAAGATTGCTGGGGAGGTCCCAGGGTCAGGCTTGCAAATCGTCTACATAGTTACCCCTAATCGCTCCATTATATGGTGAGTGGTTACTCTTATAAAGTTTGTCATTATTATTGACCCACATGCCATTTAATATGACTTTTTTCCATGTGGTGCACTCCGCTTTACTTTAACATAGCCTTATAAGTATTTTGTCTTTGAATTTTGTTAACAACCCCACCATATATAGCCATATGACCTTTTCTTTAACATATGGGTTTTAAAAAAAATTTAATATATGGTTTTGTTTGACCATGATATGCCATTTAATATGGTTTTTACCATATCACTTTGACCTCCGGAAATGTATTATTTTTAATGGCCCAAACTTAGGATATGTGGTAATTAATTAATAACAAAATATGTTATTATTTATTATTACACACACACACAAATATATATATATATATATATATATATATATATATATATATATATATATATATATATATATATAGATATATATAGGTTTAATATTTCTTTTTTCTATCTTTAGTGCAGGGCTAGGAATAAAATGCAAGCGCGCCATGTGTCAACAACTTAGTGGCCATTTGGTTGCCACATAAGTAGAGTGGGTCCCACATCTTCATGTTACTTGAAAACTTTCATTGTGAATAATTTGGTCATATGGGCTCGCATTTGAGTGTCGCCCGCACCATTGGGTTCATATCAATGAGCTCTTCATCTTGATGCCAATGTTGTTGAGATTGAGGAACTTCAAAAATTGAGCCTTTCTGGAGCCACCTAGATCATATAATCATCACTCAACAAGCACAGCCTATGGCTTATCACAATGAAACACTCTTTTATATTGTTCTTAGATACTTTACCTATGACAAGCGAATTTACTCCATCATATGAACATGCTAAAAATGGAAACAATATTTTTTAGGGAAGGATACAGTCATCCACATTCACCATTGACCTCTACAATTTATGTAGATGCAATGAAAATTACAAAATCAATTCCATTAGAGACGATCCACATACCTCAAACAATTCCATTTAAACATCACGTATAAGTGAGGAAGCAACAAGTGTGCTACAAACTAGCTCGAGGATCCCCCAATTATGGCACTAAACATAACACTTAACTCCTATGGACATGAAACCTATAGGTGGCCATAATGATACAATAGTAACTTTGAATTTTTGCTATATACTGATCATTAATCATAGGAAAACAAGTTCCATATTCCCACCTCCAAGATGTGTTATTGAACCACCTAAGCCACTCTTTTTTTCTTTTGAGTGAGTGTGTCAAATTAATTTTGAAGGAAAATTATAGCTGGGTAGCAGGAAATTTTGGTATGGAGAAGACAATAACTGTTAAACATACATGGAGTGTGGAAAACATATGTGAAAGATAATCATATGATACTTTATTATTCACATGATGCACATTTATAATACATTTTACATGACCGTTGGATTCTGTATTCCAAGGTCTCTTGGACTCCCTTTGACTGTCCAAAATTACCCCCTTTAATCCAAAGGGGTATGTATGAGTCCAAGAAGAGAGTTGTAATAAAAAATGTGCAAAATATGCATAGCAGTATTAGGTTGAATGTGCTCTCTGAAATGTTAGAATAATGAGGTGGTTTTAGGATGATCACCAACATTAGAATGCTTAATGCAATTCCCATAACCCTTACCAATCTTGCACGAAGTTGAAGTCTTCTACTAGATGATGTTCTCCTAATGCTTTGAAGAGGGAGACCTTCAACCTGGAAAAGAGAGGCCTGCATCTTGTGTAAAAAAGGGAGAACCTAAACCTGAAAAGGGAAGTCTCAACCTGCATTGGTTTAAGGAGGACCACCAACTCTGGAATTCTTAATGAAATTCCTAGAACTCTTCCAAAACTAGCAAGAAGCTGAGATTCTTCTGCTAGAGGAAGTGTCCCCAATTCTTTGAAGAGGGAGAAGATCAGCCTGAAAAGGGAGGTCTCACCCCGCATAGATGGTTAAAGGATGACCACCAACCAAAGGCATGCTTAGGGACATCTCTGCCTCTAGCTACAACTCTGAATCTGGTATGGCAGGTTGTGGCTCAAGCTCACTTGAACTTATGTGTCTTTGCTACAACTATGAATCTGGTAGTAGGTTGAGGTTATAGCTCAGGCTCGCTTGATGTGGCTTGTAGATGACCAAAACTTCCCCCCTATCAAATACAAGATGAGAATATGGAGAAAACTCAACAACAAGACTTTTTAGTACTCGTGATTTTTTTTTGACATATGACTAGAATGTCTTATTGGCTGTTGAAGGGCAATGCCAAGAAGTGATCCATCCAAGGTGAATTTTCGTTCTTGGAGAAGTTTTGTTTCTAAAACATCTATTTTAATGATGATTATGATGACCACAATACTTACACGGATGAATATAAAATAAATGATCTCTCATATGGCCAACTCTCTTACAATTTTTGCATTTAACAATTTTTTGTGGTTGTTGTGGAAGAGGAGAAGAATCTCGAACAGGTGAAGTTTAACTGTCATGAAGAAATCCAAAACTTTGAAACTTAATGGGCTTTGAGTAATCCAGAATATAAAAGGACACATCCTTTTCATATCCAATACTAGTCTTTTTCTTGTTATGGACAAGCTTTTCCCAAGGTTTGATGATGGGCTTGCAAAGTGTATACTGAACTTTTGGATCTGCATGTAAGTTTTTTGCTTCATTGGGCACTGGATATGAATCAAATGCAACATTATTGACTTGATTCTTATGGGAGTTTGTTTCAATCTTCTAAATAGGTTCATAATGATGACTCCACTACTGTAAATATGCTCATCGAAGTTAAGATTCAAGTTCCAAAAATTCTACCTTCTCCTGTGTATATTGCAAACATGTTTTAATATCACAGAGAGTGCTCTTGTTGATGTTTACTGTGTCACCAGTTGTAGATAAAGTTAGAGTGCTTAATAACTCTAATAAATTGTCAATTTTATCCATTAAAAACTTCAAAATTTTTGTTTTAACTCCACCTTATTTTCGAGACAGTACTATTTAATCCACTATTGTTTGAGCATAAGTATAGAAGCAGAAACCAAGGGAGGAAATGGGTGTATATAGGTCTATTTACACCATCAAATGAGATTGTAACCCTTTGATAGAATACTTCAAAATTATCAACATTGAGTAACAATGAGAATAAGAAACAACCAGATCATGGTTGCTAGGCACTATTCATACTCAGAGATAAAAATATTCTTGTCACGAGTGTCGCTCACTCATAATGGTCTATTAAACTATTAATTTTCATATTTTCATTATATTAGTCAATATTCATACTGATTTTTGCAATCAATAAAGTTGAAAATAATACCTTATTACCACATCAACCTTCGTCCCTCACATAATAGGCCGATGTTTCATACTCCCAAATGAGACCGAGCCACTAAAAATTGTGTAGAAAGGTGCTTCTTCTTTAAGGTCTCCAAAGATGTGTTTGATGGAAGTATAAAATGAAGTACAATGCTCAAATTTTGTTGATATCCCAAAGGTCTATGATTAATATCATCATTAGGGGAATTTTGAGGTCTAAAATGGGCCTTGAAAGGAAATTATAAAATAATAGTGGAAATAATAAAATAAGATTAGATATCATCATCAAATTTTAGAGGGAAAGAAAAAAATTACTTTTTCTATTGTCAACTTATCTCTCTATGGGTTTACTCAAATTTCGAGCTGGAACACTCGTTAGATGCATAATTTGATTCTTCATGCAAAGAGTACCCATGTTGCATACTTTTGATGGGCCTTGCTCCACAAAAAATGAGAAATACATGAAAAATGTGATTGCAATCACGTTTTTCATGTATTTTTCATTTTTCGTGTAGTAGGGTCCATCGAAAGTATGCAACATGGGTACTCCTTGGATGAGGAATTAAATTTTGCATCCAACGAGTACTCCCACTCGAAATTTGAGTAAACACTGAGGGAGATAAGTTCAAAATAGAAGTTGAAAAGTAGTTTTATTATTTTATCATTTTTTTATTTTTTTACCTTTTTACCCCAAAAATGGTGAATCATCCCCCATGGTTGAAATCATCATGTTCAATCCTATTGGTTCTTATAAAGTTTATTTTGGTTGTACATTTTTCGTAGGAGGCCCATTTTAGACCTCAAAATTTCTCTAATGGGAGCGCATTAAACCCCTCCGATGCTAGTTTAATAAATAAAATATGTAAGTTTCCATGAACAAAATTTTCCAGAGTTCCTATGGACAAACTTTTTGAGCATTGATGGAGCCAAAAATTTTGAGTAGTAATCAAATATTCTGTTGAGTTTTGATGGAAAGAAAATCTTCGAGTGATGATGGAAAAAAAATTGTGAATGGCGAATTTATGGTTGAACACTTAAGGCCTAGTTCTTTTTTGAATGTTGATGGTGAGGTGTCGATAAAAAAATAATTCATATGGTACCCGGATACACGAGCTACCCTATGTTCACTGTGGAATTTTTTTCATAGTTCAATGATAACTGGAAAGGACTGAGTGTTGATGTCAAGAACCATCAATTCATCAAGAGAAATGGGATATTTGGGGATTCCAAGGCTTCTTCTGCTACAGGCCAAGAAATTTAACAACCAATTGTTTGCATTCAAGCACGCGTAATGCCTATTATTTATGATTAAATGCCTTCAATGCATAAAGAATAAAATATGGACACACAAACTTCAACAGTCAAACCAACACAAAAGCCTTGATAAATTAACATGCAAAGATTATAAATAAACTCACAAACTAGAGCTTTAATGCATTGTTTCAATGGATTCACGAGAACTTTCAACCCATTCACAACTAGTGTACACACTTGTATTCTTGGACCAACGTACACGCAGATGATGAAGGGGAATCACAAACTTCAACATGTTTTATATAGTATGATACAATATGCTCCATCCATCGCACATAAAATATGCATGGAGAAACCGACCTTAAGCGTTTTGTATTCCACAAAATTTAAGCTCAACGTATCAAGTTTTGTAGAAGGACAGAGCAGGAATGCTCTGAGAGGGAGTTATGAAATTGACAAAGAAGCAGACGCAATGTATAAAAATGGTCGAGAATAGGGCTAATAGGGAGAACATATGGTTATGCTAGCACATTTCAAGATATGGATGACACGTAGCGTTAATAAAATTAATACCAAGATAACATAGTGTTAGGCAACGTAGCTTACCTTGGTGAGAGAAATTTTATTCGTTGCTCACATAAATTGTCAATATTTTATCGCGAAAAAGGGATGGTGAAGAGCTCAGGTACAAATCCCATGGAGGCAGGGATGATGGTAGAAGCTTCCACAAAACGAGTGGCTCAAATTGGAGCAAGGCCAAAATTTTCCCGCTCTGATACCATGTTAAACATACATGGAATTTGGACAACATATGTGAAAGATAAACATGTGATACTTTATTATTCACATGATGTACATTTATAATACATTTTACATGACCACTGGATTCCATATTCTAAGGTCTCTTGGACTCTCTTTGACTTTCCAACTCCCATGCCTTAACCCTTAGTGGTTTAGGTGTCCAACAATAACAATACTTCAAAATAGTTTCTACTAACCAAGGATTCAATAAGACATCAGATGATATATCAAATCATGCACTTCATGTTCCACGACTAATTCTACCATCAAGAAATAACTATTGTATATGCTGCCCTTCCTACCCAAGACAAGACTTAGGAGTTAGTCTTGATGGATTGCATGCCAGGTTTCCCCTCCACCAAGCATGGTAATGATTACGACAATTTGTGTTTGTTGATTGGTTCTTTAAAATGACTATTTTGGCACCATGCAAGAAAAGTATCATAGTTGAAGCCACTCCTAAACTCTTCTTTGAGTGAATTTGGGTTCATTTTGGCTACCTTGGACCTTTATTTAAGATAAGGATAGTACGTTCCTTAGTACCTTCTAATCTAGCCTATGCTCTATGATGGATACCAAGTTGAGAAAATCAACTGCTTTTCACCCCCAAACAAGTGGGAAAATAGAAGTGGTTAAAAGGATGATTGAACATATATTGTGCACGTATAAATTCAAGCATCAATGTACTTCTAAGTCATTTGGTGTATCTGGTGCTTCTGGACCCTATCAATGAAAGTTATATGATAATACTCATGGAATTTGTCATATTGAGACTCGGAAATCATCTATATCCCATCAGCCATCCTAAGTCCCTTCTTAGAGAGGGAGTATTCCTAGGTTTTGACTTTTGTGCACACATGAAAAATCATGAACATGTTAAATGAATCTTTTAAAATAACTATCCTATTGACGAAAGGAAAAAAAACCCCATTTTGTGAAATCTTATTACTTCAATGACCCAATTGATAGTCAACTTAGAGTCTCCAAAAACTTGCAAAAGCTGAACTTATTTTTCAAAAGCCAAGAGAAGTAGGAACTTCAAAGGCATTAATTTTGATAGATTGTTTGAACCTTTACCAAGTCCCATTTTGATATGGAAAAAAATATAACTCTATCAAAAATAAAATTGCACCTCCCCCCACAAAGTGTGGGCTCACCCTACGCAATTGTATGCTAGTATGCTAGAACTCAAGTCAATATTTAGGAACTATAAACGATCCTCCACTTGACTATTATTAGTAGAAGGGCTTTAGTGATTATTTTTGTTTTATTAAGGATCAGGCTTTTAAGCTATGATGCACATCAGTACTATGGAGGTCAAAAGGTCATTATTAATAATTTGATTTCCAAGCACATGCCTATTATCACCGGACTCAAATGTCATAATTCATTCCCAAGATGCTTTATATCGAGGTCAATATTAAGCACGAAGAGGCATGTAAGGCGATTCAACACCTTCATGGCAGTTCAATGTTTGAATCCTCAGCTCTTTGGGCACACATATTTCTATTTCTCCTTGGTTTGTAAAGCGATGTTATGAAAATCCTGCCTCTTAACAATTGCAAAATCAATGGAACGGAGAGTAGTGAAGAATGAGTTGTGCAACATCAAATCAAGTTATCTAACCTTTTTGAATCAAAATTGCGTCAATTATTTCCCTATTAGTTGTTGTGTAGGAGGCACAAATAATTCTTGTTGCAAGGAAGCACACTTCTCCTTCCGATATTTCTCCTTTTCTAGTTAAAATCTTCACATATTTATGTTGATGTTTATTGTGTCAACTTAGGTTATACAAATCCTACCTCTTAATAAATCCAAAATCCACAGCATGGAAAGTGCACAAAACATGGCTTGCAATAACAGAGCAAGTTATTTTATCTTTCTAAATTAAAATTGGGTCAATCTTTTTCTTTCCTTATTTCTTAATTGGGAGGAACAAACAATTTTATTGAAAGCAAGCATTATTATCCATTTGCGATTTCCGAGAATTCTACATTTGTTGTCATGATATTTTCTATGAACTTCGTAGTGAGGTGTGATTCCCATATCGAATTTTTCAAGTTTAGGCATGTACATATCTCTATGATGCTTCCACAAAGACAAAGTTGTTTTTTTCCACTGTAACACCACATTGTTCGGTGAAATCACTTTCATTGTCTAAAACCTCACGATGTTGAAGCAAATTGATTTTGAACATGAATGGGCTCACAAGCCCCGCCATCGATGGGTGAAACGTCCTCCAAGAACACCCAAAAAAATAAATACAAAATTCTAACTTACCCTAGTAACTTTTTTCAGCATTTATTTCCACATAAGCAAAGGTTCAGCATATACTTTAGCAACATACATTTTTTGCATTATCAAAGGTTCAACTTACAATTCAATTATAAACATGTATATAACTCAAAGGGTGAACCAACATTAAATTTATAACATTATCTAATATGGTTCGGAAATGGTTAATGAAATATATTTTTATTTACTCAGTTTCTTTTACACATGATGCATTAACCTAATGTTTCGGGTTGTTTGGAAAATTGAGACAATGTCATATTGTTGAGACTTCGGTTTAACCCATAATAACAGTCGATGTAACTGGCCTTTAACCATGGGTTGGAAATGCTTTCGTTGCCTAACCCAGACTCCCAAACTATCTAGAACCCGAACTTCTTGTCACAGGATTCGGCGAGGATCAACAACTCATAGGATCTTTGGGTTTGCAGCCACATCGATGGTGTATGGTCACGTTGGGATCGAGGTTACATCAAAGGTGGATTGAATGGTGGATATGATCCAACGGTTGAGGATGAGGGGAGGGAGTTAGAGGGTAACTACCCTCCCTCTCGATGCTCCCAAACCATCATTTCGCTCTTGGGTTGCCTTCGAGATCGGCTCTGCAAACCCTTGAATTTTTCGGTGCTTAAGCTTCCCAAATGCTACCCAATGTTGTATCAGTGTAAGCTGATAGCTTGCGACCTTGTGGTAAATCCATTGATTCCGAACAGACACCAAGTTCGACTTCCAATTCAACGGTAAGGTTTTATTTCTGGTTGTTGCTATATGCTTTGTTATTTCCTTTACAAAGAGGCGTCGAGTATAATGTTAATAGTTTATCGTTTGATGATTTCTGGTTCTCCCTTGTGGTTGAACAATGTAGGAAACCTCCATGATCGTTCCACATCCAGCCCATGTTCGACGATTGGATTCTCACATTTTGTCAACCAACCTTTCCAATGAGAAAAACATTAAATGGCTAAACTTTCAATTTTTGTATTACATGGTTTGGTATTAATTAAGAATTTAGTTCTTGGTTTTTACAGGATGTCGTGACCTCTGTAGTCGATTTAACGCTTTAGCGACGCCTTTCTATGCACAACATGCTCCAAGTGTGAATGCTCATTTTTGAGCTTACAAATTCTTACTTTGAGTATGGTTTCCGGTCACGAACGCTCTTGTTAATATTATTGATGGCCTTACCTTTTCATGGAAGCCTGTGAGTTTTCCTTGGTGTTATTATATACTGGTTATTTTCTTGTACGTAATTAAGTTAAACCCTTATTATACCTGCCCAAGCAGGTATATAGTGATCGCTAGCCTATTAGGGGAATTTTGAGGTCTAAAATGGGCCTCTTAAGAAAAATGTACAACAAAAATAAACTTTATAGGAACCAATAGGATTCAAGATGGTGATGTCAACCATGGGGGATGATTCACCATTATTGGAGTAAAAAAATTAAAAATAATAAAAAAAAATAATAATAAAACTACTTTTTCAACTCGTATTTTCAACTTATCTCTCTAATATTTTACTCAAATTTCGAGCGGGAGTACTCGTTGGATGAAAAATTTAATTCTTCATCCAACGAGTACCCATGTTGCATACTTTTGATGGACCCTGTTACACGAAAAATGAGAAATACATGAAAAAACATGTTTACAATCACATTTTTCATTTATTTCTCATTTTTCATGTAGCAATTTCCATCGAAAGTATGCAACATGGGTACTCTTTGGATGGGAAATCAAATTCTGCATCCAACGAGTGTTTCCACTCGAAATTTGAGTAAACCCATAGCGAGATAAGTTGAAAATACGAGTTGAAAAAATAGTTTTTCCTTTTTTCCCTCTAAAATTTGATGATGTAATCAAATCTTATTTTATTATTTCCACTATTATTTTATAATTTACTTAGGAGGCTCATTTTAGACCTCAAAATTCCCTTAATGAGCATTGACCTGTATTAATCTCAGCTAGACTATTATTAATCTCAGTTGAACTATTATTATCCATGAAATTTAACCAAAGTTCTAAATAAATTTATATTTTAATAATATTTTAAAACAATTTGTGAGTGTTTTGATTGGGTATCATATTCAAGCTCTTATTGCAGAGTGAGGTACAAAATCCAATGTTTTTTTAGGCAAACCATCTATTAAAGTTATGTTAAACACGAAAAACTTGTGTCACAGCCATAAGGAAAAACACACATATAAAAAAAATAAATTAACTTCACATTTTTACTCTTACCAAGCCTACTGCAATTTCTAATCCTCACTTATATCATTTGGGTTATACTTTATATTTATTCACATATTACAAATGCTATAAATAAAAAGGGTCTACCAAACCCTTAGAATATTTACATGGTTCTAATCCTTAGGTCATGATTCTATTACTCATTCGCAATTAATTTTGCTACATAGGAAAATGATAGTTTCCAACCCATACTTCGTCGACACATACACAATATTTATAACCTTATTCCATAGTTACATTTGGAAATGTCTTTTCGTTGCTATGTATGCGAACTTGGATTATTTATTTATCATTGTATTTATGATATGTTTTAGTTAAGTCTGTACACTCGCATAATGCTCGGTACTCCACATTATGTTCGTGATTAATGCAATCAAATGTGATCTGTCTCAATAATTGAAGTTGTTTGGCCGTTTGGCATAACCACGGATCGGAAATTGTCGTACACTTGATCTCCATCGATGAATTGAATCTGTTGATTTGATAACCCTGCATCTGACGGTTCAAGATATGGTAGGGATGGTTAGGGTAACCACCAACCCCATCCCTTACCTCTCTACTCATTTCTTTGCCGCTGCACACTCTCAGATTCGGCTTTGCAACCTGGTCATTCTTGTCGATGGTAGCTAGCGTATTATAACCAAAACAACACGTTCTCTACTCCCCAGTGATGGTATTTTTCCTTAACCCTGCTCAGTACGGAGATTTGAGGTAACCTCCTTTCGATTTTGATCGGGTTTTTCATTCTTTTTCCCATACCTTCAGTGCTTCTATCTGGGTGTAGATGTAGACCTCAATCGTAACTCAGTGTTCTGGTTCTTTTTGTTAACATGTGATAAATGTTTATTTTTATGGTTTCTATTTACTATGGAGCTCCACCAAAGTTGTAATGGATGACCCTGTCAGGGTTTTGGTATATCTTTACATTTTATTTTTAGTGTTAACCATTTATGGCTCAAGCGATGAAATCCTTCAAAATCGTTTTCTAACAGTTGAATGAAGGCGAGAGAGTTTGGTGATGGAAAACTCGACCAGAAACAGGTAACAGTCTTATGGCTTTATTTTTCCTCTTCTCGCATCTGGTTACAATTTTTAGTTTAACACTTTGGCAGCGAGCTCTCTCTCACTTTACTCTTCAGGTTCGATAAGGGTTTTAACCCATTGTTTCCTTTTATTTGTGTCCAGGTCCTATTACGACAAAACCACAAACATGAGTCGGGTAAGCCCCATTATGCATTCAGTTTCTTTCTGTTTAAAAGGAACTCTACTCCACTGAGGGTTAATCCCTCTCTGTCACAGGACCGCAAGTGACCTTAGCCACTCCTGTATGCAGGGTTTTTCTAGGTTTTCCAGCACTTGTTAAGGATGGCGTTTCCAAACGCTTTATGTTTAGACTATTCCATCTAGTCTTACTTCTAGACCTTAGTATTTGTCTTTTTTTGTTTAAGAATGACTATTTACTCTTGGCCTACTGGCCTTTATGCACAGTTCTGAATTTTACTGGAATCAGTGTAATTACTTTGTCTTATATTTCACAGAGATAGCTTCATGTTTATACTCAGATTATTGGAAATGAGTTCTCTTTTAGAAGGGCTCAGACATGTTAAAATTTTCTTTGTTCTATATTGTAAATTTTATCTTACTTTAATGCATGCAAGGTTCGAATTGGAAACTATATTTATACCTCAATCTAAGGTTTTCATGTTTTGAATATATGATTCCTTTGGAACTTTTTCTTGTAAATGATGATCTCTATTGTGAAGTTTCAGATTTAATTATTATGTTCTTTTCTTTCTGTACATAATTCTATTGCCTTACTTTTCTTGTCAGTTAATTTCACAATTTAGCTCATTACTGCAACTTAACTTAATATTTATCTATTTTTAAATATTGATGTATATGACAGTATCCCTCTGTAAATATGACCTGAGGACTATGACCCCTACCCTGTCCCCATGGCGCTCGGTGTTAAAATTCTGGGCCTTGACAAACTGTCTTTCCAAAGCTATTTCTACCTATTCCTTAGTTCATAAGATTGTTTTTGTGTCATATACTCTATCTATAATAAAATAAATACAATAATTTCATGTCTAAAGGGAAAAAAATATTATTCCCCTTACTGGGTTCCGGTATGTGTGATGCTGCCTGTACATTTTACTCAGAACAGAGTTTAAACTCTAGAAATTCACATTCTTCTTTATGACATGACAAATAGTAATATGTTTTTATTCTAGATATTCGCAATTCCAACTCTGTCTACTAGATATAGGTTACAGTTGGTTGTGCCATTCATTCTCATCAGAAAGGCATAATAACAGTCGAGTTATTAAACTAAGCATTAAACATTTTCTTCTAGCTTCTATTTCTTAATCTGTAAGATAAACAAATAAAATATTTATCTCTGAATTTTCCTTCCAATTAACTGATGGTTCCGCCCAACCTTGAGAGAGGCAATCACATCCTCTGCTCCCCCCATGCTCCTCACCAGAGCCATAGGTAGTAGACATATTCATTAGAAGATAGGCCTCAGGATCTATGTCCAGTCTATGCTTCTCTTGGGTTTTCTAATCTCCACTGGTTTCCTTGCCAGCTTTGGACAACTCAATGCAACATGATGTTGTTAAAACCCATCATTATTTCTAAACAAAACCCTTCCCGTACTCATGATTTTCCTTAGAACTGACCTGCCTTTTACCCTTCCCGTACTGTTAGAACTGCCTCTACCTTTTACCCTGGGATCTTGGAATTATTTACCATTAAGTTAATCCATTTTACTCAAGACAATTTATCAATTATTTTTAAAAAAATAAACTCAATTCTTGTTAACGAATAACCTTATTCGTTACATAATTCAAATGTGTCATAAAAATTCTATCAACCATAATTTAAAATAAAAATAGGGTGTTACATCTTCTCCCTCTAAGGAAAACACCATCCTCGGTGTTATTTGATCATCAAGAACAATTCAAAATATGCTTCTCAGATAATATTTTCATCCTCCTAGGTAGCCTCCTTAGGGATAAAGTGCTTCCATTTCAATTTAACTTAGGGGATGACTTGCCTTTTGATCAGGAGATCATGTCTAAGTTTTAAAAAAATTCTCAAAAATGAAAGTGCTCAGAAGTGGTTGCAACCCAAACGACCGGAAAGGTCTCATCGCTGCGATTCTGGCACTACAAACGACTCTCAAAATAGAGGTCGTATGCAAAAGTTATTGAGGTTTGAAAAAGCCCAATAAACTCCAAAAATGAGTTGACCAAGTTTGACTTTATAAAATTTGGGAAAATTTAAAAAAATAATATTTCGGGAATATTCCTCAAAATATTCCCCAGAATATTCCCTAGAGGGTGAATCATTTGTGGACAAGTGGCAGAATCCGATTTGGAGTTGGTTTTACTTCATTTGTTATTGGCCAATCAAAGGGTGCCACGTGGAAACCCCGAAGGCCGCCACGTGGCCCTAGGACAGAGAGTGAAAGGTATGGAAAAAATTTGTTACTACGTAGGAATTGAACTCGGGTCTCCCGCCTAACAACGCAAAGGCCCGACCAGCCCACCTGTAGGTTGGTTCTTAACCATATTGTCATTGCAACATATTTAAATTTTGAAATGTTCATTGGCAGAAAATTAAAAGGGCTAGCCTCGATCCCATATAATCGTAGCTCGTGACTTGGGTTTTTCCAACCTGCAATAGATGGCTGATAGTTATAGGTCATGTCACCACGTCAAAAAAAGTTTTATGCCATGGTTTTTAAAACAATTATGGTTAACGTCTATTTCAGCGGTTCAAACGGAAATGCATATGTGACCACCACTTAAAAAATTATTAAAAACATTTAATTTTTCCACCATATGTGGAGCAGGTCTGACCTTTTTGGCGGGTTTGGCTAGTTTGGTCAGCCTAACTGGAGTTCATCCACATTTAGTGGAGGTTTTCAAGGGATATTGGGCAAAATTTGTTTTTTCCATAACTCCTTCATGTTTCGACCAATTTGGGTGCACAAATAGTCAATTTCGACTATATCAGGCCTTCTGGACTCAATGGAGTAGTTTTTAGAGCCATTAAAGAGCTTATAAGAAATTTTTAGCTTCAATGAAGTTCAAGGGGCCACCAGGGCCACCAGGAGGCAAAATCAGTTTGAGGCCTAGCCAGGGGAGCTAGAGGCCTTATCCAGATATCCAATAGTAAAAATTGGATATTTCAGATGTTTTGAATCTGATGAGATGGTTTTCAGAGCCCTTAGAGAAAGGTTGAAGGCCAAAAAGCTTTAATAAAGTTCCAAGGGCCATTAGTGCCAACTTTTTCTAGCAGCAGTGTAGGGCCTAGCTAGAGCAGCTAGAGACCATATGCAGCGAACCAATAGTCATTATTAACTGTAAACAGAATTTTGAATCTAATGGCAAAGGTTTTAGAAAGTTTTGAGGAATTATAGAGGTCGAAAAACCAGTACAAAATTTTTCAGTGGCCTTAGTTCCAGGGGCTGCCGACAGGTGTTGGAGGCAAAACCGGAGTAGCTGGAGGCCATTTTTGATGAATGAATAGTCTATCTTGAATATTTTAGACATTTTGGAACCAATAAAATTGGTTGCAGAATATTTTGAGAACTTATAGAGCTCGAAAAGCTGATGTGAAGTTTTGGGCAGCCCTAGGCAAACAGTGGAGAATAGCCTATTTTGGGGATGCAGTGCTCAATTTGAGAAATTTATCAGTTGATATTTGGTGCCTAATGTGTGCTAGATACATCAGGAGTGGTTTCAATGACAAAAACAGAATTCTGAAGGAGTTTGTGCCATGTAGAAGCTTAGAGTAGCTCAGAGCATCGACAAAAGGAATTGTGTCAAAGGGAGCCTAAAGCTGTTTACAGAGTTTGGACAACCATGAGAGGGATATAGATGGTATTCTCAGCCCTTTGGATAAGTTTAGTATCCACTGGAGTTAAGTGTGGAACTTGTAAAAGAAACCTTACCATAATCCCAAAGAGCCGAGTTAAGATGACAAAGCTCAAAGGAGACATAGCCCACAAGATTCAGGTGAACTCCTAAATTAATTTTGCTATTGTGCTCAAATATTTTATTTCTGCATTATGTTTCTATTATACATGTTAAATTTTAGCAAGAAAAAATGAAATTAAGACACATAAACAGTTAAAAATCATACACCACTTTCAAGCATAAATTCCGCAAATTGTCAAGTACAAGCTAGATCATTTAATTTTTAAACTGAGTGGGAGGTTCTTGAAATACATAACAAGTTATCTAGACCATTTTCAAATCACCCGTGGAGCGTTATTTCTCTCTGATAAAGAATACACTGAGGTTCTACCAAAAACTCGTGTTAGGATATTCTGACAAATAGGAAATAGTTAAGTATATCTTGGTCTAGTGTAGAGTTAGGTAAAGTGTGTTTCTTTACTATGTACATTTGTAACTTATAATTCAACATCCACGATATGTAGTGATCTAACGGTTCACTCTCTCCTCGGTATTACCGACACTTGATCCGTGGCTTAACCCCTGATTGGTCCATGATCTCTATTTAAAGAGCATGGAGGGTCATTTGTTCGGTAAACGTTTATGAGATAAACTCATGTAAATTTTCTTTTTTATATTAATAAATTTCCTGAATTGGCCACGTTGGCTCAGGCTGTGGACGGTTTCCCTCTTCGAGGGTTTTAACCACGTCAAATACCATTCTACATATTTTTTATCTGTTTATGAGCGGTGACCTTTGGTGTTTGATCTAAGGAACTTACCCTGTAGATTCTTACATCGTATCCATTTTGGCATACCAAGCCTGAGGAGCTTGTTTGAGACCATAGATATACTTCCTAAGGCAAAAAAAAAGGCTAGAGTCATTTTGGATAAAGCCAAGGGGTTGTTCCATGTAGATTTATTCATCCAAATATCCATGTAAGAAGGCGAATTTAAAATCCATCTAATGGACTTCCCATTTAAAGGAGGCATCAAGGGAAAGAACAAGGTGGATAGAATTCATTTTGGAAACAGGGGATAAGGTTTCTATATAGTCAATGCCTTCAACTTGTGAAATCCTTTAGCAAAAAGACAAGTTGTATGTCTATCCACTTTTCCATCTGGTCCAAAATGTGTTTTGTAAACCCATTTGCACATGACAACTTTTCTTCCCTTTGGAATAGGAACAAGATCCCGAGTATCATTTTCCAATAAGGAACGATATTCTTCATTCATAGCTTCATCCCAATTTGGATGACCTGAGGCTTCTTCAAAGGTGTCTGGATCAGGATTTTCTGTAACTTGAGCCAATAAGGAAGAGGCTCTTTGGAACTGAGAACAAGTACGACGTCGATCTGCAGGGTCACCTGCAAGAGAACCTACTGCATCCTGAGTAGAGCGGACCCATATTGGTAGTCATGGAGCTGAAGGAATATCTTCAAGATGTGGAGGAGGATTTTCATCCTCATTTTCATCATCTAAACTAGAAGCGTCTATCAGAACTAGTATTCACGATTACAAAAGTTGCAATTTCTATATGTTTTCTTCCCTTTGTTTTTATTTGCCTTATCAGTTTGGGGAGTTGCTTTTTCAGTTTGTGGCTAAAATTTCTTAAGACCCTTGTTGCCTCCTTTAAATGGGAATTCCATCAGATGAATGTTAAATCTACCTTCTTACATGGAGATTTTCATGAAGAAACCTACATGGAACAACCCCCTGGCTTTATCCAAAATGACTCTAGCCTTGTTTGTCACCTTAGGAAGTCTCTCTATGGTCTCAAACAAGCTCCTCAGGATTGGTATGCCAAAATGGATAGATTTATCTTAGATAATGGCTTTTATAGGTGTCATTCTGAAAACACTGTCTACACCAAGAAAGTGGGTAAGTCCTTCATCATCATTGTTCTTTATGTTGATGACCTTATCCTTACTGGTAGTGATCCCACCCATATAAACCATGTGAAGTATAGCCTCAAAAAGAAGTTTGAAATGACAGGCTTAGGACACTTGCATTATTTCCTTGGTCTTCAAGTCTTGCAATTCAAAGAAGGTATTACCCTTTCTCAGTCCAAGTATGCCTGTGATCTTCTGCACCACTTTCACATGGAAGAATGTAAGCCAGCCCCTTCTCCCTTTCAGTTTGGAGTCAAGCTTTCAGTCACTTGTCCTACCCCTGAAGTTGATGCTACCTTATACCATCAACTTGTTGGTAAACTTCTGTATCTAACTCATACCCGTCCTGACCTTTCCTTTGTCGTTGTTCTTGTTGCTCAGTTTATGCAACAACCTTATGAAAATCACTGGAAAGCAACTAAAAGAATACTCTGAAATATTTGAGGTACCGTTTAGTTCGGGATTCATTACACTGCGAGAGCATCTCCATTGCTGATTGGTTTCACTGATTTTGATTGGGTTTGTGACCCTCATGATCGAAAGTATATTGCACTGTGAATAAATATAACAGGTGTGTCACCTTTCCCCCCTTTCCTTTTGTGTGTCGCCTTTGTGTGAAGCAGAGTATCGTCGTGCAATTGAAGCCAACAAGAAAGCCATGTGGATTCATCAGATCCTGTCTGAATTTGGTCTTCATCAGCAGCATCCAACTACACTTTGGTGTCATAATCAGAGTTTCATTCAACTATGCAAAGATCCAGTTCAGTATTAGTGTATGAAAGACATTGAGCTTCATATACATTTCGTCAGAAATCTCATTCATGATCGTGTTCTTGAAGTGCAATATTGTTCAACCAATGATCAAACTGCCAATATCTTTACAAAGGCTCTCACAGAAGTGAAGTTTACCAAAATTTGATCTATGCTTGGAGTTTAGGAAAGTTATCATTAAGGGGGGATAGGCTCTAATGCCTCCTTCCTTCTCCTATTGTGTCAGCTTTGTAAATCCTTCAATCCTATCCCAAGTTGTTCTTAAGGGGGGATGTTAGGATATTTTGACACATAGGAAATAGTCTCCTTTTGTGTCACCTTTGTAAATCCTTCAATCCTATCCCATGTTGTTCTTAAGGGGGCTTTTTAGGATATTCCGACACATAGGAAATAGTTAAGTATAACTTGGTCTAGTGTAGAGTTAGGTAAAGTGTGTTTCTTTACTATGTACATTTGTAACTTATAATCCAACAATCATGATATGTAGTGATCCGACGGTTCAATCTCTCCTCAGTATTACCGACACTTGATCTGTGGCTTAACACCAATTAGTCCATGATCTCTATTTAAAGAGCATGGACGGTCATTTTTCTGGTAACCGTTTATGAGAGAAACTTGTGTAAAATTTCTTTTTTATATTAAATAATTACCTGAAGTGGTCGCGTTGGCTCAGGTTGTGGACTGTTTCCCTCTTCAAGGGTTTTAACCATGTCAAATACTGGTGTATTGATTTGTGATCTGTTTGTGATTGGTGACCTTTGGTGTTTGATCTAAGGAACTTACCTTGTAGATTCCTCCAACTGGTTATCTGGTTCTACCTGTAGGCAACTATTATTATAATTAGTTTAATAAAAAATCTTACTTATTTACAAACTGTAATATAATCATGACTTACATGTATACTCTGCCAATGTATCACATGTTTAGGGTCATGTATGTATCGCTTCAACAGAGATACAAGGAATACATTATGTACCAATATATGACTGGGAAGATCCAGTCGATAAGCCACCAACCCTATCCTTTCCAAAATTTTGAATGGTTCACAATACCTGGGAGCCAATTTGGCACAAGTATTCCGACTCAAAGTACTCTTCTTTATTTTAATTCTTACATATACATGGTCACCCACCACAAATTCCTGGAAGGTACTTTTTCAGTATGCATAAATCTTTTGTCTGTCTTGGGCCACTTTTAAATTATGCCTAAAATTTCTTACCTCACGTTTCATTTCCTCCAGCATGTCTGGTCCAAGCATCATCTTGGTACTCGGACTTCTCCAATTTGTGGGAGTTCGACATTGTCTTCCATACAATGCTTCAAAAAGGCTCATCTTGAGGGATTCTTGATATCCATTATTATAGGCAAACTCGACCAAATGTAGATACTCTTCCCACTTTGTAGGTTGTTTCATTACGTACATGCGCATCATATCCTCCAAAACTTGATTCACCCTCTCCGTTTTCCCATCTGTTTGAGGATGTTAAGCAGTGCTAAATTGAATTTGTGTTCCCAATCTGGTGAATAATGTCTTCCAGAAAGATGATGTAAATTTTACATCTCAATCTGAGATAAAAATTCTTGGAATACATATATTATTTTGGTATATCAAGAGTTGTTTATCATTAAGCTCATAATTTGATTTCTTCCCTCATTTTTCGCCTTATCTTGCTTGCTACCATAGGAATTGATATTCAGGGTCTTTCCTTGCTGCCTCCACAATTTGTTCCCAGAAATTAGATTCAACTTGGTTAGAATAGAGTTCATAGATGCAATTCAATTTTCTGCTTAAATAATCAGCAAAACGGTTCTCCTTACCTTTTACATGTTGAATATCAAAATAAAATTCATTTAAAAATGCATTCCATCTTTCTTGGTGAGAATTTAAATCAGATTGTTTAAAATAGCTAGTTAAACTGCTATGGTCGGTTCTTAGCAAAAACCTCTTTCTCAGCAAGAAATGTCTCCATACTTGCAAAGCATGCACTACTGCTCATTCTAAATCATAGGCATAATACCTCTTCTCATTATCCTTCAACTTCCTAGACTCGTATGCATGACTTTACCTTCTTGGGTCAAAATTTCTCCTACCCCTTCCTTGCAGGCATCAGTGCATACTTCTAATTTCTTACATGGGTCTGCTACTTTCAGTACAGGGGCAGTAGTAAGTAGTTCTTTCAATCATTCAAAAATGTTTTGAAATCCTTGATTCCACTTAAGGACTCGTCCCTTCCGCTGTAGAGAGGTAATAGGAAAGGCTATTTTTGAGAAATCGTTAATGAACCACCAGTAATAACTTGCTAAACCCATGAATGAACATATGCCTGCCACATTATTAGAAACTTTCCATTCCATAATTGTTATATCTTTTCGGGGTATACAGAAATCCCCTCCGTAGATATCACGTGTCCCAGATACTTAATCTTTGTAGAAGTCACATTTACTAAATTTGGTGTAGAGATAGTGTTCCCATAACATTTTCAACACTATGCATAAATGTTCCTTATGTTATTCTATATTTCTTAGAATATATCAATAGATAATCAATAAATATTAAAACAAATTGATCAAAAAATGGGTGGAAGATACCATGCATCAAGCTCATGAATGTTGCAGGTGCATTGGTTAACCCAAGTGGTAACACCACAAATTCATAATGTCTATATCGAGTACGGAAATATGTTTTGGATGTTTCCTCATCCTTAATCTATATTTGGTGATACCCCAACCTCATATCAATCTTGGAAAATGTTGTTTCCCCCTTCACTTGATCAAGTAGATCATCTATATGTGGCAATGGGTACTTTCTTTTGACAATCAATTTATTGATCTGTCGGTAATCCATGCACATTCGCATAATACCGTCCTTTTTCTTAACAAATAGCACTAGTGATCCCAAAGGAGACACACTTGGCCAAATATATCCTTTGTCCATTAATTCTTGAAGCTGCATTTTTAAATATGTCAATTCAGGCACACTCATTCTGTATGGTGCTCGTGACACAAGTGCTGCCCCAAGTATTAGTTCTATTGTGAAATCAATATCTTTCTTTGGTGGTAATCCTGGGATATTCTCAGGGAACACATCCATGAATTCCTGTACAATAGGAATATTTTCTAGCATAAGGGTCATATCCTTGGAGTTAGAGAATCCCACCTGAATTATATAGAGATGACACTCGTTTTTAATGCATTTACCAATCTGGGATGCAGTAATGGGATGCAACTGAAGTGGCTTCTTGATCCCTTGCAATTCTTGACATGAATCGTCTTCTGATTTAAATTAAATGACTTTATCTTTGCAATCCACCAATGACCACTGTCTTTCAAAACAGTCCATTCCCAATAAAATATTGTAGGATCCCAGAGGTAGAATTTTTAGTTCTACAGTTATGTGTTGATATACTATAATCAGCTCATAATTTGAAATTTTGGCATCGACTCTCCTTTTTCCCCCCATAGCCAATCGCACCAGCCATGGTTTCTTAAATTTCGGATTTTGTAATTTACATTTTTCGACTATGCGGGGGTTTATATAGCTCAAACTAGCACCAGGATCAACCAAAATGGAAAAATATTGGGTTTTTAGCTTACCTTCCAGTTTTATCATGGTTGGCTAGAAATCCGCTTGTCGATCTTCTAGAGTAGCATTGATCCTAGGTATGTTTTGCGCCACATCTCCCACTGTAATGCCTCTTTCAGGTTGGTTTTCACTTTATTTCTCACTCAATGAGGAGAGTTATTAAAGTAATGTGGCTCTCCACATCCCCAACATTGTAATGCTGGTTTTTGGGATTTTCCAAGGTCTAGCCTACTGGAGGCCTTAGTATGTCGTTCTTAAGCTGCCCATTTGGGTTTTTGTTGATTTTTCCCAATCTGCCTATTTTTTGGATTCCTTGCAGCATTATTAAAGTTTCTAGATATACTATTTTTAAAGTTTGGAGGGCCTTTCTGCCCTTTCCTGGGTGGCCAAATTTTGCCAATTTCTCCCTTAGCCTTGGACTGCTGATAGCACATCCGTGATTTTCTTATCACTTCGTCCATATTTTTTGGGTTCACAAATTCAATCCTTTCCTTCATGTGAGCAGGAAAACTACTCAAAAACCGCTGCACCTTTGCCTTTTCATCATGCAAATATGGTACATATCTTAAAAATGAGGTGAATTTAGTGATACATTCATCCATAGACATTTGTGCCAACTTCAAATCATGAAACTCCCAAGATTTGTATTCATAAAATAGTTTGGTTAAGTACTTTTCCTTGAAATATTTTTGGAATTCATCCCATGTCACATTCTGGTCTTCAATTCCACACACATTTTTCACCTCTTCCCACCATAATGTAGCCTTTTAACTCAACTGATAGATATCTAGGCGAGCCTTGAGTTTGTTGTTATACTCATAGATCTGAAAAGTACTTATTCATATTAGTTATCCAAGCTTCCGCCATCTCCTTAGCTTCTCCATCAAACTTAGGAGGTTTGATTTTACGAAATTCACCCTGTAATTCGACTTTCTGCTTCTTTAGTTATTGCTGATCTAAAATATTGCCCGATTAGGCCTCATTATAAGTTATACTCTTATCACTGCATTGGGTATGACTCCCTTCTGGATTACCATGAACTTGATGTCGTTTCTCTCGTTCTCCGTGGGTGTCCCTCTCTGGATTGGGCTTTGTTGTGTGATTGTTTTGCTTGTCTGAGAGACTTTCAAGTATCCTTTCTTTCTCTCCCATTAGCCTTTCATTATTTCTTCGTACTCGAGTAATATATGTTTGAAGTGGTTGCACCGTATCCAGCAACCTCTTTGTCTGTCACTGTTTCTCTTCCAACAATCTGCTGGTTTGTTGGTGTTGATCTATGCTTATTTGCACCCACATTTCTCGGTTGACCTCAGGATTAAAAACATGATGTTCTTCCCCTGTAGTTCTTGGAATTTGATGACTGGAACCTCTCCTCACTTTAATTTCTTACCAGTCTTCTTATCACTGTGCACAATTTCACATAAACAAAAAAAAAATGAAAACACCCATGTTTTTTTAATGGCCCATCTGGCCCCAGTGTGTAACCACGCTTTGATACCACTTGTCACAACCATAAGGGAAAACACACATATAAAAAAAAATTAACTTCAAATTTTTACTCTTACCAAGCCTACTACAATTTCTAATCCTGACTTATATCATTTGGGTTCTACTTTATATTTATTCACATATTACAAATGTTATAAGGAAAAAGGGTCTACCAAACCCTTAGAATATTTACATTGCATTAGGTCATGAATCTATTACTCATTCGCTATTAACATTGCTACACAGGGAAATGATAATTTCTAACCCATACTTGGTCGATACATACACAATATTTATAGTCTTATTCCATAGTTACATCTGGAAATGTCTTTTCGTTGCTATGTATGCAAACTTGGGTTATTTGTTTATCATTGTATTTATGATATGTTTTAATTAAGTTTGTACACTCGCATAATGCTCAGTACTCCACATTATGTTCGTGATTAACACAATCAAATGCTATATGTCTCGATAATTGAAGTTATTTGGCCGCTTGGCATAACCACAGGCCGACAGTTGTCCTGTACTTGATCTACATCGATCAATTGCATCCGTTGATTTGATAGCCCTGCATCTGACGGTTTAGGTTATGGCATGGATGGTTAGGGTAACCACCCACCCCATCCCTTGCCTCCTGACTCATTTCTCCATCGTTGCACACTACTGGATTCGGCTCTGCAACCTGGTCATGCTTGTCGATGGTAGCCAGATTATTATAACCACAACAACGCGTTCTCTACTCCCCATTGATGGTATTTTTCCTTAAACCTGCTCAGTACACAAATCCTTTCAATTTTTTTCAGGTTCAACATTCGGTTTTCCATACCTTCAGTGCTTCTGTTTGGGTGTAGAAGTAGACCTCGATCGTAACTCAGTGTTCTGGTTCTTTTTGTTAATAGGTGATAAATATTTGTGTTTATGGTTTCTATTTACTGTGGAGATCCACCGAAGTTGTAATGGATGACCTTGTCAGGGTTTTGATATATCTTTATGTTTTATTTTCATTGTTAACCATTTATATCTCAAGCGATGAAACCCTTCAGAATCGTTTTCTGAAGTTGAATGAAGGTGAGAGAGTTCGGCCATGGAAGACTTGATCGGAAATAGGTAACAATATTATGGCTTTATTTTTCCTCTTCTTGCATCTGGTTACAATTTTTAGTTTAACACTTTGGCAACAAACTCTCTCTCGTGTTACTCTTCAGGTTCGATAAGGTTTTAACCCATTGTTTCCTTTTATTTGTGTCCAGGTTCTGTTACGACGGGACCACAAACATGAGTCGGGTCAGCTTAGTTATTCACAATGAGTACACAGGTAAGCCCCATTACTCATTTCAATTTATTTCTGTTTAAAAGGAATCTACTCCACTAAGGGTTAGTCCCTCTCTGTCACAGGGCCACAAGTGACTTTAGCCACTCCTGCATGCAATTTTTTTATGGGTTTTCCAACACTTGTTAAGGATGGTGTTTCCAAATGTTTTATGTTCAGACTAGTCCATCTAGTCTTACTTCTAGACCTTAGTATTTATATTTTTCTGTTTAAGAAGGACCATTTACTCTTGGCCTACTCGCCTTTATGCACAGTTCCAAATTTTATTGGAATCACTGTAATTATTTTGTCCTATATTTCACAGAGCTAGCTTCCTATTTATACTCGGATTATTGGAAATGAGTTCTCTTTTATAAGGGTTCGGATATGTAAATTTTCTTTGTTCTATATTGTAATATTTATCTTACTTTAATGCATGCAACGTTAAAATTTCAAACTATCTTTATACCTCCATCTGAGGTTTTCATGTTTTGAATATATGATTCCTTTGGGAATTTTTCTTGTAAATGATGATCTTTGTTGTGAAGCTCCAAATATAATTATTATGTTCTTTTCTTTCTGTACATAATTCTATTGGCTTACTTCTCTTGTCAGTTAATTTCAGAATTTAGTTCATTACTACAACTTAGCTTACTATTTCTATGTTTTTAAATATTGGGTGTATATGACAATATCTCTCCGTCAATATGACCAGAGGACTATGACCCTTGCCTTGTCCCCACGGGGCTTGGTGTTAAACCGTTGGGCCTTGACAAACTGTCTTTCTAGAGCTATTTATTCCTATTCCTTAGTTCATAATTTTTTTTTGTCATATACTCTATCTATAATAAACTAAATACAATAATTTCATGTCCAAATGAAAAAAGAAGATTATTCCCCTTAGTGGGTTCCTGTCTGTGTTATGATGCATGTACATTTTACTCAGAACAAAGTTTAAACTCTAGAAATTCACATTCTTCTTTATGACATGACAAATAGTAATATGTTATTCTTCTAGATTTTCACAATTCCAACTATGTCTGCTAGATAGAGGTTAGAGTTTGTTGTGCTATTCATTGTCAACAGAAAGGCATAATAACAGTCTAGTTATTAAACTAAGAATTAAACATTTTCTTCTAGCTTCTATATCATAATATGTAAGATAAACAAATAAAATACTTATCTCTGAATTTTACTTCCAATTAACTGATGGTTCCGCCCAACCTTGAGAGAGGCAATCACGTCCTCTGCTACCTCGTTCCCCTCACCAGAGCCTTAGGTAGTAGACATAGTCATTAGAAGATAGGCCTCATGATCTAAGTCTAGTCTATGCTTCTCTTGGGTTTTCTGAGCTCCAATGATTTCCCTACCAGCTCTGGACAACTCAATGCAACATGTTGTTGCTAAACCTCATCATTCTTTCTGAACAAAACCCCTTCCCATACTCAGGATTTTCATTTTATCCTTTTAGGAAGATAATTGTCAGAACTGCCTCTACCTTTTACCCTGGGATCTTTAAATTATTTACCATTCAGTTAATCCATTTTACTCAAGACAATTTATCAATATTTTTTTAAAAATAAACTCAAGTCTTGTTAACGAATAACCTTATTCGTTACATAATTCAAATGTGTCTTAAAAATTCTATCAACCATAATTTAAAATAAAAATAGGGTGTTACAACATGAATCAAATTCTCAAAAATAAAACTAATTCTATCTCCAATTTTAACATTAATTCATGACATTCTTTGTAACACAAATACTTTGAAAAATACTTTGCAGATTTGTATTGATTACTCAATTACTTCCAAAATTACACTTTCTACCCCCGACCTTACACTTGCTACCCTCGAGCTTACACCTACCACCATTGATTACACCTTACAACACCTTCCACCATCGTTATCCAACACGTTAACACCCTCTGCCACATATATGTTTGAAGCTAGGTTCCCAGGCTCGACATTCTTGAAGATAAGTTCTTAACACCCTCGCTAGTTGTACCCTTCTAAACCTTCATAGCTCCCCCATTGATTTGTATGGATCATTACTGGTATACTTGTAATTTGAGAGAAGACCAATTTTGAATCGGGTGTCAGTCGTGAAGGTAATATGGAATAACCAACAATTACATTTGAAGGTTTGCCCAACTTCTTTGCTTTCAGATTGATCTGTTTCTGCTCATCCTAGTAAGTTCGCACCTTTTAAAACTAAAGAAATTTTAGCTAGTACATCACAGTCTTTGAAAGTTAGCAGAAGTTAGCAATGGAGAGAGTGGAAGTATTCAGAACAATGCAAGTAGTAGGCATATATTTCAAAGTCAGTCAGTACCACCGAGGAGTATTCTCCAAGCTGAAAAATGAATGAACATATGGTGCCTAGAGACAAAAGGGAAATTGAATGAACATAAAGTGCCAAGAGACAAAAGGGAATACCTGAGTAGAAGTTCTCTCCTTTACATCTGACTGAAAATTTGAGTAACCATACATGAGGAAAAGTGCTCTCATTTACATCTAACTGAAAATCCGGTAAACATTCTCACACATGTATGACTGCTAGGATATTGTTCTCTTATTCTAAATTCTCTTGGAGGAGATGAAATTAGCACTCTTTTGTTTGTTGTGTTTGATGGGATATTGTTCCCTTATTCTAAATGCTCCTGGAGGAGATGAAATTAGTATTGAAACTATCTCTTCTATTTGGGGCTACATAGAATGCCCCAAACATATAAGATAAGAGTAATCTACATAGAATATAAGAGTCATAAGTAGGAAAGACATAATTAAAGTATTACTAACAACAATATAAACATATACAAGAAGAGATACAATATACTCATCCTTTCTAGCTCTACTACATGTTCCCATATACAACTGTTTACATTGATTTGAATTAGCTCAGCAGAAGCTTTTAGTACTGACTCCGCTTCCTGTTGCTATATAAAACTATCCTTGTTTCTCTAAATTAGCTCAGCTCAAGCTTTTGGTACTGACTCTGCTTCATTTTTCTATATAGAACTATTCTCATTTCTCTAAATTAGCTCAAAACCATTCTCATTTCTCTAAATTAGCTCAGCTCAAGCTTTTAGTATTGATTATGCTTCATGTTTCTATATAAAACAATTGTCATCTATCTAAATTAGTTCAGCGTAAGCTTTAGTATCGGCTCTGCTTCACGTTGCCATATATAGTTGTTTTGATGTTTTTGATATATAACTGTTTTCTTTTCTTTGCGTTTCTTTCATTTTCATCATGTTCCCATATATAGTTGTTTTGATGTTTCTGATATATAACTGTTTTCATTTCTTTGCATTTCTTTCACTTCCATCCTCAGTAACTTGGTCCCATTCATGTAGTGAAATATTTGTAGTAGGATAAAGGGGGCCGCATAGATGGTGCAACAAATTCATCAATAACGATCTCTATCCTCTCACACGTATGGCATAGGATTTAAAAAAAAAAATATTATGTTCTCAAACATGAAGAATGCATGATGTGAAACAAACATTATCACATTTGAAGGTACAATAAAAACTAAATATTCAGAAGAGAACTTCTCCTTACCTTCTATTTTGATATGTGATAAACCAAACTACTTTGAGATCTAATAAAACTAATGTTAGTGAATGTCGGTCACCATCCTTTGTAGTGTCCAATTCTTGATAGGTTCCCTTTTCCTTTGCCGAAATATTATTGAAACAAAATTGTTGTTGGTTGCTGATGATTTGGTACTGGAAAAGGGATTATGTCCAGGAAGAAAGCTTTGACACCTTGCGAGTTTTATCTCAAACAAACATACATTAAAATATACATACAAACAAACATTGAAAGCTAAACTATGCCCACTGCAAAGTTATATTGGAAATTAACATCAATAATAATAACCAATAATTTTGAAGAAAGACTTGCTACAAAAACATAAGAAATATAAAATGCAGATTAAATCATTCGAATGATCTTGAAAATATAATTGAGAGAGAGTAATAACCATCTTATATTTTGGCTTGACACCCTCTGATACATTTTTCTCTAAGAAATATTTTACCATTGGAAAAAGACTCAAGGCCTCCAGGATTTAGTAGTTGATCTGCAATGACGACAGTGGCATGGAGATCATCATCTATTACAATGCCCACAGTGGCATGGAGATCATCCTCTGCTGCAATGCCCACAGTGGCATGACAATCATCATCTGTTGTAATGAAATGCGCTATTTCGGAAACCTAAGTAAATTTAAACTCATCAATTTTGGTTGTGTGCCCCCTTGCCATGCGCTATTCCTAAAACCTAAGTAAATTGAAACTCGTCAATTCTAGTTGTGTGCCCCTTGCATGGGCCTATATGATAATGAAAGGAAATAAAGTAGGGAATGAGACAAAATGGATTCGATCTAACCTAAGTAAATTGAAACTTGTCAATTCTAGTTGTGTGCCCCATTGCATGGACCTATATGAGAATGGATGGAAATAAAGAAGGGAACGAGACAAAATGGATTCGATCTAGGATGACAGACCTTCTAAAACCCATCAGTTCAGTTACTATAAACATGTAGCGGGAAATCAACAAATCCAGTGGAATCCTTCAAGGACTTCCAACAAAAATTTCACCTTCAGGAAGCCTCCACTCACCATGGCTCCTACTCACCACTCAATCACATTTAGTCTTCCTCCACGCTGGGTATTGACTCCGGATCTCAACGCAACATGCAATCCGAGCAACACAAACTTGTCTCTGAATCACTACCTCACGTCCTAGACTTCCTTCTTGGAATAAAGCTCAGCGCTTAAACAAGAAACCACAGAAAATGTTCACATGCCACAGGCCTCCGGTGGTCAACGAAACTCTTTGAACAAGATTTTTTGTTTGTTTGGTTTTTTTTTAGATTTTCCACACCGGCTAACTGGTGTCAACAACGTCTCCAAAGAGATCTTCAAGTCGAAATGAGCACCAACAAATTTTCTCCAAGAATTCATTCCTTGCGATGATCCCACATGCTGCTAATCTACCACACTTGGCAGCACAATCAATTTCCAACAGAGCTACACTCTACTTGACTTCCTCACATGCACTCGAGAGCCAATGAGCAGGAAATTATCAACAAGCTTCACCAAAGGGTAGTTGATTTCCTCAGACTGCCACGAGACCTTAAACTCTACAAGCCTCTGACTACTCAACGGAGCTCAACACGACATTTACACATCTGCGCCAATCTTGGCATCCTCCACATACAACGTCACAGCTCCACAATGCTGCAGCTCAGTTGAAACCCTCAGATCTCAAAATTAACTCTTATATGGATTGGGTACACACCCTCTTCTACAAATATTGGGCTCCACGGAGCGTTAATCACACCAACGGTCTTCAATGTGCAGCACACAACCCTCTCACACACAACCCTCTCACAACACAAAGACGACTGTAGGCATTCACCTTTTCAAACACCAAGCCTAAACCATCGGCTCTGATACCATGAGAGAAACTTGAAGAAACCAAATAGGAGTTATGATACCATATTAGAATGAACACATTAACTTGTCGCTTTCCATTTACAGAGAACAATTTTTATACAAGATGATGAAGCTTCTGGAATGTCGATGGCAATAGCTTCTTCGGGAAGCTAAGAACTCTCGAGAGAGAGTGAGACCATTCCTACATTAAATGCTTTCAATAGGTTTGGTTGGAATTACTATACATCCAAAAGCTTCCACAAAGACAAAGTTGTTTTTTGTCCTTCGTAACACCACATTGTTCGGTGAAATCAATTTCATTGTCTAAAACCTCACGATGTTGAAGTAGCTGGATTTTGAACATGAATGAGCTCACAGGCCCCACCCTCGATGGGTGTAACAACCTCCAAGAATACCCACAAAAAAAACAAATTTCTAACTTACCCTAGTAACTTTTGTCAGCATTTATTTCCACATAAGCAAAGGTTCGACATATACTTTAGCAGCATACATTTTTTGCATTATCAAAGGTTCAAAAACCAATTCAATTATAAAAATGTATATAAATCAAAGGGTGACCCAACATTAAATTCATAACATTATCGAATATGGTTCGGAAATAGTTAATGAAATATATTTTTATTTACTTAGTTTCTTTTACACATGATGCATTAACCTAATGTTTTGGGCTATTTATAAAATTGAGACAATTTCATATTGTTGAGACTTCCATTTAATACTCCATAGTCGTATTAACAGTCAATGTAACTCGCCTTTAACCGTGGGTTGGAAATTGTTTCGTTGCCTAACCCAAACTCCCAAACTCTCTAGAAGCCGAACTTCTTGTCACAACATCCGACGAGGATCAACGACTCACAGGATCTCTGGGTTTGTATCAAAACAGTAAACGGATAAAATTTCAGTTTTGTTTACATTTTTTTTATTACATGGCTTGGTATTAATTAAGAACTTAGTTCTTGTTTTTTACAGGATGTTGTGACCTCTATAGTCGAGTTAACACTTCAGCGACACCTTTCTACACACAACATGCTCCCAAGTGTGAATGCTCATTTTCGAGCTTACAAATTCTTACTTTGAGTTCGGTTTCCACATAGGGACGTCACTCAATTAACCTATGGCATAGCGCGTGCATTCGTGGCATACTAAAAAATACCCTTAATTTGACTACATGTTGGAAAATACCTCTAAAAATCACTTTATTTAACGCCCTACCAATACTAACCCATTGCATTTTCCCAATTTAAAAAACTTCTAATTTCACTGTATATTGTAGGTATCTGTTTTTTCATTAACATTTTTTACACCCCTTTATATTTATATCCTTAACATAATGACATGATGCCTCTCTTATGACCCCACATGCATTCTACAATTCACCTTTCTTCTTGTGATATACATAAGAGATGCATATTAGTATTCCCACAATGTGATTACTCAATCCACACTCGAGCACATCTCACTATGATTTGTGGCATTTAATGGTCTAAGGCATACAAAGATCAACCATGTTTTAGGAAGATTGATTATGTGCATGTCTATAAAATGACATATAAATTGATCTATATGATGATGAAAAATCAATTGATCAATCTTTATGAATATGTTTGCACCAAATAAGGTGTTCAATCACAAGTCTAGACCCTCTTCCCTTTGAAATCTTATTGTTCAAAAATCCAACTACAACCTCATGTACTCAAACTAGTGTCTTATTAAGGTGGAACAACAAAAGTTACATTTTCGAAGAGTTATATAGGGAAGAAAAGGCAAGGTGAGGATGAGTTATGAGACCCTCCCCTCTCTTCAATGAAAAAAAAAAACATTGTTCTCTGTTGTTTTTAATTTAAGTGTTTTAATGAGAGCCCCATGGTATATTTTATTAAGAAATCATTTGGAAACAACCCATGTGGATGGAATTAATGGTTTTTTAACCTTGGTAATGTGATTTAAAGAGCTCTTACCACTAGATTTCTTGTTTTCAGGATTATCAAAAAAAAATTGTAAGCATTGTAGATAGTTTCCCCCAAGTTCAAACGGATGGTATTATGTGGCTATGTTCTATGAACCTTCCCAACATCAACATGCTAGGTAGGTCTACCCCCAAGTTTTTCAGTAAGCATCTTTCAAAGATGGGATTTCACATTTGGAGGGATCTATGGGGTCACAACATTATCTTGGTTGGATTGGAGAAGAATTAATAAGCCCAATATTCACTAGCTTAAGACAAGAATGTGCTGTCAAAATGATACCAGAAATTTCAAGGCCCATTTGGAAGCACTGGAGATGTAGTCATAATTACTGTAAAAACTATACTCAACAACCTCAAGATGAATCTTGAGTCATAATTACTATAACAACTATACTCAATAACCGCAAGATGAATATTCAACAGTGTTCACAAAAGGGGATCATTGTCACCATGTCACAGAGAATATTGTTGCTATACAGATGCCAAGGCTATTGTGACAAAAGAAAGATTCATCATGTTGTCATTAAACATTAGTATACAAATGTGAAATAGGGTCACTCACTGACACATAGGTCATAGTCTATAGATTACTTCCCTTGACAGCCTCATTATTATCTATCCACAAGATTACTATAAATGTAATTTTCAAATCAAGGTTCTCTTATGTCACCAAAGGTGTCGAGACATCGTGTCAATATTAAATGATCAATCACCATGCTCAACCATACTGCCTCAAGAATCAAATCAGGGTTGCTACCCACAATAGCTATCATTTGGCCAATAACTTGCCCTGTTTCTTCAATTGCATGAAATGGATTCTCTTGAATTGAGTTTAATTCCATTTTTATTGCCTTGGTCATAGATTCCTTGGATGATTTTCAATATTTTGAATCCAAGTGTTCGTATTAGCCAGTCTTTCCATTTTAGGATTTGACATGTGTATAGGTTGACAAACCTACTTGTTTCCTTAAATAAGATATTATATGTAATGGATTTACAATTAATCTAAGAGTCAAATTCATTGCTCTGAATTAAAAGAACAATTTTCTTGCCTAATAGAATGCACTGGTTAAATTTGGTAGGCAGTGCCATATTTATAGCTACCACTGCTACTAAAATCAATGTCTACAACCACTGCTTTTGTTACTACCACTATCACATCCGCTCCAACCTGCCTACTGTAGTGAACTGTCACTATTTAACCATAAGAGACACTATCATATATCATTAAGATCAATTTTGTCATCATTCATTGCCAATCATATGATATCAAGCAAATCTTCCATATAAAAATTCTCAAGACAACCATGCTCAAAGGAACAATCTTGCAATTCTGCTCAGGACCTTTAGAGTATATTAGTCTCTTTAAGAACACATTGATGAACCCAAGTCATGTTAAATAACTCCATTGTTGCTTCTCTTCAAGCATTATATCTTTTGGCATCACTGTTCAGACAAAATTATATTTTCTGGTCAGCTAGTATCAAATATTGGTCAAATGCATCTGAGGAAACTTACCTACTATTCTTTGTTTTCCATGTGTCAATGAAAACTACTATTTCAATGTGATGATTCCTCAAGTCTAATTGATTAGCTTCATGTTTTCCTTGAGTAGATGCCACCTTGGTCAAGCTTCAAATATGTATTAAATAAAGGTCTCACTATAATCATAAATCAAAACTCCTTTAAAGATTCAATATTCTAGTCATGATAGAGAAGACACCCATGATATCAAAAACATGAAAGGGGTTGAATCGTGTGCATGAAATCTAAAGTATTAATTCCAATCAACTCCACAGATATATAAATCCCTAGTAGGCTTATGAGTTCGAAGCTTTGTCAGATTACTACAGGTTGATGCTAAACCAAGGTTGCAAAACCATTACTTAAACATAATTATGTCCTTAGGAGACTACAATGTTGTGAATTCTGAACAATGCTACATAGTATTTTAAGATCTCTGTCTTTGATGATATGTTCTGAAAATCCAAATCGTCTTAATCAACTGCCATCCACTCCACTTGTCCCTTTTTTAAAGTGTGATCTGGCTTGGACAGAAAGAGCTTAGATACCATGTATTGACATAGGACAAAAGAATCCAGATATTCCAAACTTTGTATCATACTACAAACTCTGTATATTTAACGTTTAAGTCCATTTGGGGTTTTCAGATTCAATGTTACTTGCGTGAATTCATGTCAAAACACAACTTACAACTGCATACATTTCGTAGTGACTAATGGAAAGCATTTCATCCCATACCTGTGAAACTGAAGTAGTCATGACTACAAATTGAAGCCACAGAGTAATTCTCTTTTATTTTTTATAAAACACAAAGAGAAATACCTTAAGCCTTTGTGGAAACTGCATGCCACCTCTCAGATCGGTTATTTGAAGTGTTCTTGATTTGGATTTTGGGCCGGAAAAGCTTAGGATTAAATGTAACTCCATGCTTGTTAGCATGCCATTTCTCACTGTTTAAAGGAATTATGTTCATCATTTGGAATTGGAAATAAAACTATGTTTGTCATTGAAAAATATTATTAAAATTTAAAATATTCCAAACAACCTACAAATGAAAGGGCACAGAGGTGGTGCCCTTATTTCTGTTGGTGGTGCAATAATAATAAGTCATATTGTTGCATTATAAAAAACACCATATTTCCATGACAATAAAATGACCTGCTAAGGTCATTCAATTCCATCCTTACCTGTCATTTCTATAGAGCCCTTCTTCGAATCTCTTTCCATATTTTCTTGAAATTGGCTTATATCTCTGTCTCTAGTTTTGGGAGAATAAATTGTCAATTACAAAAGACAAAAGTCATCCTTCTATGGAGAACTCACCATGGTAAATAGGCAGTAGTGCATTTTTCCAATTTATATCGATTTACTAGTAGAAATGTCTATTTTAATTCCTTATCAATAATATTCTTTCTAGAAACGGGTAATTTCGACATTTTAGCTATACTTCTTCAAATATCTCTAAGAAAACTTTCCCATTTGTAAGATAGATAATATTTCTAATAGATTGGTCGAAATGTTTAGCCAAAAGTAGGATTGTACTGGGGTCAAATTGTACATTACATCCACTTCTTCCACTCCTGCCACTATTTCTCATTGATGCCCATTGTTGTTCACTCTCACTACCACCTATCCCACTAACTTTTTCCACTCTATTTGAAACTACTACTACTACTTCTCCCATTGTTTATAGCTACCACTGCTACTAAAATCAATGTCTACAACCACTACTTTTATTACCACCACTATCACATCCACTCCAACCTGCCTACTGTAGTGAAATATCACTATTGAACCATAAGAGACACTATCATATATCATTAAGATCTATGTTGTCGTCATTCACTATCAATCATATGACATCAAGTAAATCTTCCATATAAAAATTCTCAAGACAACCATGCTCAAAGGAACAATCTTGCAATTCTGATCAGTACCTTTAGAGTATATTAGTCTCTTTATGAACACTTTGATGAACACAAGTCATGTTAAATAACTCCATTGTTGCTTCTCTTAAAGAATTCTATATTTTGGCATCATTGTTCAGACAAAATTATATTCTCTGGTCAGTTAGTATCAAATATTGGTCAGATGCATCTGAGCAAACTTACCTACTATTCTCTGTTTTCCATGTGTCAATGAAAACTACTCTTTCAATGTGATGATTTCTCAAGTCTAATTGATTAGCTTCATATTTTCCTTGACCAGATGCCACCTTGGTTAAGCTTCAAATATGTATTAAATAAAGGTCTCACTATAATCATAAATTGAAACTCCTTTAAAGATTCAATCTTCTAGTCATGATAGAGAAGACACCCATGATATCAGTAACATGAAAGGGGTTGAATCATATGCATGAAATCTAAAGTATTAATTCCAATCAACTCCACAGATATATAAATCCCTAGTAGGCTTATGAGTCTGAAGCTTTGTCAGATTACTACAGGTTGATGCTAAACCAAGGTTGCAAAACCATTACTTAAACATAATTATATCCTTAGGAAAACTATGACTACAATGTTGTGAATTCTAAACAATGCTACATAGTATTTTAAGTTCTCTATCTTCGAACAAGAATGAATATATACTTCTGAAAATTCACATATCAATCTTCTAAATTTTGGATCCATGAATTCTGAACAATGCCACATAGTCTTTTAAGATCTCTGTCTTCGATTATATGTTCTAAAAATTCAAATCATCTTAATCAACTGCCATCCACTCCACTTGTCCCATTTTTAAATTGTGATCTGACTTGGAAAGAGAGAGCTCAGATACCATGTCATGACATAGGAAAAAAGAACCCAGATATTCCAAACTTCGTGTCTTACTACAAACTCTGTTTCTTTAACGTTTAAGTCCATTTCTGGTTTTCAAATTCAATGTTACTTGCCCGAATTCATGTCAAAACACAAGTTACAACTGCATACATTCTGTAGTGACTAATGGAAATCATTTCATCCCATACCTGTGAAACTGAAGCCACAGAGTAATTCTCTTTTATTTTTTATAACACACAAAGAGAAAGACCTTAAGCCTTTGTGGAAACTGAATGCCACCTCTCAGATCGGTTATTTGAAGTGCTCTTGATTTTTATTTTGGGCCGGCAAAGCTTAGGGCTTAAATGTAACTCCATGCTTGTTAGCATGCCATTTCTCACTGTTTAAAGGACTTACGTTCATCATTTGTAATTGGAAATAAAACTATGTTTGTCATAGCAAAATACTAAAATTTAAAATATGCCAAACAACCTACAAATGAAAAGGCACAGAGGTGTTGCCCTTATTTATGTTGGTGGTGCAACAATAATAAGCCATATAGTTGCATTATAGAAATCACCATATTTCCATGACAATAAAATGACCTGATAAGTTCATTCAATTCCATCCTACCTAACATTTCTATAGAGCCCTTCTTCGAATATCTTTCCAGATTTTCTTGAAATTGACCTATATCTCTGTCTCTAGTTTTGGGAGAATAAATTCTCAATTACAAAAGACAAAAGTCATCCTTATATGGAGAAATCACCATGGTAAATAGGAAGTAGTGAATTTTTCCATTTTATAATCGATTTACTAGTAGAAAACTCTATTTTAATTCCTTATCAATAATATTCTTTCTAGAAATGGGTAATTTCGACATTTTAGCTATACTTCTTCAAATGTCTCTAAGAAAAATTTCCCATTTGTAAGATAGATAATATTTCTTGTATATTGGTCAAAATGTTTAGCCAAAAGTAGGATTGTATTGGGGTCAAATTGTACATTACATCCACTTCTACCACTCTTGCCACTATCTCTCATCGATGCCCATTGTTGTTCACTCCCACTGCCACCTATCCCACTAACTTTTTCCACTCTAGCTGAAACTTATACTATTGCTGCTCCCACTATTTATAACTGCCACTGCTACTAAAATCAATTTCTACAACCACTGATTTTGTTACTACCACTATCACATCCACTCCAACCTACCTAATGTAGTGAACTGTACTCACTGTTTAACCATAAGAGACACTATCATATATCATTAAGATCTATGTAGTCATCATTCACTGTCAATCATATGATATCAAGCAAATCTTCTAAGACCCTCACACTTCATTTCTTGAATGAAAATATATATATGAGATGTGTTGTTCCATTCTATCATAGAGGAGGTTGAATTCCTCTAATATATAGCCTTTTCTGGTGCTACAAATGCCTCTCTAGGCCGACATGATCTTAAGTTGCCCAAAATGATCTTGGAGACTATCTAGACCATTCTAAATTATATTTCATTTTCCTACTCGTATACAAGAAAGTTAAAGGGATAAGAGTCTGTGAACCAGTTTGACAAGGAGATCCAAACTATGAACCAAGAAACTGAACCAGCAAGCACAAGTGCTGCTAATCATTATGTTCTTTGTTAGTTTTTCTTGCATTTCAAAACTGTTTGAATATATGGGGCCGTTACTGGAATTGAAGAAGAAATTAGCATATGTAGAAGCCGAGTGTGTTCTCCTTTGGAATTTGACTCTAAATCTGCATAAAGGTGACCAGTCCATTGACCAGTTACCCATCCTTCATATGAGGTCCAGGGTAAGTTGGAGCATGAAAACATATAACAATCTGGCATTTAATTGATCAAAAATGCATCTAAACCATCATCCCATTGATCAACCGAGTTGTACCTCAACCGAGACCATGATTTTAGTTTATATGGCAACACTACGGAAGAACTTCTTCCACCTTCGGAGGATCATGCCTAATCTAGTTTACCATTCAACCATAAAAAGCAACATGGAGATGTATAAATTGGGCACTAATTTATTTGTCTTTGAAATGGGAGTACAGGGAATAAAAACTAATTTGTTTTCTTTCTTTCATATTTGCTACTAGAAAAAAATGTAATATAAGTCATTTCTTATTTTCTTATTTTCTATAGATATGTGGTGGGAAAATTATGCTAGAAAATCACCAAATTTATAGAGATTTTCCATATTAGTGCCTAGCCGGACTTGTGCTTAAAGTCGCACTCACAAATTGGAGTGTGTTGCAAAATATACACAAAGGTGAAACATGTTAAAATATCCGTGTCTTAATAATACAGTCTACATCTAATACAATCCTTGATTATGGCTGAAGAAAATTGACAAAACACTTGATATGGACACCATTTCCTTATAGAAAATATTGACACAGGGTACAAATGGTTGGTGACGGCATAGCCATGTTATGGAGAAGTCATCTAAATTGTTAGATGAATATGAGCAGGATCAGGTGATAGGTTGCATAGGAAAATTTCCTACAACAAATAGAAAAGGAGAATGAGGAAAGTCATGTGCTAGCCTCTGTACCTATACAGACCGAGATACCAATTAGTAAGCATTAAATTGCAGGACCTTCCTCTACTAGAGGATGACATGTTACCTTTGCCCATAAAAAATGGATTCCAGAGGTAATTCTCCTCCACCCATCAGTCAATGATGGACTCCAGAGACGAAAATCCCCAAAGATCACTTATTTTAAGGATTGCAGGGATTATTTTAAGGATTTTGGGAATCAAAAGTGGCTAATTTTGAGCTTTCAACAAGGAAACTAGCCTAAGGCAGCCATAGGACTCCACCCTTTAACTAAGAGGGACTCCAGAGATGGAGATCTCCTCCCTTAGTCAATTCAAACAGGCATGCAAATCACCTCTTATTTGCAAGTAAAACAGAAATGTGAGCAATAAATATAAATTTTCCTTTGTATACAGACTCCAGAGACCAGATAAGGGAGAATAACAAGACATTTTTCTCAGACAGTCACCAATGGGATAATCAAGTTTCTCTGTACCAGCTCTTCAGTAAAAGAATTATACCTTCATTCCATCCTTGAATTTTCTAGTTGGGGCACCAAAAAGAAGAAGCAGGGCTTTTTTGACATCCTCATGTCCAAATATTTCTAGAGCTAAAGAACACGCAAGCTTTTTATAGACGTCACCATCCTTAGCAAGCAGCATGGAAAGCAGTTATATTTGTTCTTGTTCATCACCTTGTAAAATGTACCTATAGCTGTTTGAAATGAATGATTAAAATAATCAATATAGATAAAACATGGATCAAATAAAAAATTCACTAAATGGAAAATTTTAAAAAATTGTATATGCTAGACATGTGCAACCAAAGAAAAATTGCTAATCTACTTGCACTAGATGTGGAACTTTACACATATATATAAAATAATACCTGTTAAATAATACCACCATCATCAAATTAATACCTGTTAAGAAGTGAAGCAACAACTTACAAGCGCCCAATGGGTCTTCCTTTTCCTGCAAATATATTTCTATTGGGGCCTCTTCTTGGATCTGCATCCCTGATCAAACCACGACCTGAAGTTCCAATCTCTCAAGGACAGTCAAATTATATTACAACAGCTTGCAGATAGATAGTTCAATCAAATATAAAATTAATATGAAAGATTTAATAGACATACCTTCTTGTACTGCATCCCTGATCAAACCAGGGCCTGAAGTTCCAATCTCTATAAGTCAGTCAAATTATATTACAACAACTTGCAGATAGACAGTTCAGTCATATATAAAATTAATCGGAAAAATTTAATAGACATACCTTCTTGTACTCTGTTGTGGCTTTATGGAATAACACCCATCTGAATATCACCCATTATAAATGAATTACCAATGTGCAACAAAAATATTACTCACCTTGTGGATGTATCACCAAGAATTACTAGGCTTGTGGATGTATCACCAAGAAAATTATACAACACCTCATGAGTTGTTATCTTTAAAGAAACACATACTAAAACATAAACACCGTGATGAATCTCAAACTTAGAAGAAAGAAACTAGGAACCAGGGCTAAACGAATTGCAGTAGTGATAATGGGGTAAGATAGGTAGACTTTGATAGCTTTCAGGGCTTTGTCATTGCAGTGTAGGATGATAAATGTAATTAAAATGAGAATCTAGATAATGAATTCATTCTATAAGAAGAAAGTAACACAACACAATTTCCCTTACAAAACAGAGCATAAGTTGATTTATGAATTCTGTTTATAACTCTTTAGAACAATAAGTGAAATCATAAGAAATGAAATGGAATTGAGAAGCCATTCGATGAAATGAAACACGAAGGAGATACAATGCTATAAATCCATACCAAATGAATCTCAAATTCTTACTACAACTGCCTTTGTATTATAAAAAAAAATCTCCAAGTACAATAGTTCTCCTATGATATATCCAATTTCCAACCCCCCTCTATTACAAAAACATTTCTTTTTTATAGGCCAAAATACAAGGGCCTATTTTTCCAAAACAATAAATGTCTTTTTGCAAAAATAAAAATAAAAATGATATCAATGTGGCCAAAATATAAATACTTGAAAAAATACTCTGATGGCACATTTGAGCTACAAACTATGATTTATATGTCCAATTTGAAAAATAGGAAATCCAACTACCACAAAAACATTCAAAATAAAATGCACTTCATGTGTTAGCCATTTCTCTGGTGTAAATTTGTTGACTTGAGCGAACAGAAACCATCCTGATTGAACCTTGTGCCATTAGATCCTTGATATCCTTTCTAGCAAGCGAACCATTAATCTAAAAATTCAAGGAAAACATTAACATTAGTGAGAAGAACCACATACGTTTCTTCAAAACATATTCATAAAAAAAGGAATCAAATCTTCTTTATTTTCGTGATTAATTGGACCAACTTTAGAAGAACCACAGTAGAACGCATCCAACATAAGTGTTGAGGTAAGGGATGCCCTTATATTCAAATTATATATATGTGTTGAGGTAAGGGGTACATATAGTTATATAGGTATGTAATTATATTATTTTTATGGAATAAATACCAAATTAATGTTTGAATGAAACACAACTACAAAAAGATGAATGGCTAGGGAAAGAAACTTACACCAAAAAGTAGGTAGCAAAAAAAGTTTGAGTTATCTCGAAAATTCACCATTTGAAGTATTCACTAGACCTCAAGCCAAAAAATACAAAATTAACATCAGATTCATTCAAACAAATCAACAAAAATATAACCAAAAACTATTTATAAATAATTCAACATATGGAAATACGTAAGGAAAGTGAAAGTAGAATGTTTTGAAAATTAACCTTGTTCAATTTTTTCACAAAATCTGAAGAAAAAAAAATTGTAATCACATTCTTCTAATTTGTATGTATCATTCTTAGCATTGTACGATAAGTTTGTGATTGCTAAACAAATTCAAGTTGTACAAAATAATGATCAATCAAATCATACTTATACATGTGTTGCCCTTTATTCTACTATACCAACATAATTGAAGCTTGATGCCTTCTAATCTATCCAAAAGGTCGATGTCATTATGGTAATCAAACACCCTATTGCCATCCTTCTTCCTTATTCTTTGAACCCTTCCAATGTACCATATTCCACAAGAAACACCTTGTTTTCTATTTCAAGGAACACCTTTTCTTGCAGTACGTTCAGTGGGGGGAATTGAGCTGTTTTCAAACAACACCCCACAATCTGATCCAATTCCAAAGCCAATTGAAACACCCTTTTGTAGAGTCTTTCCATCTCGCCTAAAGTAGACCCCACTTCTCACTTTTGTCAACCTATATTTGAATAATGTTGGATTTCCATTCAACTAACTAACCAAACATGCTTTGAACATATCCTTACCATCAAGATTCACCACTGGTTTTATAGCTTTGCTTACATTTTCATCAGTGGAATCTAAATTTCATCAAACTCGTGTCTCCACTAACTTTCCATTATTTGCAATTCACTTTCGTTGTGTACCAATGAAAATGAATATTGAAATATAGAGATGGAACATCTCGGTGGAGAATCATCAACTACTTCATCCACAATTTGGAATGTTGGATAATCTTTATACTCTGTCCATGGTTTAACCCACCAAGAACATTGAGTGTAATTTTCTGGTTTCATTCCAAGAGTTGATAAAATGTTTTGTGCATCCTTCAATCCATTCTTAAGGGCTTCTACAATTTTAGCGTCTATGGATCTTGAATTATATTGCGACAATATGTCAATGTTTTGTATTGTTTCTTGGTGCAATTTATTCTAGATGTTTTCTTGCTTCTTATGGGATTTATTAAAATGAAGCCCTTAGGAATTTGATTCTTCTTCAACAATTCTATTAAGGGTTCCAACGGCATGAAGCAAGTCAATGAAATCATAGGCCCTCTCCACTCCAACCATCCCACCAACTTTGCTAAAGAATTTCTCACATACATTTGGCCCAGTCATGTGCAAAACACATGGCAACTTAGAGTATTGATTTCGAAAAAAACTCATCAACAAAACTGCAAAATGGAAAGAAATTCTCACATCTTGATATGCCTCTCTGCTGATGAAATTTATGTTGACATTAGTATGAGATTGTTTTTGTACCCAACATAACCATAATACAAAGAAATGATGAACTCGTGAAGCATTTCGCACCCTTTCCCAAAGGCTTAAACTATGAGACATAAAGATGTCAATGTAGTCAACAACAATCATTAAGTAAGTCTTTGTAGCTATTTTCCTCTCTAGCTTTCCACTTGGTGTACTTCTCAACTCTTTCAAACACCTTTGAACATGCCTTGAAGCAATGTGTTGTGCCGAACCCCAATTTTTTCGATTCATCCTCTCTATAACTTCACACTTAAGCTTGTGAGCATCCACTTTAAAAGTGTGATAAACCATTCTAACATGGCAAAAAATTATGTACTCATTTCTTAAAACCAATTCTCGTCAACCGCTAAACAAAGGATTCAGTAGATTTTTTCCATTGTGGATGTAATCTTGGTCATGAAATCTTGTTACATTTCAACCATTATACAACCCAGTTAGCCTCCACCCTTCCCAAGTAATTTGATATCGAAGACCTGATGTTGAAGAATAATCCTTCAACATAATTTGTCTTCTTTTGCTATCCCCATCTGAGGAATAACCAACAATAGGTCCCAAATTATTTTCTACGTGTTTCTTCCACATAAATTCTACCTTTTCCCATTGTTGATAAACAAAATTTGCATTGAATTTATTGCAATCTGGATGAACAACCACAACCAAACGAGGAAGTTTTTCATGTAAAGGGTTTTCAATAATAACACGTGCATAATGTCCAATAACATTGTTTTTAAAATAATTTGTTATAATATCATAGCCTGCATCTCCCTCACCAACTGTCACTAAGAAATGTGATTGGCATTGATGTTCTTCTTTCAAACCACAAAACCCCACTAGTGTATCACTTTTTGCTACCCACCTAACATATTTTTTTACAATTGTTTCATCTTCAGCAAGGCATACAGGAATTGGTCCATATATACCATGTTTGGCTTTATAAGAAGCATAAATTTTTCCGACTGCCTCAAAAATGTGCTCGTGCTCCCCTGGGGTATATGTCAATGACTTTATAACTTGCCTTAAATTTGTAGATATTGAAGGACCATCCAGATTCAAGATAATAAATTTATGCAATCTAGGACATCCTCATACCTTGAACATCTCATAAAGGTATTTTTTGGATGTACTATACCTTCTCCCTTCTTTTTCATGAATCAAGTTATGAAATATATCCTCGAAAAATTCCCAGACTGCATCTTTACCTTGTAATTTTCCTTGCTTATGTGCCTCACAAACATCCTTACAAAACCTAAAGACATCCTTCCTTTCTGCCGATTCAAACAACTTTTCCTTTAGAGATCTCATTCTAATAGAGAGTGTAGTAACCTTTGTCCTCTCCAACCAAAGAGCTCGCATTTTTTATCTATGGTTAGAATTTGTAACCCTTGCAGCAATCTTCGATTCATTTTGAGTCAAATAGTCCAATCTTCTACCTTTTCCTGTATCTCGTTCACTTCTTTTATTGGTGCACCTTGATTCATGATATAATCGCATCCTGAAGTCACTACATTCTGGAACCAACTTACAAAACCTACATGTTACTGAATCAAAAGGTATCCCTATTTCAGAACCCCTTTGGCAATGAATATGCCTATATGTGCCATCAATACGACATTCAATACCCTCATAACATAGCATGATCTTGGTATGCTTCTCTATGGCCCATAATTTTCCACCCCTTTGATCATCCATTAGGATCTTTGTTTCTAATATCTCCCCATTTCTATCAATATAAGGATACCAATACCCCCAACATTGTAGTAACAAGGGAGACAATTGAGCTATAATAAGATGAAAACACAATAAAAAACAAATAAATTAGAAGTAAGATAAATAAAATAATATACAAATTCATATTCAAGTTTAGTCTAAATTATTAATCAATCACTAATTAACACACTTGAAGTAGAAGGAGTTGCACTTGTAGAACCCCTATGTAATACTGATGGTGATGATGGCACTAAGAACCTAGTCAAACTTTGTTGGGACTTATCATTGGTAGGCTTCCCATGTCTCCCAACTGTGTCCTCCTCAACCCCGTCTCCTGATGTGAAGCCTCATTTGTAGTAGTAGTAGTGTGCTTCTTTGATTTCATGCGTTCATTTAGAGAACTGACAATATTATCACTTGTTGGCACTAAACAAAACCATTTATTGCATCATGTACATTCGACTCTCACTTTTTTCATGTCCTTATAGTCTGCAAGTGTTTCTTCCACCACCTTGAACAAATTAGGCTCTTGTGTCTTGTTGAAGTCATCTAGAAGTTTTATTTCTTGATCATTATGAAATCGATCCCCAACCACCGTTGTTTGTTGTACTTTGTTACATGAATGAATTTCACTACCACTTGGCATTGAAAGGCATTGTTGATGGGACGTTGTTTTCATATGATGGTTTTTGAAGTTGCGCATTGTTCGCGCCACCAAGGATACATCACTTGTTCCATAATCAATGTCAAAATTTTCACAATGGATCTTTATTTTAGATTCTCCCTTTTCTGAATATACTTTGAGAGTATGTTTCTTATTGACAAACTCGTCCATTAAACTTTTCACTTTTTTTTCCCAAGATGCCAATACACAAGGATCAACAATTGTGGCTTCTTCCACTGACAAAGGCATATTTTCAACTCTTGGTTGTTTATGCATAGATTCCTCCACATTCTGTTCAATGTTTTCAAATATTGGTATTGTTTCCACTACATTTGAACCCCTTGTTTCTACATCTAATGTGCCTAGTTTCCTCTTGATGCATAAAAGTGTTGTATAAACTTTCCATTTCTTCTCTTGATTTGGATTTAAAGCTAATACATCTTGTATAAAATCAAAAGGGTATTCAACGATTCCATCATCCACAATTTCATCGCGGATTTTAGCAAATGTACAACCTTCTCGACACCTGACAATGCCAATGATAGGTTTCTCTTCATCGATAGTAATTTTATAAGACAATTCCATCTGTTTTTGCACATAAATAAATGAAAAAGTAAGTAAAATTCCACAAACATATTGGTTTATAATGAAAAAAAATCAAGGAAGCAAGGTATTCACTTTCAATTCAAAGCTTCAAAAAACATGAATAACTCTTACTATTGCGACGAAACACCTTGATTCAAAATGTCCTATCAATGGATTCCTCAAATGGAACTAAAACCATAAATAAAACAGAGTAATAAAACAATTTTGAGAGTTGATTTATTGAGTCAAACATTGACAAACTTATAATCAAGCTTAGGCCCTAAATCTGCCTCAATTTTGGCCTTATTTACATCATTTTTTTGTGTCCTAAAGAGGTCAAAACCAAACCATCGTAGCTTTTACTGTTTTCTGGTATGAAATGGATTTTATTCAATTTATTGTTCACTGGTATCTAGGGTTTGTGAGAGATAAAGACATTTTTTTATGTTTTTGGAGCTACCAATGGGTAAGGACAGTGCTTGATCTCTATGTTTCTGGAACTACCCTGTGGATCCACCATAGTTATAGTTTCAAAGAAAGGAAATTTATTGCTAAAGAAATTGGCATTCATCAGATATTGATTGTTCATTGATTGCAAATTTAGTAGAAAGAAAGTATACCCTTGCTAAGGGTTTGAGGAAAAGCTCTTGGAAAATATATACCCTTGTATTCCTACAGGTAGCAGTAAGAAGAAGACTAAAAAAGAAAAGAGGAATTTGGTGACAAGAAGAAGATGTGCAGCTATTGAAGCTTGAAAACTCTCAAAGAGAAAGCCCATGTGAATAAGGACCATAAATACCTAAAGACCAGGTTCAGAGAAAGAGACAACCTAGGTGAGGCGTCTACCAAGGTGAGAAATACTTGCTAAGGAATAAGAAGCACATTGAGGACTGAAGTGAAAAGAGAGAAAATAAGGTGAGCACATTGACGCTCAAAGGAACGTAAAAGAGATTCAAAAAGATCACGGATATCAAAGTAAAGGGCTTAGTAGAAGGAGAATACCACAAAAAGGTGAAAGATGATGCCAGGAATGATGAGTTGGGCATATAGCAAGAGATAACTGAGCTAAAGGAGAAACTAAGTCTTATGATGGAGCTGCTACAAGAGGAAGAAACCCAAATTTATGGTTAGAATATGAAAATGAAAGTCAAATGGCCTATAGAGATATTGATTACAAAAAGAATAGGACATAGATTGATTTCCTTGTTCAAGAAGCAAGAAATAAACAATTATTTAATTAGAGGCATGGAGAAAAAAATGCGTTGAAGAAAAAGATATGAAAATCAGTCCTTAGGGGCAGAGCAAGCAATATTTATCTGTGAAATTGAGAGAGGACCAATGTTTGACGAAGACGATGTGGATGAGAGACAAGATAAGAGTCTCATGGAAAACTTAAGAATTTCAATCCAACATAGAGGAGAGATGTCAATCCTAGAGGCATCAACAGGGGCAAATGAGCCTCAAGTTTTTCAATCTAACTATTTATATGAGTGTTTGTTTGCAGGACTTGAAGAATATGAAGATGAACGAGTACAAGAATCTGCCATGAAGGAGAAACATGAAAAATTGTCTCTTGAATACAAATTTAAGGCATATAAAAAGTCATGGACCTCAAATAAATAGGGTAGAGGACAAACCAAAGGAAAGCTCCAAGATTTCACAAGATGGAATAGATGGAAATCGAAAAGGCAACCTCATATCAGTTCCTATAGAGGTCCAAAACAATCTACGAGTTGAAAGGAAAGAAATTTCCAATGAATTACCTTTTCATGGTAGCATCTCAAGTAAATAGGGTTATGTATCTTGAAACAATAGAGAATCAAGAGAAAACCATGTATTCCAAGAAAATTTATGATCTTCATAAATATGGTTGCCAAGATGATTCAAGAAATCAATCTTGATTCTATTTTTGGACATAAATAAATGAAAAAGTAAGTAAAATTTCACAAACATATTGGTTTATTATGAAAAAAAAAAGCAAGGAAGCAAGGTATGCACTTTCAATTCAAAGCTCCAAAAAACATGAATAACACTTACTATTGTGATGAAACACCTTGATTGAAAATGTGCTATTGATGGATTCTTCAAATGGAACTAAAAATAGTAATAAAATAGATTTGAGAGTTGATTTATTGAGTCAAACCTAGACAAACTTATAAGTAAGCTTAGGCCCTAAATCTGCCTCAATTTTGGCCTTATTTACATCATTTTTTTGTGTCCTAAAGAGGTCAAAACCAAACCATTGTAGCTTTTACTGTTCACTGGTATGAAATGGATTTTATTAAATTTATTGTTCGCTAGTATCTAGGGCTTGTGAGAGATAAAGACATTTTTTAATGTTTTTGGAGCTACCAATGGGTAAGGACATTGCTTGATCTCTATGTTTTTGGAAATACCTTGTGGATCCACCATAGTTATAGTTTCAAAGAAAGGAAAGTTATTGCTAAAAAATTGGCATTCATCAAAGATCGATTGTTCATTGATTGCAAGTTTACCAGAAAGAAAGTTTACCCCTGCTAATGGTTTGAGGAAAAGCTCTTGGAAAAGATATACCCGTGTATTCCTACAGGTAGCAGAAAGAAGAAAACTAAAAATGAAAAGAGGAATTTGGTGACAAGAAGAAGCGCTACAGCTATTTAAGCTTGAAAAATCTCAAAGAGAAAGTCCACGTGAATAAGGACCATAAATACCTAAAGACTAGGTTCAGAGAAAGAGACAACCTAGGTGAGGCATCTACCAAGGTGAGAAAGACTTGATAAGGAATAAGAAGCACATTGAGGATTGAAGTAAAAGAGAGAAAATAAGGTGAGCACATTGAAGCTCAAAGGAAGGTATAAGAGATTCAGAAAGATCACAGATAGCAAAATAAATGGCTTAGTAGAAGGAGAATACCACAAAAAGGTGAAAGAAGATACCAGGAATGATGAGTTGGGCATATAGAAAGAGATAGCTGAGCTAAAGGAGAAACTGAGTCTTATGATGGAGCTGCTACAAGAGGAAGAAACCAAATTTATGGTTAGAAGATGAAAAGGAAAGTCAAATGGCCTATAGAGCTATTGAATACAAAAATAATAAGACATAGATTGATTTCCTTGTTCAAGAAGCAAGAAATAAACAATTATTTAATTAGAGGCATGGAGAAAAAAATGAGTTGAAGGAAGAAAAATATATGAAAATCAGTCCTTAGGGGCAGAGCAAGCAATATTTATCTATGAAATTGAGAGAGGACCAATGTTTGATGAAGAAGATGTGGATGGGAGACAAGATAAGAGTCTCATGGAAAACTTAAGAAGTTCAATCCAACATAGAGGAGAGATGTCAATCCTAGAGGCATCAACAGGGGAAAATGAGCCTCAAGTTTTTCAATCTAACGGTTTATATGAGTGTTTGTTTGCAGGACTTGAAGAATATGAAGATGAACGAGTACAAGAATTTTCCATAAAGGAGAAAGATGAAAAATTGTCTCTTGAAGACAAATGCAAGGTGAATAAAAATTCATGGACCTCAAATAAACAGGGTAGAGGACAAACCGAAGGAAAGCTCCAAGATTTCACAAGATGGAATAGATGGCAATCAAAAAGGAAACCTCATATCAGTTCCTATAGAGGTCCAAAACAATCTACGAGTTGAAAGGAAATACATTTCAAATGAAGTACCTTTTTCATAGTAGCATCTCAAGTAAATAGGGTTGTGGATCTTGAAACAGCAGAGAATCAAGAGAAAGTCATGTATTCCAAGAAAAGGTATGATCTTCATAAAGATGGTAGCCAAGATTATTCAAGAAATCAATCTTGAATCTGTTTTTGCACACAAATAAATGAAAAAGTAAGTAAAATTCCACAAACATATTGGTTTATTATGAAAAACATGCAAGGAAGCAAGGTATGCACTTTCAATTCAAAGCTCCAAAAAACATGAATAACTCTTACTATTACGATGAAACACCTTGATTCAAAATGTGCTATCGATGGATTCCTCAAATGGAACTAAAACCAGAAATAAAAGAGAGTACTAAAACATATTTGAGAGTTGATTTATTGAGTCAGACATTGACAAACTTATAAGCAAGCTTAGGCCCTAAATCTGCCTCAATTTTGGCCTTATTTACATCATTTTTTTGTGTCCTAAAGAGGTCAAAATCAAACCATCGTAGCTTTTATTGTTCGCTGGTATGAAATGGATTTTATTAAATTTATTGTTCGCTAGTATCTAGGGCTTGTGAGAGATAAAGACATTTTTTTTTATGTTTTTGGAGCTACCAATGGGTAAGGACAGTGCTTGATCTCTATGTTTTTGGAACTACCTTGTGGATCCACAATAGTTCTAGTTTCAAATAAAGGAAATTTATTGCTAAAGAAATTGGCATTCATCAAAGATCGATTGTTCATTGATTGCAAATTTACCAGAAATAAAGTTTACCCCTGCTAAGGGTTTGAGAAAAATCTCTTCGAAAATATATACCCTTGTATTCCTACAGGTAGCAGTAAGAAGAAGACTAAAAAAGAAAAGAGGAATTTTGTGACATGAATAAGGACCATAAATACCTAAAGACCAGGTTCAAAGAAAGAGACAACCTAGGTGAGGCATCTACCAAGGTGAGAAAGACTTCCTAAGGAATAAGAAGCACATTGAGGGTTGAAGTGAAAAAGAGAAAAGAAGGTGAGCACATTGAAGCTCAAATGACTTGGTACAAGAGATTCAGAAAGATCATGGATAGCAAAGTAAAGGGCTTAGTATAAGGAGAATACCACAAAAAGGTGAAATAAGATGCCAATAATGATGAGTTGGGCATATAGAAAGAGATAGCTAAGCTAATGTAGAAACTGAGTCTTATGATGGAGCTGCTACAAGAGGAAGAAACCCAAATTTATGGTTAGAAGCTTAAAAGGAAATTCAAATGGCCTATAGAGCTGTTGATTACAAAAAGAATAAGACATAGATTGATTTCCTGTTCAAGAAGCAAGAAATAAATAATTATTTAATTAGAGGCATGGAGAAAAACAATGAGTTGAAGGAAGAAAAAGATATGAAAATCAGTCCTTAGGGGCAGAGAAAGAAATATTTATCTATGAACATGAGAGAGGACCAATGTTTGATGAAGAAGATGTGGATGAGAGACAAGATAAGAGTCTCATGGAAAACTTAAGAAGTTCAATCCAGAATAGAGGAGAGATGTCAATCTTAGAGGCATCAACAGGGGCAAATGAACCTCAAATTTTTAAATCTAACTGTTTATATGAGTGTTTGTTTGCAGGACTTGAAGAATATGAAGATGAGTGAGTACAAGAATCTGTCATAAAGGAGAAAGATGAAAATTTGTCTCTTGAAGGCAAATGCAAGGCAAATAAAAAGTCATGGACCTCAAATAAACAGGGTAGAGGACAAACCAAGGGAAAGCTCCCAGATTTCACAAGATGGAATAGATGGCAATCAAAAAGGCAACCTCATATCAGTTCCTATAGAGGTCCAAAACAATCTACGATTTGAAAGGTAATAAATTTCAAATGAAGTACCTTTTTCCATTAGGGGAATTTTGAGGTCTAAAATGGGCCTCCTAAGGAAAATGTAAAATCAAAATTCACTTTATGAGAACCAATCATATTTTAGGGGATGACATCATCCCTAATGGTTGAGGTGACATTGCTTGAGTTAAAAGTACTTACTTGTCACATTCTCAATGGTGGATAAAAACTCATGGTTAACCATGGTAGTCTCTAAGTACTTTTAAATTCAAAGTAAAGTATTCATAATAAATGTCATTTTACATTTTTTGAATAAAAATATATTATTGTCATTTCATATTTTTTGAAAGAAACAATGCATATCCATATACATTTATTATATTATATTATATTATATTATTTTTATATAGTATATTAATTACATGTTATTATACAATTTAAGTAATATAAATTTTAATTAATAGCATATCATATAATTAAGAATTTATAAATTTATATTTATATTTTATTTTAAGTAAAAAGGACAAAAGCATTAGTTGTTCAATGATAATGAAATTTTCTTGAAAAGCTCATTCTTATTTATAGTCACATCAATACAATTTTTTTATTAATTTTATTTTGGTACAACTTTTGAATTGAATTTAACTATGATTACATGGATTGTGGTGCAAAAAGTTAATTGAAAATTCATAAGTATTATTTTATTGGTTTAGCTATTATTTTATTATTTCCTTAGGAGGTCCATTTTAGACCTCAAAATTTCCCTAATGCATGGTAGCATCTCAAGTAAATAGGGTTGCGGATCTTGAAACAACAAAGAATCAAGAGAAAGTCATGTATTCCAAGCAAAGGTATGATCTTCATAAAGATGGTAGCCAAGATGATTCAAGAAATCAATCTTGAATCTGTTTTTGCACATAAATAAATGAAAAATTAAGTAAAATTCCACAAACATATTGGTTTATTATGAAAAAAAGAGCAAGGAAGCAAGGTATGCATTTTCAATTCAAAGCTCCAAAAAACATGAATAACTCTTACTATTGCGATGAAACACCTTGATTCAATATGTGTTATCGATGGATTCCTCAAATGGAACCGGAAATAATAAAGAGTACTAAAACATATTTGAGAGTTGATTTATTGATTCAAACATTGACAAACTTATAAGCAAGCTTAGGCCCTAAATCTGCCTTAATTTTGGCCTTATTTACATCATTTTTTTATGTCCTAAAGAGGTCAAAACCAAACCATCGTAGCTTTTACTGTTCGCTGGTATGAAATGGATTTTATTCAATTTATTGTTCGCTAGTATCTAGGGCTTTTAAGAGATAAAGACATTTTTTTATGTTTTTGGAGCTACCAATGGGTAATGACAGTGCTTGATCTCTATGTTTTTGGAACTACCTTGTGGATCCACCATAGTTCTAGTTTCAAAGAACAATGGCACATGGAGAATGTGTGTGGACCATTTAATCTTGAGAATAATCATAATAAAAAACTAATATTCATTATCACATATTCACAACCTATTAACTCAACTTTAGGGAGACAAATATTTAAGTAAGATCAACCTCAAGTCTAGTTATCATCAAATTTGTATCAAGACAAAGGTTATGTGGAATACATCCTTCAAGATGTGACAAGGACTGCTTGCATGGCCATTGATGCCATTCAATGTTACCAATGGCCTTGCAGCATTCATGGGATGATGAAAAAAGTGCTACAACCACATCTTAACTCAACTCTGTGCTACAACTAGAAAAAATAGTCCAGGTTAAAACCTCGGTGAGTGTAGATTCCGTGTAATCTAAAACCTGGGTTATGAATTTCCCTCTAGTCATCAAGTGTACGTATCAGTGATTATATCAGTATGGTGGTCCCTCTTATACATCTTAATCGTAGAATTGTCCTTCTTGACCTCATTATCCTCAGGCTCTAACTACTCAATCTATTGTGAGTGATGACTCAATTTGCTTGTGGCAATCTGATTTTGGTATACTCGGTTGTGACAGTGATGGAGTTCATTTATTTGTACAAAAATTGGTTTCTGGCATCCATATATTGGATATGACTAAAATATCAACCAACTCCCCTCATTGGAAGAGAATATGCCACAGAATTTACATCTAATACATTAAAAATTTGATTTCTGATGAAAATGTTATACACCAGCAATGCAAGCATCCTTAACCAGCTATTTTTTCCATTCACAGGATCACATTTCCTATGGAAATGTTAAACACCAGCAATTCAAACATGATTAACCATCCATCTTTCCCATTCAAAGGATCGCATTTCTTATGAACTATATGCATAATGTCACAGATAGATCATATTTCTTATGAACTATATAAATAATGTCATTGCAACTAGATTTGAACTTGAGAAATTTAGCCTTGCAGATTTTATGGTTAGAGAATGACATTCTCCAGTTGCTACAGAATGAGTTAAAATTATAGATAGAAAAACTTGAAAGGAAACTAGAATTAAAGAAATTGCATGCCATGTAGTGAGTTAACCTACACAACACACCATTAATCACTATACATGGGAGCACACCATTGAACACGAAACCTATATACTTTGTCAACTCCCATATATTGAACTTTTCTTCACTAGTATATATATATATATATATATATATATATATAGAAAATAAGATTCAATAGTCGTGCAAATGAACTTAATGAGAATAGGTCAAGAGAACTTAACAAAAATGCTAGGAACAGAGGTGCAACAGATACAACAATCGTTTTTTAACAAATTTCGGTATTCATAAAACCTTAATGCACATTACTAAAACACATATAATAGATACTAAATGCATGGTGGAAAAACCAACATAAGTAACAGAACACATAGCAACATGTTATTCCAACAATGCATTCTACCTAGTAATAAATCAAAGGCTCCACATGTTACATCATACCCTATGTTGGAATGAAGAATTACACATGACACCTCACCCCAACATGAATAATTAATGATGGCACATTTTGTAACAATATACTATTCTCAATATTACATCATTCCCTATGTTGGAATGGAGAATTACACATGACACCTTGCCCCAACATGAATAAGCACATTTTGTAACAGTATACTATGCTCAGTGTTACAATCACATATAACATCATGCGCAACTAGTTAAAGAAATATTTCTTGTCAATGGTTGAGATAAACTATCACACTTAATATCATGCCCCATCATGAATACATAATGACAATAGATTGAGTTTACATACCATTAGTTTGTAGCAAAACTTCATGATGAAATAACACGTAGCAATTAACCAATAATATTATGGTGGGAAAACACATATTTGAATGGCAATATGTTATGACAATGCAATTTGAGGCTACACAAATTGCATAGTCTTTAGTTTCTCTTGATGTCTATGTAAGACAGTCAAGTATAGCTACAACCATTAATTTGGTATGGTCTTATCTATTTTGTTGTATACTTGTGCATGAGAAAACTAACCACTGCAATGTCCTTAAAAAGGCATACGTAGATAGAACAAAGTAACAGAGCAAACTATCAGTTGCATCGTCCTTAAATAGGGTATGGAATAATTTCTAGGGATATCGATAGAATAATATCTAGGGACAGCGGTAGTAATACCAGAACTTATACAAGGAAACACTAGTCATCCATGTATCGATGTTACCAAACATCAATCCCCAGTGAATCTCTGCAGTTTTGCAAACATAGAAACAAATATAAGTATAATGAAAATGCTAGGACATAAGTTCAGTTCTAGGTACAATGACAAGCGCAAAAAAATCAGTTCAAATTAAGATGGCAATTCTAACATAAATGTAGAGAGCAAGTAATATATCACAAATGAGAAGAATTAATGACCAAAAAAGATTAAAGCCACAAAGCATCTAAGGTTAATCTTATATGGCCTAAAATATAAAATTGCAATGCTTTTACCCTCCCAAAGATTGCTTTGACTGCCAATATGTTCAATTTTCACAGATAAATCAGTTTCAACTTTTAAAATTTAAATTCTTCCTTTTAGAGAGGAATCTTAAAGTGATTTAAGAAGTTTCTTTGAGGTAGGCCTGCCTTGCCCATCTAAAGATTGATTGACTCAAACAGAGTCTTTATCTCTCCAAATGTAAAATGTGATACCTCATATACCTCAAGGTTAAGAAGAGAACGAAGAATTAAGGTCTCCCAATTATACTTAGTATGCCTAGGATTGAAGGGAACTAAGATTCATCGGCACTATAACAAATATTTAAAGAATCCATAAAAATAGATGGATGCCCCAAAGGCTATACTGCAACATTCGAAGAATGAAGGCTTGTTACATGCACAATGGTTAATGAATAAACTTAAAGAGATTTCTCTGAAAATACAATTGCATATGTTTTGTTGTTTTTTTATAGCCATTGTAATTGAACTTTATACGACTTATAGGTAAACTAGAAATTCTATAAGGATGTTGTAGACAAAAATTCTAGCAATGTATAGAAAATGATTTACCTAGTGAGAAGCAACAACTCTACAAAGATTTAACCAAAATTCTCACAGGAGCTCTAAATATAAGTGAAGGTGAAAGTTCTAATTGAATGTAGTTTTTGAGATAGCATGAAAATGAAAAAAGGAGATAAATAGTACTCAAACAAATATTGCACAACCATTTCTCTCCAAAATAATTGTTGCATTTATCCTTCAATAATACTCATATTTATGAAAAATGTTTGAGCAAGAAATTAAAAAAAAAAACAAGAAGAATCATGCCTGTAGCAACAGTTACTACACCTTACAAGGTACAATCATGGATTAAATAGATAAAATGAAATAATATAATTGTATTCATGCGAAAAGATTAAGATAATTTTATCTTGATAGTGCCATAATGCAATAAAGAATTTGAATGCTAAACATTGGCATAATTGACAGAGAGGATATTCAAGTAACCTTTATTTAAGTGGATATAGTTGACAAATAGATTTTAGTTATTTCCAAAGTGGCTAATTTTGAGTGTTCAAAAAGGAAACTAGCCCAAGGAAGCCAGAGGACTTTGCCCTTTAACTATGAGGGACTCCAAAGATGGAGATCTCCTCCCTTAGTCAGTTTAAGTACCCTAGAGAACTTAAGCAATAATTCCACCAACGGAAATAAGGTCAAATGGACATTCAAATTAGTTGATTCACCTTACAAGGTAAGGTCATGGATGAAATAGATAAGATGAAATAAGATAATTGTATTCATGCGAAAAGATTAAGATAATTTTATCTTGATAGTGCCATAGTGCAATAAAGAATTTGAATGCAAAACATTAGAATAATTAACAGAGAGCATATTCAAGTAACCTTTATTTAAGTGGATATTTGTTGACAAATGGATTTTCCTCCTGGTCATTTCCAAAGTGGCTAATTTTGAGTGTTCAAAAAGGAAACTAGCCTAAGGCAACTAGAGGACTCCGCCCTTTAACTATGAGGGACTCCAGAGATGGAGAACTCCTCCCTTAGTCAATTCAAGTACACTAGAGAACTTAAACAATAATTCCACCAAACATCAGTCCCCAGTAAATATCTGCAGTTTTTCAAACATAGAAATAGCTCTAAGTAGAATAACAATGTTGGGACATAAGGTCAATTCTAGGTAAAATGACAAGCACAAAAAAGTCAGTTCCAACTAAGATGGAAATTCTAACATAAATGCAAAGAGAAAGTAATATATCATAGACAAGAGGAATTAATGACCAAAAAATATTAAAGCCCCAAAGCATCCAAGGTTAATCTCATATAGCCTAAATTAGAAAATTGCAATGCTTTCACCATTCCAAAGATTGCTTTGATTGCCAATATGTTCAATTTTCACAGATAAATCAATTAACATATACCTCAGTTAACCTAGTTTCAAACACAACATTGTTTGCTAAAATAAGCCCTAGCATCTAGGCACAAAAATAGTAAGAATCTATCACATTATTCTTTGCAGGTTCACCGTGACTAACCTCTAGTGTTGCAGGTTCACCGTGACTAACTTCCAAAGGTGCTGGCCACTCAGTACCAGGCAAGCTCACATGCTAAGATCTGCACACAAGTCGACCAAAACAAGAGAAATTGAGACAAATGGTTCATGACTTGGAACAGGAGAAATTATAAATGGCAAATACCTTGGATGACTTGAGATCCCAGCTGCAAAGAAAAACCCTAGAAACTACACAGCAGAATTTTCATGAATCCATTGGACAGAAAGAAACACTTGCAGTTGCCAGTGATAGTGAGACAAAAGCGACTTACATGGAAGACTTGGAAAAAGCCACTGGTTTGTTTGAAGAGGCACTTGATTTTTAAGACTCCAATGGTGTTTCCCGTTGTGTGGCCGCTTAGTACTAGGTAGGTTCAAGCCACGTTCAAGCACACAAGAACCCCCTGCCATGTTCAAGCGCACAAGAACCCCCTGCAACCCCCAGTTGCGTTCAATTGCACAAGAACCCCATGTCGTAAAGTCCTGAATGTGCTGATGAGCTTTCTATAGAACCAGTAGTTCTGGGCTTTTCAAATGAAGTGATAACCTCTTATTCTTCTGAAGTGATAAATCCATTGAGGTTATAGGCAAACATTATTGAACTATCCATTTATCATGTATATTGAATGGCCAGCCCTGCGGTTTGGACAGAAATGTTCAGAGGGCTTGCTACAATTCTAATGGTGCTCGAACTGTGGTTGAATGGCAATGATGGTTCAGTTGACCGTGCTCCAATTCCAATGGTGCTCAAAGTGTGCTCGAGTGGTAATGACAGTTCAGTTGGCCGCGCTCCAATTCCAATGGTGCTCAAAGTGTGCTCGAATGGCAATGAGGGTTTAGTCTGTCGTGCTGCAATTCCAATGGTGCTCGAAAATATCTCGAATGGAAATGAGGGTTCAGTCAGTCGTGCTACAATTCCAATGGTGCTCGAAGTGTTCTCCAATGGCAATGCAGGATCACGACGACACTCTTTCTATTTTTCCATACCCGTGCTGCAATTCCAATGGTGATATGCAATTCCAATGGTGCTCTCGAATGGATTCCAATGGTGCTTTGCAATTCCAATGGTGCTCTCGAATGGTAATGTGGATCATGATGGCGCTCTTTCTATTTTTCCATACCCACAACGCAAAACAAGCCCATTTGGCCAAAAATATCAATAAAAAATACCCTAAAATATTTATATTCATATATAATAAAAAATAACCCTCTAACCCCTAGTTATATATCCAACATAATGTTTTGGGTTAAAAAAAAAAAATTAACCCAATATGAACGCACATGATATAATATTGCTTTGTCAGTGACGCCCCCGTGGGTTTCCAGTCATGACCGACTCCTGTAAATATTATTGATGGCCTTCATGGAAGCCCACGAGTTTTCCTTGGTGTTATTATATACTGGTTATTTTCTTGTATGAAATTAAGTTAAACCCTTATTGTTTTCTGTTTCTACAACAACAAATATGGTTTGAACTTGAATTTGAAATGTTAGTATATAGGAACTGTATAGTTATGTTTCAAACTCATATTAAAATGTTAATATGTGAATTGTACTCGTTTAAAATCTGGGGGCCATTTGATTTGTGTGTGGAACTATTGCATAAATTTCAATGGTACTGTAATGGTGTAGACATGTCTTATTTACATGAATGTTTTGGATTTCCATTTCTCTATTTATATGATAATTTGTCTTTATGTTTACATAATAATTTGATTTATTCCCTCCCAGCTGCCGAGAGCGAGGGATTGTCCTAGTGGCAAGGCTTCGACCCAGCCCTGGGGCTAACTCGACCCTCACGGTTGGTTTTGTTATAGAAATGAATTTTTTTTTTCCTATACCCAGTTCGCACACTGGTTGCTTACTTGATTATTGGTTTATTACTGCCTAGTCTTAATGGGTTTTGACAATGATTTTTAAATGGGGAAAATTCCCACCAAACGGATGCATATTCAGAAGAAACCCCCCAACCAGCGTACCCTGCATTACAGAGAATGCATTGGTAGAGTATTGCATATTTATTTCTAGCAGCCCATACAACTTCCCACTACCATTTTGCACAGATGGTTTTGAGCATACTACTCTAGTTTTCCTCTTTTAAAGTTACTATAGATTTATGTGTATAATAAATTTTCATTCCAACCTTCTCACAACATATAAAATTTACATTTTCAACTATGAAAGTAACTCTCATGCATGCCAAATAAATAATTGCATTCAGATACTTTCTCAGGTCATTTAACAATTCACCCAATAAAAGTATGAAACAATTACGTGTATCATCGAAGTTATAAAACTTATTTGGAACTCATGCCGAGGATCTTACATAAGGCTACATAGATCTAGATGAGTCTCCCAACTTGGAGAACCAAATTAATTATGGTGTCCCCTCGAGACGATTTCATACCCAAGAATAGTGAAATGTTTGAATAGTGAAATGTTCGACAACGGGTCCCAACCAACTCCAGTGTGAGGCTTTTTCCCTAGGCACGGCGTTGTGCTCATAGGTTCTTCCAAAAACCAAATCCTCTCATGTTACCCACACCCTCTTGGCTTCCTTATATTCTTTTCGAAAACAATATATTATGTATGAGGAGCTCAACATATCACTTGTTGGAATTGTTAATGGAAAAGATAATGGTCATACATATTTATTTTTGGAATCTTATTACATATATTCTTTTGATCTTCTACTTTGTATTTAATTCATTTAGTAGGTAGGTATAAGAATATTAAATTATATTTGAATTATATAACATATTAATTCAAATTACACAACTACTAATAATAATAATAATACGACTGTTAAATAATTTTTTTTAGATTATTTAAATTTATTATTCTAGTCAAACTAGTCGTTATTTACAATGGTTATTTGGGGCTCTCCTCATCTATTTAAACTGGTTCCTAGATCAGATCTCTCATCTTGTCTTGATGATGAACCATGCTGGCTGGTTCGAAACGTGTCAACAAAATATACTTTGTTGTGATTTTATACAATCATTTATATTATCAATATATTTGAGAATTCATTTAAATATTTTCAAAATTTATTTATTTTCAAACCATCTTACTATAAAACTTCTACTCTATAATATACATATATATAATATTTATTTTTTATATTTTTCTTAGAAAAAAAACTTCAACTAGATTTTATATATATATATATATATATATATATATATATATATATATATATATATATATATATATATATATATATATATATATATATATAGAAAAATATATTATTATTTTTGTTTTTGTAAATTTAGCAGTACTTTACTATTTCTATTTATCAAAAAAGAAGCAAGTTGCAACATATAAAAACTCGATGGCCTCAACCTGCCCGAAGGAAACCAGGTCTGTTAGCCACCTTAGAGAGTTAAATGCCATCCAATATTGAAAAATTTTCAGTTGTCTACTAGTTGCTATGTCCATTATACTATGCCTAACAAAGTCTAATTGTAAACAGTAAATGCTAGCCGCAAAATACATTAGAAAACCAAGGAAATCATTACTCAATCATCTAAAGATTCAATAGGTGTCGGGTCTTTAACAGTAGAGCCCGACATGTCTACTTGTTACATGGTTTGAATTTGCCGCTCAATTCTTCCAAGACGAGTTGTAGCATAATGTTGAGACCCTCGAATCCCCTGAATCTCTCTTTTAATTTCCTACAGAACTGAAACCACTTGGGGGTTTCCTTCCATTTCCTGTAAACTTATAATGGCCTTGGCCAACATACATTTGAGTGTCAAGTAAGTATGTATGGACTGATGAAAAATGGATAGTCTCCCTCTTGTATTCCCAGGGTCCTTAATGAAGTCCATGGTGTCCTCCTGTTGTTCTATTTCCTCTTTTTTGTTGCTGCAATCTCTCTCCTAGCCCTGAATAAGGTTGTGGACCTGTGGAGGGTTTCATGTTGAGTAAACATCAAAGATGTTTTCCATAACTTCTTTTTTTGATTTTTTGCCTCGCTTGCTAGATCCAACTATGGACTTTGGAAGTTTCTACTTCCCTTTTTCCTTTACCTGATGTTTGGCAGGTTGTCCTTTTACCCTGTTCGTATTCCAAAGTACAAACACTTGATTATTTTGTTTCAAATCCTTAGACAGAGACTAGGAAACACTTGTGATAATTTTAAAAAGACTTGTATATGGCAAGAAAAATTCAATAACGGTTTGCATGGAACAAAAAATAGGGCCCATAGCTACCTCTGAGACAATTGTTACCAAATAATAGATAGCATTGCTATTTTTGTTGTAGGTGGTAGAGTTATATAAGTTAATATTAGACAGAGATAAGGATGGAGATTGACAGCGCAAATCCCTGGCCCATAACCCATGAAGACAGGGTAGTTGGCTAACAGAACAGAGGTTCCTATTGCCCACCCGAGTAATTGAAGGACTAGAATCCTAATTATAAACAGATATCACAGACTTAAAAACACAGACATAAACCTGCAGACCTTGCAGAGGGCTTGTACCTTGACCAAAGAGATTAGGACGAATAGAATAAGGGTCAGAGACATGATCAGGGCAGTCATGCATTGCGATGCATGCAGTCTCATAGGCCCGAGACGCCAGGGCTTGCAAATTATCATTACAAACCAATAACGGAGCACATTTATGGTAGAAGGCAACCTGACAGGGAGTTCGAAAGAAAGGATCAACAACAGGGGCTGGGAAAACTAGAATCACCAAGGTATCAAACAAATGACTTATAGAAAAATGGAAATACCCTTCGAACCGGGTCATACAATGATAAAAATCAGACTGGAAATTATACCAGAAGCCATAATTAAACATGCACCCGCAATGAAGAACAACATGCAAACCCATTAAATTTTTGGTTGCCTTTGTTATGATTAAGACAGTGAGGAGGAGCAGATAAATTAACAGTGTTACTAACCAAACACATCACGTACCAAGTAACCAACAGTAGTTGCAGACTAGTAGCCTTTGTTCTCACTATTCCTCCTTCAAAATTCTGCCTGAGAACAATGCTCTTCTTCCACCCCACGACATGCATTAACCAACAATGTTGTTTCCCAAGTTGGTTTAACAGCCTTAGTTGGCTTCCATAATTTCCGTCTGTAGTCATTATGTAGTGGCGTGTGAGCGCATACCTACTACCGACCAGCTGCGGGCCTTACACTTGAATGACGGTGTGGTGCACGTTGCCTCGTGACACTGCCCATCTCCCATCGACCTCCACTTGGCACCCCAATCGAGGGTAGGAAAACATATTATTAAGTGTATTTTCATTTTTATAAAATTTAATATTAACACTAATTTTAATAAAACACATTATATTTTGTGGAAAAAAATAATTTTTGTTTTAATGATTTTATAATTTTTAAATCATTTTTCAAATTTGAATACAATTGCCTCGTTAAAAATTTTAAACATTATTGCAACTGTTGTATTGGAATTTCACTGAAATTTGACATTTCAACTGCTTTGACTTAAATTTGGTCAAATAATATTTTCTATTTTAGATTTATGATTAGTACTGTTGAGAGATATAGAACATTGTAGAAGCCTTTCGAACGAACAAGTATGGTTCATCATCAAGACTATGTAAAAGATCAGATCAGGATATTAAGTTTAAATAAATGTAAAGATAACTAGCGGTTATAGGGTGGATTACAAAAACCTGGATTCAAAAAATAATAATAATGTTATTATTATTAGTTTTTATTATTAATAATAATAATAATAATTAAAAAAAATTAAGACGTCCTTATTGAGATAGCCAGGCTTAGGCTGCAATTTATCGTCACTTTCATGGCAATTGGGTTTCGAATGCCGTGGCGGCCACGGTCTTCCCTGTGCGTGAGATATTCGTTACACATAAAGCAAGGAAATCGTCAATTCACCGCCTTCTTCGCCAACGGACGGGGCAGCAAACTGGGGCTTCTGGCTGAGGTTTTATAAAGGTCATAATTGGTCGGGGGTCAAATCCCGGCTGAGGCGGCAAACTGGGGCCTTCAGCGGAGGTTTTTATAGAGGCCATTCGTCTGGGGATCGAATCGCGGCAGGGGCGATCGGTCTCTGGATCCTCCTCCATTGGGTTGCGGCTTTTTGTGCAGAGAGTAAGATGTGGAGTTGGAGATTTTAACGCTGCTCTCCTTATTGTTGCGGTCTATTATTTCCCTTTCCATCCTCATCTTCGTTCTGCTGCCCTCATCTGCGCGAATTGTCGGCTTGAAATCGGATCCGTGCTATTGTTGCTGCCGCTTATTGTATATGTCGATAGACACGTCCACCAGAAAATCTTCAGACCAGGGTTAGCATTGGACTAAAAACAAGGGTTGGGGTTTCAGAATGGCAAAGTGATTCGAACGACCAACGTGAGGATGCAGTGAGCAAATGAAATGTGGATCTAATTCCATGTGTCAGGGGAAGGGAACACACACCACTAATCAGTTGCTACAGACAAGATGCAGCTGTGCCCCCAATTTTCCGCCATTGAATGCAGGAATGGAGAGATACAAATTCAGTGAAGCAACGCGATCCACCAAGAACACTGTAATAAAGTCTGCACATTGATTGAGACACAACGGGGTTGCATCGGTGTGTTAATATAAAATATGAGCACCGAGCCCCCTCCCCAATAACAAGTGAAGTGGGACCCTTCCATTACATCACAATCCCCAACACTTTAATGAAAAGCGAAGTGGAAGAATTTTCAACACTTTTCAGTGAAAACCCTCTCCAACGGGTCAAGAATGTAGGCGAGCCTTATATCCCAGTCTATCGGTTCATAAATGCACCGAGAGACGAAATGGCTACTATAGGATCATTTATTTCTTTAATCTGACTGTGGTCATTTTCTCTCTCAATGCATTTATGGGCCGATAGACTGGGATATAAGGCTCCCCAAGAATGTACGGTAAGTGAGTGATCAATTTTAACTTTCTCATAATTAATAGCAAAAAAGACATATGAAAACAAGATCACATATTGCTTTATAAAAGAATAAGATTAATGAAATCTTTCAATAGATTAAATGATTAAGAATGTTTGATTAAGTTATTGGTTCAAAACCAGAAAAATAAAATATATACATGTTTTAGACTTTAACATCGGAATTACTATCCAGAAATGGTCCTTGAAATCAGGGATTTAGTTAAAATTATAATAACCCTATCATCTTTTAATTAGACATTTTGTTAAAATTATAATAAACTTCCTCTCAATCATCGAGATTGTGATGAATGAATGGTCCCCTTTAGTGGAAGTTAAGTTGGCGATAACGACGAATCATTCAGATTAATATTGGCCGACCTGCCTCGTAGCGAACAGATGACGTATGTTTATGGTTTTTTAAACAAAAATGAATATAATAAAGAATTGTCCCCTCTTGATCATGCCAAGTAAATGCGCTTTCTTATCAAGAGTAATGAATTGTCTCGGCACGTTGCTACGTTTTTGTTTAGAGTATGTGACAGCTAAACATTAAACGTCATGTACATGAGTGACCAGATATGTACACGAGTGATCATAGGAGTAAAAATTAGCCATTGTTTCAAAAAGGGGTAAAGAGTGATTTGATGAGTAGAAAGTAGCAATTGTTTAATTGTTTTAAAAGGTGTAAAGAAAGGTTGATAGGATTGTTGAATTGTAAAAGTTGTACTTTGATTTAAAATTAGAATTGTTGTATTAGATTTAAGTTGTTTAATATGTTTCTATTATGTTGGTAACACAATTAAAGTAATAATTGAAATATTGAGAAAATGAACGTAGGCTGTGAACTAATTTACTACTTATTTACCAATGAAAAATTTTAAATCATTGTGAAGAAATACTGATTTTATAGAATGGACAATTTTTAATAAAAGGAAACAAGAGGTAAATATTACTTTTGCTTAGTTTTAGGCATAAATATTGTTACATATTTTTTTAAAGAAATAAATATTTAGTATGTTTTAAAATAACAGATATTTTTTTGTTAGAGAAGAAACAATTATTTTTTAAAATATTTCTAAATATAATTTAAATAATTTTGATTTGTTTTTTTAATATAATTTTAAATAATTTTGAAAATGTATAATTATATAATAAAATTAAATCTTTAGATTCTTTATATATTATTAATAAAATATAATATTAATAATGATTAACTTTTTCTGCCTACAATCTATTAAGATAACAATACCAAAAGACAACAAGGGCTACATAGTAGCTAGTGCCTGCCTCTTAATTTAAATGTAACAAAATTAAAGTAAAAAAAAAAAATTAAATTCAAATTACTGTATGACTATTTATATGAGTGAGAGAGACAATCTAAGTCGTAATTTTTCATTAATAGTAAGAAAAATTACATGTTACATCTAGCAGCTTATCATCTATGCTAAGATAAAAAATGAGAAACATATCCTCCCGTAGAGTTTGATATTTTGTCAATACAGTGTCGGTTTTTCAGCTAATCTAATATAATATGTACATAAATGAAATATAAAAAGTCTGGGACATGTAATATAAAAACAAAAATATAAAATAGATGAAAGTCCAGTAGACTGTTTAATATAGTTTCCACGAAATAGTAACAAAAATCAAAACAACAGTCAGGTAATGACTGCACCCTGTGCAACAAAATCCTCAATGAAAGGACAATGATAGAACTGATGTTCCTGTTCCCCTTCATGAGCCGTGATATGCCAACGACCCCACTCTAACTGTGTGGCTTCCTTGGAAAGCTTATCAGCCACCTGATTCTGCTGCCTGTAAATGTGTGTAACAGAGATAAAATCAAAAGTGATTTTAGTAATAATACCTCATCCAGTAGTGCACTAGGCAAGTGAGTGTGACATTGCACCTTAAAGTTAATCCAATTGAAGATAATCTCAGAATCCCCAAAGATCTGAATCCTAATGCAACCTTGTTCACTGGCAAAGACGAGGAGAAGTCTAAGGCTGTTAAGTTCAGCATAGTTATTTGATCCCGGACCAAGTCCCATCTTAAGGTGGAAGAAATGCGTGTCATGCAGGTACAGTACAACACCCCCCTCACATCCATTAGGATTGGATGCACCGTCAATATAAGCCCAGGGTATGGTTCAATCAATAGTTTCAGGTATGATGGTCCTGTCATGTGCTTCACACTTATCATCAGGGATAAGTTGGAATATGGATATGATGGACCTAAAGGAACGGTCCCAATCAGCAAGTCTTTCCAAAAACATATAATGGTTCCTAGCAAGCCAGATACCCAATGCAATGAGGAGGAGAATGTTCCTGTCTTTTGGCCTCCGAGATTCTCGCCACCAGTTTGTACAAGAAGAGCAGACTGAGGAGCCGTGCCAGATTTGAGTTCAGCCAAGAATAGTAGTCGTAGAGTGCCAAAGGTGTGATATTGCATGGCATTCCAAGAATAGATGATTAACAAATTCCGCCAGTTAGAGGCGTAAGCAGCATCTGGAGGGTCCATGGAACTCTCTTTTTCTAAGGTTGTCCTTCCTGGGGGTGCAATTCGATAGTATGCACCACATTAGCAGTCTGGATTTGGGGGGTGCCTTCAATTTCCATAAATGTTGCCACCACCATAACTTGTCATGTCGCTCCTAATGATTTCAGAGTGTGGGGTAACCAATCTTGGGAGTGTGTTTCCCAGTCAGGGATATGGCCCAAATAATCTCATCATCTTGATCCGATAATTTGATGTTGGTGGTGTGGAGAGCCCTGATGAATTTGCCCCAAATCAACCACCAGTTTTCGGAGAGGTTCAGCTCATGTGCAGATAACCATGCTTGTGAGGCCCAAGTGGTATGCTCTGGATCTGAAATATGAGATATGAACAGTCTACTAACACGAGCCAGGTGTAATCTGATATCCAATGGTAGAGTAAATTCTTGCCTGCATCTGGACCACGCATCCACATCTATTTTTACACGCTCCCCAGATCCGATGCACCATGCCAGTCCTTGTTTTATCAGGTGGGTGGATTTGGTAATGGATTTCAAGATGATCGATGTAACATGCGACTGCTGAAGACTTCCCCTAATCTATTCTAAAGTGGTGTTGGGGGTGATATATTTATAATAAGTGAGTTTTTGCCACAGGTTGTGGCTAAAAATTAGATACTAGCCCATCTTGGAAGCCAAAGTAGTAGCAAATTTGTTCAAATCTTTCAGGCCCCATCCCCCCTAGCCTTTGGGTTTAGCAATTTTCTCCCAAGAAATCCATGCATATGCACAGTCATCCTTCATACCCCTCCATAAAAATCGACGATAGATATGTTGAATTCTTGCAGTCACTCCTTTTGGGATCCAAGCGAGTGCCATCTAGTAAACTAGGATGGCTTCCAGAACTGATTTGATGAGAACCAACTTGTCGACCCTAGACAACCATCTGTGATGCCAAATGTTGATCCTGCACTCGACTGTTGCAATCAACGAGTGCCAATCAATGATACGATAATAATTTGGTTTAAGATGGAATCCAAGGTATTTTAATCCATCTTCTAGATCCTTGCATTCATATTGGAAGAGACCCAGAGCATGCCGGATTTCATTGACAGAGCAACGCACCATCATAATGGTGGATTATCTCTGATTCGGTACCATACTTGTTGCTTTGCTAAAGATGTTGAGTAGCTTGAAAAAATTTGTATTATCATGACAAGAACCATCCAGGAAAATACTTACATCATCTACAAATACTAGATGTGCTAGTTGAATAAAATCATTAAGTTTAATACCATGAATGGAGCCCTTGTTTTTTGAATGAGCCATGAGGGCAGAGAGACCCTCCATAATGAGGAGGAATAGAAGGGGGGAGAGGGTCCAGCCTTGTCGAAGTCCCCTCCCGGAATGAAAAAAAATCAAAGGCAACTCCATTAATAAGGATTTTGAATGAGGCATTAGTGATACAACCCATAATCCAATTGGTGAAATCATGAGGGAAGCCAATATAAATGAGGATGAGATGCAGGTAATTCCAGTTGACACAGTCAAAGGATTTTTCCAGGTCAATCCTGAGGATGGTTCTCTTGAGGATTTTTATTTTGATGAAGTGTAATGCTTCTTGTGCAGTGCCAATTGCTTCGTGTATTTATCACTGGTGGAGGAATGCAAACTGTTATTTGGCAATATGTTGGGAGAGGATGGGCTTTATGCGATTTGCAATGATTTTGTATATGCAGTTGCATAGATATATGGGGCGATATTCATAAAAGGAACGAGGCTTGTCAGATTTTGGGATGAGGGCAATGAATGTAGAGTTGAATCCATCATATATCTGACCCGAAATCCTGCTGTCTTCAATGACTTGAAGGAGATCCTTGCCGATGAGTTCAAAAAATGTGAGGTAGAATTCAATGGGCCAACCATCAGGGCTCGGACTCTTGTATTTCTTAAACCATTTTAATAACCCCTCAATTTCCCCCATGGATACTGGGGCATTGAGGTCATCCAAAGCCTCCTCGTCCACATATCTATGCTGAGATCAAGAAATTTGCATGATTTCTGACAAGTTGGCATCGACCGATGCCCTGTACTGGTTGGAGAAATGTTGTATACCCATATCAGTGAGCTGATCATGCGTGTGTGCCACCCTTCGATTTTGGTCAGTGAGCTCCCAAATTGTATTGATGCTTTTCCTACATTTTGCACATTGTTGAAAGAATTTTGTGTTCTCGTCCCCATCTTGTAATCAAATCTCTATGCTCTTGAGTCGTCATTCCTCTTCTCGGTTCCTCAATATTTTAGCTTTTGTGAATTCCACAACAATTAATATGTCTTTTGCCTCTGTTGATCGGAATCCCAGAGAATCAAGTACATTCAGCAGACCGATCTCCAATTCAATGCTGGATAATTCCTCATCCTCTTTTATTTTTTTATTTTTTGGCCCAGCCAATGGTGAGAGTTTTGATGTGGGATGGGTTGTTATATAAAACCCTTGCAGGTGCTAGTTCAGGAGATTGTTCACAGTGTCTCTATTCCTTGATGACTATCGAATGAAACTCTGACTCCTCCAGCCATCTTGAATTGAATTTGAAAGGAGCCTTAGGCTTTCGATTTCTAGATTGAATTTCAAAGTAAATCGGAGAGTGATCCAAGGAGCCCCCTGTTCCAACCCACTCTCTAGCCTTATCAATGTGCTCAAGCAATGGGCCCTTGATCATAAATCGATCCAGCCTTCTAGCAAGGGAAGCAACACCCATCCGCTTGTTACGCCAAGTAGGAAGCTTCCTGGGCATGGAAATATCTAGAAGATCCACCCCATCGATGAGCCCTTCAAAATAATCAGATAAAGAATCCGGGGTGGCCCCAGGACCCGAGGACTCAGATGGCCCAATAGAGAAATTTAATTCCCCACCCATGATGATATTATCCCACTGCATGATAAAGTAGTGCATCCATTCATCCCAAAATACCTCTCTGTGATGACATGGGCCATATACATTGATTAGGGTGATAGCAAGATTAGAGTCTCGGGAGATGATGTCAGCGCCAAGTATGCCCATTCTCCCCCACCAACCTAGGGCCAGGATGATTTTATTATTGGTGTCAATGGCACTACGACCAGATCTACCACGAGAATCAGAGGTTTGAAAGGTCCATTCCAGGAGGAGAGAAGGCAAGCCCTTGTTAACAAATTCCCCATCACCTAAAGTTTCCTTAAGAAAGAGAACGTCAATCTGAGACAACTCCAGAATCCTCTTTAGAGCATATTTTTTCTCAGGGCTGGCTAGACCATGACAATTGAGGGAGAGACAGATCATGGTAAACCTTCGGCCTGGGCATTCTTTTCTCTAA